>VZTQ01008236.1:134476-195573 GCA_013400755.1 Pelecanoides urinatrix | reverse complement strand
AAGACATTTGAGAAAGTTAAAAATAAGTTGGATGAAATGTTTGGCAATAACTCATTAGAAATAATCTGCATTAATGGAAGACAAATTAGTGTTTTGGTTTGGTTTGGTTTTTTTAGTTTTGTTCCAGCTTTTATATTTTGGCATAATGCAGTTTATGAATGGATATTCAACTTTGCTTAGGTCAACACCACAAAGTTCTAATTGCTTAGGACATGTACATGTTCACTATTGATTTTTTAAAAGGAAATCCTCCAAAAAATACATTGTCTCTTGAAAAAATATAATATCCTGGCTAGTAAAAGTTCCAGGGAGTCATAAAGATGACATGATGTGAAGAGGATACACTTCTAAAATACCTTATTTGTTCATAGAATTATTTGATTTTATTTTACAAATATGTGAAATTATGAAGAAGTATTATTTTTAATATAAGAACTCATGTTGAAATTCTATTAATACTTACATATCTTTATATTGTTTGTGTCCATAGGAAAGGATGAGGAAGAAATACTTCTAAAAATAATGCTTATTTTTAGTTCTTGATCAACATACACAGTGGTTTTACTAATGCTGTTATGAAAGAAGTTATGTTTAGGTTTACAAATACAGGATTAATTAAGTAAAATAAAAATCTGAACATTTAAAATATACTATACTTTCTTTAAGGTTTCCTTCGCCCTGTCATCCTGCAGCACCACCTGAGCATATGAAAGAACCATTAGCTTATATGAGGAAAGCACAGGTTGGTTGTTACCAATTTTACCGTTCATATCAGACCTTTGATTAGTATTTGAGATTTACTCTCTATAATGTTATTGTACAATTTCTAGGTTTTATACCTTAGGAAAAGCACAAATTTGTAATTGCATCAAAGTTAATAATAATGTTGTATATGTGACTTTTTACATACATACAAAAAATGCTCAAGTAATTCTCCAACCACGAAAGAAGTAGGATATAATGGCAAGTAGGTGAATTGTAGAATAGAGACAATGTGAAATATGTCAAGGAGGAGAATTTGATTTTGTTGGGAAGAAGAAAAAGTGTAGCTATAGGTCATTTCACTTAGGGTTACAAAAATACTGTTATAAAGAGACACTGGCAGGCAGTTTGACAATGAAAGACAGCAGGCTGCAGAGATAGCGAGATCTTCAGGAAGAAGAGATATATTTAGTATTTAGAAATGTGAAAGGAAGATGAAAAGTATAGAGCAAGGGAGCTTAAGGCATATGGAAGGAGAATAAGAGAAACTGGACTGTAAAAGATTAAATTAGGATTTTTGGTGTCAGGAAAAAAGATATTTTTGCTTCGTTGTTTTTTCACCAATATATGCCATTTTAAATAAATGTTAAAAATCCACATAAAAATGTAAAAAAAAAATGCTTCTAGAATATGATCTAACCAAAATATCTGAGGTAAGGATAAAATTGTATTTAACTCAACTGTGCCTAGAAATATATCGCAGTATTCTTTTACAAAGTATTCAACAAATTGTGTTACTTTTTCAATCATATTGTTGCATATTCTGGTAAGTCTTATCTTGCTGTCGTGGTTTTCAATCTTTAGCATTTGGGGACAAAGATCGTATTAAACAATTTTTCTTCTGTGATGTGAAATGTAATGCCACAATTTACTGCCTGAAAATAATCACTCTTATCAGTTTACTAATGCAAAAACCACAGATTGTATCTGTGTGTGTGTTTGTCTAAACCAGTTTCATTGGTTATTATTTTATAAAAGTGTGTACAATACTTATGGTAACTAATAATTTTTAGCTCTATGTGGAAAGGACTGTTTTTCTAATAGTTTAGGAATGAGTAGGAGAAGTCCTATATTTACTAGTTTCAAAATTTCATAGCCCTATTTCAAAGAGTATTATGCATCCATATCCTCTGGGGTGGGTTAACCCTGGTAGGCAGCTCAGCTGCTCGCTCACTTCCCCCCAGCAGAATGGGGGAGAGAATCAGAAGGGCAGAAGTGAGAAAACTTGTGATAAAAACAGATAAAGACAGTTTAATAGGTAAAGCAAAAGCTACGCATGCCAGCAAAGCGAAATAGGAATTCATTCACTACTTCCCATTGGCAGGCAGGTGTTCAGCCGTCTCCAGGAAAGCAGAACTTCATCACGCATAATGGTTACTTGGGCAGACAACCCTAATTCCAAACGTCCCCCCTTCCTCCTTCTTTCTTCCAGCCTTTTTATTCAGAGCATGATGTTATATGGTATGGAATATCCCTTTGCTCATTTGGGGTCAGCTGTTCTAGCTCTGTTCCCTCCCAGCTTCTTGTGCACCCTCAGCCTATTTGCTGGTGGGGCATGAGGAACAGAAAAGGCCTTGACGCTATGTACCAACCGTTCAGCAATAGCTAAAACAACATTGGTGTGTTATCAACACCATTTTGGTCACAAATCCAAAACACAGCACCATACCAGCTACTATGAAGAAAGTTAACTCTATCCCAGCCAAAACCAGTAGAACCTCTTTCAAATCCTTTCTTGAAATACAACTCTTCAATAAAGGCATATGAATCCTTTTCATAGAGAAATATTGATAAATGCTGATAGTTGCAGAACAGTAATAAATACACAGTTAGGGATTTAACATTATATTTTCTAAAACCACTGAGGTATGTGTGAGCGTTTGATTTTCAAGATGCACACACGTTTATCACTGTAGGTAATAGGTCTATAAGCAAACAATCATGATCAGATCAGTTGAATCACAACTAGGTTTTATTTTGTTAGCTTCTTCATTAAAGAGCAATAAAAAATGTAAAAAGCTTACAAAGACAGTGTTTCCATGATTTTGTTTATTTGTGTAAAATATTTGGAAATAGCTAAAATGCAAACATACATGTTGCTAATACCTTTTGGGAGAGAAATAAAAGTGGAAACTTACCAATTTACTTCCATTCGGTATCGGAAATCTAATTAATATTTTGACGGTAGAGGACTCTTTTTGTTTAATTTGTAGGTAGATTTTTTCACCTTATTTGTCTTTTAGCATCACAACAGTTGGAAAAGAATATTTTGGTGCTATCAACAAGATTTGTCCTGGTAGAAAAATGTTTTCCATATAAGTCATATTCTATTTTTATTATGCACAGCCACTGTTTAAGATGCTGTTTCCATTGTTATGAGCTCATTGATATTATCATTATCCTTTTCTATCTTAATTAATTTTGCTTTACTTCAGAATTCTGGAAAGAAAGGTAATACTCTCTGAAAACCATCTTCCTTTGATATCAGTTATTGGAATGACTTTGAATCAGTAATTAAAACTATATTAGCATTTTTCTACAGTAGATATTAAAATGTTCATAACTAACTCTTTTTCTGTTCAAATTGGTTCTGTTTTCTCACTTAGGTGGCAAAGTTTTTATACTGTATTCTCTTCACTACCTCAAAAGAAAAACAGCTCTCTAGGAAAGGATAGAGCATTAGTGGCAATGAATAGTAATGCTGTAAATTATTCATGTAGTTGTGGTATTGTCCAGTGTAGAAAAAGTACTGCCATTAATATTTACATATCTTTGAATATTAATGTAACATAATATATATTTTCTAATCATGTGTGCTGGAGGGCTGGACCTGTGTTTGGATCAAGATAGATCACTGGGTACAGCTGCTTGAGTCTGTCGTTTAGGTCTTGCCTAGACAGAGAAATACTAGGTCTTTTTGTTGTTGTTTCCTGAAAAATGTCAGATATAATATTTAGGACCTTTCTTTAAAACGTCATGTTATTTCACATCTCTGGTGTTTTCTGAGCTGTTTGGTCTGGTTACAATTTTAGTGAGATAGCTCACCTCTTCCCACCTTGTTAAGCAGCAGAATTATTGCTTAAAACTTATGCATCTTAATGCAGACAAAGTGTTAGCACTAGATTCTAGGATTAATAACTTGAACTTTGCTTATTTGCTTTACCTGCCCAGCAGAGACTGATGTGAGTTGAAACATTCCTGAATCCATTGAACTGCTGTATTGACTATTTTTGTATCTACATTTTGATGAGATGAAATGATAGCAGACCTTTTTTGCTCCCAGAGTTCACTGTGAAGGGCTTTGCTAGATTTAGGACAAGTCTGCTGCAAACAGCAATGAAGAAATGAAATGGACAACATAAAAATAAGAGCAAAAAGAGCCAAAGAGAAGCATAACAAGCTGAGTCCGGAGAAATGTTAGGAAGTGTTTCACAGTCTGACACCTCCCGTGAAGCTGTCTTTTAATTGTGTCATATGTAGATTTTACAAAGTTCATAACAAACCAAACATTGTAAATCTCAACAGGAACTCTTATCATGATAGTCCCATAATATGTAATTCATAAATTTGCACTGCTATGTTTTAATCCTTACAGGTCCTTTTTGCTGGTTTTGGCTGTAAGCTAGGAGCTTGTTTAAGGGTTTTGAGAGAAATGCTAAACAAGTAAACTTAGGGAGGAGATAGGTGGATAAGAAATGATGACCCATCATCCAGTTACAAAGCATAAGGAGTAAGAAAATGGGAAAGGAACAGGCAATTCTATGTTGGAGTAGATCTGCTTGGCTCCAGCAGCTGCTTTCCACAATAGGAGAGGGAAAGGTGTTGCTTTCCAAGAGGGAGGCAACATTAAGTTAGCTAGCTGTCTTCAAAGGAAGGTGAGATACTCTACTGGCTCTGGAGAACCCATGTTGTTTGAGTTAATAATACTTATTTTTGCTTGATCATCTTTGAAGTTTTGTTCCATTATTTCTAAATTTGTCTCCAATGAAAAAAATGGTAGGTTTATCTGAAATTTGTGCAGTCAGAAACATAACTCTAGGTGAGCTTCTGCGATACAGTATACCTTCCTGAAGGTAAGGCAGTTCTTAAAATGAGGATACTGGAGTGCATTCACAAAAATGAGAATTCTGATGTAGTGCTTCAGGAAATCTTAAGAGTAATTCAGTGTGTTTTACTTGAGTAGCATCAGCTGGTTATCTAAAAATACAGGGACCTGAAAAGATAAATTCTTCTCTGCTGGGCTGCACTTCAGAATTCCGGGAAGATAGAAGACCATAATTGTCTGTGTTTTAACCTGTTTGTGCCTTGCTTCATTAGATTCTTTACCTCCATGCTTCTAGCCAATTCTGTGAAGATCTTACTGAAGTGGAGCTTTGCTAAAGCAAATCCTTTCCTCCCAGTACTTAAATTTTCCTATGGTCCTCTTTGTTCATTTTCAGATCTTGCATTTTGAAGAAAGTCCATACATAAACAACAGGCTTGATTAGAAAACTACCTTGAAGTACATTGATATATTTGCTATTGATATTCTGGTAGGTTTTTTGCCGAGCTAAGACTGGATTCCCCATGTTGTACATGCTATACAGACACACAATCGAACAAGCATTCTGACCTGTAGGTTTATAGTTATGAGCTAGAGCACTCCCCAGTCCTATTTAAACTAAAAGTAACATTACAGTTGATTTCAATACGAGTGTGGGTACTGGGAACTTCCTAAAGTATAACAGAGATGTTCCTATCCATATCCTAATTTCTCCCAGAAGAGTTAAATAATCCCTAAAGAACAAAAACCAGCTAAATTATTAATTTTCTTTCTTGAAACAGACTGGTGGTCTCTGAAAAAATTATAATGACAATACTACATATTCTAATGCTGTGACTGCTGAAGTTCTGCTTAAAATATCTTCCTTCAATAGTCAATTCACCTTTCCTAGTTTCTAAATCTCTTTGAAAAATTAGATTTGAGTGCTTGAATAGTTGGTAAAAAAAAATGGTGTTTTCTTTGAGAAGTATTAAAGTCAAAAGGAATTTGATAACACTTTTATTATTCCTAAAAGAATTCCTGTTTCTTGTTACAAAAGTTGGAGTAGGGGATACTCAGATCTCTTTTAGGTCATGTATTGATTTGTTTTCTTGTGTCCTAAATTAAGTTATGCCTCTTTATCAGAGGCCCAATGAAAGTTCATGAGCATCAGAACAAGCAGTACCAACATAGTTTCTGTATTTCTCTTCTTTTTGAAATTTACATGTTTTGATTAGAGAAAATGTACCAAATGAAATCTGTGTGCAGTCACCTTGAATTCTACCCACAGAGTAGGTCTTATTAAGTACACTATGAAAGAATCACATTTCTGTCTAGTCTTGTAGAAGAAAGAATTTTAGGATTCACTATTGTGGAAAAAACTGTAACTAATCCTGGCTAGTTTATGCAGTTGTGACATATTTCTGTTGAGTTTATTTGTTGTGTACCCCGTTTCATTTAACTGCAGTGAAAGTTTATAAATGACTTTGCTACAGGATAAATCGGATTTGTAATAGACATGTTTAAAGTTGTTACCAAGTTGCAGTACTACCTTCCTCAGTTTCAACTATTTTACTGAAGGTTATCATTGTAACCATAGCAGTTCCAGCAACATGTTTTCTTAGTGTTAATTTTTTTCATAAAATTAGAGGAATCATCTTGGAGAATTTATTGTTCCCATCAATGAAATGACTTTATGAACTCTGCCTCTGGCTTTTATTTCAGTCAAGGATACTGCGTTCTGTTTCTGCTTACTGCCAGTAACACCACTGTCCTGAGGAGAGGGGAGGGCGTCTTGCTTGGAGAGGCTGTGTAACCGTCACTTTTGTTTTGACTTGGTTGCTTTTATTTGAACATCTTTTACTGGGCAGAGTCTTGAAGGCTGAATTATGGCACAGTTTATGAGCATCCAGAAGTTATTTATTACTAACGTGTTGCATCCGCAATGCAATAAACGGGTTAATGTCTGGTCTGGCAGTTGTAAGTCACACCGACAGTATCGACCTTTGTCGCTCCTTGGAACAAGCTGGTTCTCAATCTTGCAAAGCTGCTTCCCCCACCCCCTCCATTTTGATCTTGATGATTTCACTTTGGGTTTTAAACTGCTACTAACACTTCCGTATTTTGTCTTTGTTTCTACTTTCTTATCCTATGTGGCTTAGTAGTCTTCATGCTCTCTCACTTCTCATTTCTTCTAGCAACAAAACCCCACTTCTCAGCAAAATAGGGTACTGTAAATGCTCTACACCACCCCTCCATGAGAGAATAACTAGTTTGTGGCATGGTTTTGTTTAACTGCAGCATTTGGAAGGCATTTGAATACAATCATACAGTTAAATAAAAATATTATACAGAATATTGTAACAAATACTGCAATTTGGAAAACATTCCTTACAGTTAATACTCAGATCTGTTTTGTTGATGCAAGAGAAGGTGAAGGGGGATGGCTTAATTATGAGAAGAAATTTCTGGTGAAAGATATCTATTTTGTTTGATGGAAAAACTCATGAGAGGATCTTGTAAATGGAAGCTAAGAGGAAGCAATTATAGACAAGATATAATTTTTATTTTTTAACAGAACATTTGAACATCTGCCCTTCCCTTCATTTGCTTCCTGTCTAATAAACTGCAGCCTCTTTTGGACAGAATTTTTAAGTTTGAGGAACGTGTGGTTAGGCAGTAACTAATTGTTGTAGAATTTGTGTCTAGAGCAAATTACAAATAATAAATAGAGCTAAATGACATTAAGAGGAGTCTTTGCATTCATTTGATTGGGGCCTGACTCATCGTCCACAGGAAACGAAATTAACTGTAAAACCCACCAGTGCTGCTGTAATCACGGAAGCAAAATCCTAAGTCAGTTGACTAGGAAGTCAATACTAGTTGGCATTAACTTCAGAGGAATTATCCACGGATTAGGCACCATATGATAAGTTTGAAGTCTAATGCAATAGTCTGAAGAATCTGATTGCTTTTTAAGATGTCCACTTGCTACTGAGGTATGGTCTACTTCTGGTTTTCTCTTTGATTAGAGAACTATTTCCTGAGCATTATTTTAGAAGAACTGTTTTTTGAGCATTACAGAATACCAAATTTCTAACTTTTTAAACTTCTGAGAACATCTAAGATACCTTTTGTAGAAAAAGACTTGCACTCTCTTCAGGTCACAAAGTGGAGAAGGCATTCTCTGTACACAGTTGATTGCCCTGCTTGTAATAATTTGAAAAATTTGTTAAATGTCGATATATAAGGAAGCTTGATCATTAGGCATATGTCAAAAATCAGTAATTGTGAAATACATGCTTTTTGGAGATCTGAAATGTGAACAACTCATTTTTCTGGTTCTTTATTGTGATGTAAATGATGAAATCTGTTTGCTGTATTGTTTCCGTTTAAACAAGCATGTAAATATTCCCTTAACGTTTTTGCAAGATGTCTGTCAGTGACTCTTGCTATCCTTTCTCATATATGACTTTAAAAAGCTGCTTGTTATTACATGATAAATGCAATTGGAGGAAAAAGAAATTCCATGTAATTTAATTTTTTTGTGTGTTTTAGGGAAGCTGGGAGAAGCGAATTCTAAAAAGTCTAAACAGCATGTGCACAGAACTCAGTATCCCACTAGCACAGAAGGTAATGTATTATTAACTTCCTGTTGTCAAACTGACATTTTTTGGAAATTAAGCCTTGTCTTGCATGCTTGTAATGTCATGTTCACTTTACACATGGTTATCAAGAGCTGCAAGGCTGGTATCCAAATAATTTTAATACAGAATAATTTTCAGGAATAGCGGCAATGTATGTGTCAGCTCAACTTGGGAAAAGATAAAGTCTATAGACAGATCTTCCTCTTTGCTAAGTACTCCTGTTGCAGTACTTAGCCTCTTGAGGGAGCAGCATGTTGGAAAGCTAATTGCTACGTTCATTGCTCTTAATAGAGCATTTTCGTGGGCAGACTAGCTGTGTAACTCCTAGCTGCATAGCCTGTACACAGTATAGATATACTTTGTGTGCTGGAGAAAGCTATTGTTGAACTGGTACTTTAGGAGAAAGAGATACTGGTACATTGCTAATTTTGGTTGTCATTCATTCTGCTCTGTTTTGTTTTGGTTTGTTTTTTATTAATTTAGAGGCTTTAATTTTAAAGGTCATGGAATTGGGGAATAATGTTAGAATGTTTTGTTCTTTATCTTTCTCCTGTTGTATATCTATGATATGTAGCAGAACCTCTATGGTTCATCATATGAGATAAAGGATGCAGCTGTGTTTGCTTTTCATGACTGTGCTGAGGACGGGAATTTGATAACAAAGTCCAACAGCTCTATGGAATGAGCAGTAAATCTTCAGTAATATGAAACTGACTGCTAAATAACCTAAAATTCATTAGTAAACACATGAAACTATTTAATGGCCTCCTTTTTCACTTGAACTGGAACTTGGACTTTCTACCGTAGAATACACCTTCAGACTGGGGATAATGTGTAAGCAAAATAAGTTTGTGTTGCTAGTGCAATCTATTTTTTGAAGTGTTACATTAATTTATGTATTTGAAATAGGCATGTTTTTACTGATTCTGTTAAAAAAAGAAGAGTTACTTTCTTGTGCCTTTCAGAGGCCTGTAAGTGAACAGAAAGAACTGCTTAATAAATGGAATGAAATGGGAACTGATGAGCCAGGTAAGATCAACTAAATTTATGTGCATTAAATTTTTGTACACAGAAAAAATAGCATATATATCTTATTTATCAGTCAAAGTTTAATGTAATCACTTCAAAATAAACTGATTTCGATCTTTTTTTCTCATTGGTAATGTGTCATTATGCATAAATAAATATTCATTTCATTGTTATTTTGTTTCAAGTTGTTGTACTAACTTTGAATCATCAATGAAAGGTTATGGTATAATACTCCTCATTCCAGTGCTTTAGAGATTTATACAGCTAGGGCACTGCTCCTCTTAGTGTAAGCTCAGGCTCATAGGAAGAAAAATGTTCAGAACTATGGATAATTAAGCTCAGATGTTTTATTAACAAAAGATAAAAATAACACTTGCACAGAATAGTCAGTCATATTATCCTTTGGGAGAGCAAGGCTAACTGCCTCGTTAGTTCATATCCAAGTTCCTTAAAAGAAATGATTTTGCAAAGGTGCTAGTTTGTATCACAGTACCACCTCTGTGATGGCAAGATACTTTTCATGGATTGTTTATGACTAGTCCCTATTTTTTATTTGACAGCAGTATGTTTAATTCAACAATCTATGCTGTTAAAAAAAAACAACCCTCTTTTGAATATCATATCTCTCCCATGTCTAAGAATGGTTCAATCTAAAGACTTATGTGGAGTAAGTAAAAAGCTTCCTGGGACTAATGTTCATTTACTAGGGGTTTACAAAACTAAGGCACTAACAGTAGCGTAATCTTGGAGAATATGTGGTGGTTGTAGCCATGATATCTATGATAATGTTATTTTAATCTTTGCTCTAATATGTTATTGAAATTGCTAGATTGTGTTACAGGTATGGGAAAATTGCATGGTTTTAACATAGCATCATTGAAATCTTATTTCAGATCTAAGCCTCTTCCGGCCCGTTTATGCACCTAAAGATTTTCTTGAGGTAAGCATTTATGAAACAATGACTCAGCCATTGACTTGCATCCATTGTAGTCTTTCATGTGAAGTGGGAAAAATAATTAAGTGTATTTCAGACAATTTGTCCTTTACAGCAAGTGAAATTTGGCATGTTTTTTATGACTCCATGTTTTGTTTACAAAACAAAATGCTATTGTCTCTTTTTTTAAACTTCATTTTTACATTGTACTTGTGGTAAATTCCTCTTTCTCCAAAGAACAAGCTCAGTTTGGAGCTAACTTTTTTCCTCTGAGAGCAATTCCCCAACTTTTTCATAAATCATTTTACATTTTAAATTGCAATACGTTAAGCTGATAAATTGCAATATATGAAGCAGAGAGACTGTTTGGTGGTAGACAGTAGACCTGTATGCAGTTGAAATTGTAGGTCATCTATGAAGATTGTGAAAAATCAAACATGAAACAGAACTGTGTGTGATTTGGAGGCTTTTGTCTATAATCAAATCAACCATTAAAAAAATGGTGACTGCTGAATCTTTAAAGTCAGAAATTACAGTATACATATAATTTTGTATGGTTCAAGCACAGAACATCTTGCCTAGAATAGGCATGGACGATGGACAGTAAACATTGCTGATGACAGTGAACTTAATGGTGACACAGTAGGAGATTTTGGATTAAAATGTGATTGAAAATAAAAGTTTAAAAATCAGTATCTGTATATCCTGTGAGTTATACAGGAAACAAGTCGTCTAGAGCATGATGACAGTGTAGAATTATAGGGTTAAGATGGCCTCCTAATTTACAGAATAGAACTTAGAAGTCTAATACTAAATTATCAGTCAGAATTAATGTATTAATATTTTGATGGGATTCAGTGCAAGTTTAGTGGAATGTCTTTTGTAGTGGCAGAGGAGATTTGTAGTATTTCTGACTTAAGTGTAAATTGTTTCGTGGTTATGAATTGTGAATGCATCTCTGAATCCAACAATAAACTTTCTATCCATTTTATTACATTTCTAAAGAGCTCTTCTTGTTCATTTAGTGATAATAATATTGGAAAATTTTAATTTATTCTGTTTTCCATCACTGTACTAACAGCCAAGTTGTGTATTTAATCTTGAATCTGTAAACAAATCCATCTTCATTTTAGCCTTATCCAGTGACCCTCAAAGTCACTTTTTTTTTCTTTTATACTGAGTTTCCAGAGTTTGCAGTTTCTTACATTAATCTTCTAATTTACAAGTCTGACAATGAGTTTATATGGTATTAGAATACTTACAAGACTGAGAATTGTAGAGGTAAGATGTTGTGGAATAATTTCATAACAGCTGGAAACTCATCTTAAATAGAATTGTTACCAGCTCAACATGATAATATAAAAATTTATACCCATGGAATAACAGTATGTAAGAGACTGTAAATTGCTTTATAGATCAAAGTTACTTATCTTGACATTATGATTCCTTGTCTCTTAAATTTTATCCTTACTTAAGGTTTTAAATTCTGTAATTTTTTTTTTCCTTAAATGAAAGAAGATATTTTGGTGTATTGTTATTTAGTAAGAAATTATTTTAGTAGCAAACTTTGATTGAAAGCTACGTAGGATTCTCAGTGTAAGAATATGGATAAAAATTCTTTCAGAAAAAAGTAATACTGAAGAATATCCTGGATATTGTAGCCATCAGAAATATACTCGTGGTGTTCGAATGACTTTGATGAGGAAGTGAATTTTAGACAAGACATTACTATGTAGCCAGCACTTAATGCCATATATCAAACATGACTTCTGCTTTTTTATTTCATAATTTGAGCTTACTTTTCAAAGTAGAATGTTTGCTTCCTTAAAAATTTGGCTCCTTTTTGATTTTGAAAATGTTGAGATATAATTTGATAATTTGGGCCTATATAGATGATAGTTGCAGGAAATGGTTTTATCTTGAATGTAGTTTTTGTAATACTGATGATGCTAAGAAGAGTTCTGAATGTAAATTTCTGAATATATGCAAGGAATGACAGAGCTACCATTTTTAAGGTACTGATGAATCTTCGAAACCCAAATTATGAAAATGGAGAACAACCTAGTTTCAGAAATCATCTGGGGTTAATTCAGGTTCCTCTAAAAGTTAAAGATATTCCAGAATTGGTAAGTATATTTTTTCTTACAAGAGGCTTCTGTAAGAATTATTTTGCCTGTTTTGCCTATTTAGAAGAAGATTCTAAACAATAAGGAAGAATATTAATATAATGATAAGTTTCTCCTTTTGAAAGTGAAAATCAATCTAAATGTGTAGTTAAAAAGGTAGCATAAAAAAGTTTTATGAAAAGACATTTTTAGTGAAAAGTAAAACATAAACAGGAAATTATCTGCCAGTAAGGATCTTCTCATTTTACACCACACAGCTTTGATTTGTGCCAAAAATATACTTCTGTACATGTTATTCATGTACTCATTTTTTTTCTGTACAAGAAAACATTAAATACATAGTTTATCTTAATTTTACAGTTTTATTTGATGCTGTACAAGATCAGTAACCTGACAATCAGTTAGCTTCTAATTTTCTTCTCAAAGTAATTTTAAATCCTTTTATTGTCCGATTGTAAATGAAAGGAAATGCTTGGATACTAGTATTATAATTGGAAAATAAGAGAGCTCTTCTTAATGCTTCACTGATAAGTCTCTTGAGGATTTTATGCTAGTAGAAAAACTTGCACCGGGGTTGGGAAAGAGCTGGGAATTAGGTATCCTTAACCTAATCTTTCAGTCATTGCTTTATTACATCCAGGTGTAGCTCATAGTTGACATGAAAACTGGGGTCTGTAACTAAAAGGAGAGTAAGAATTGATGTGAGATTCTTCTCTTTAAAAACCTGAGCTCATATTTCATATATATGCATTTAAAAGAACTATGTTTGTTTTAGAAAATATTCGCATTAAGCCTTTCAGAAGAAAAGTGATTTAGAGAATTAAACATTGTTAATTACTGTTTTATGGTTTTGCTTCTTTTCAGAAAGAAGACTTCAGTGAACTAGGCTTAAATATAGGACAGCTGGGTATTGATGATTCAGCACAAGTGCCTCCTGGTTAGCTAATGCTGTGCTTCAGTCACTTAAATAGAACACTAATGAGTAGAATACTTAGCAAGTACCAAGTAATTTGTGTATTTTTTTCCATAATAAACCATAAATATTTGTTCTGTAATTATGATTGTAGTGCTTTCCTTAGTAAAATATAGCTAATAATAGAAAACTTGCAAAAAAATTGCAAATATGAAGGGTCAGATTTGGAGAAGATTTAAAATCATCACCTTAACTTGAAAATATGTTAATTTTAGTGTGTTTGAATACTTCAGGATCTAGAGAACAAAATAACCTATCTTCTAAATAACTGTTTTTAAGAAAAGATTACAGAAAATAGCCATATATCAGTACTACTATTTAATCAGTAGCTTAAATACTACATAATTTCTGTTGATTTTCTGTGTATGAATTTATTCCTGTAGAAACAGGTTTTAAAATGGTCTTTCCATATAAAAGTGGAAGACATTGTAGTATCAAGTGATTTTTCTTTTTAAATGGAAGCTCACCTAATTGAAAGTCTAGGTTCATGCAGTATAGTGCTACTTTGGTATTTGTGTCCTTCAGACAAGAAAAAATTCTGTAGTATTATTTCTTCTTAGTTTTTGAAAAAGAACATTAATGCTGATGCAGGTTAATTTTTAGTGACACTGGCAGGAAAAATCAGCTGACTGTAGTGGTGTGTAGTAAAAATATAAAATACATTACTAGCCAAAGTGTCTTTTTTTTTTTTTTAAATTTTTGCCATTCTTTTCTATTTCTTTGTTTTCTAGAGTTTTTCGAAAATGAATATGTACGTGTTGGACAGAAAGGTAGGATCTGTTTTCATCTGTAATAAACTGTGAGTAGTTAGGAATAGATTTAGTAAATTTCTATCTCAATTACATATACGTTTCAGAATTTTAATAATTTAGACAGACTAACACAAAGCATAGTCAGTAATACCATTGCAATTTAGACAGAGACAGTCAGTAATATCATTGTAATTTAGACAGAGACAGAAAAGCAACATTTGCAGTCTACCAGTAGCTACCAGATAAATAGCTCCACAGATATTTCATTAAAAATGAAATAGGAAGCATAGAGACGTAACTTTTTGGTGATAACTTAACTTATGCCACTACTTAATTTCATTTTAAAATCAAAAGACTGGACTCTCTTCTCTGCATGCACAGTTCTCATTAGTGTAACGGGGTTTACGCCTGTGTGTCAGAACAGTCTTTTAAATTGTTATTTGCAATTGCAGAACTTGCTAAGTATCGCAGTACTTAGCCACCATGGAAAATTCACTCATTTGTGTCTCTATACTGCTTTTTCTGAAGAAGTTCCAGGGTTTTTTTTAGGTGAAGAAATAAAAAAGAAAGAGAAAGATAAAAGAAATAATCATTTATTAGCTCAAGTTTGCTTATAGAAGAAACATACAAGGAATGTTTGAAATCCATTAATATCTGCTCCTTACTGTCTCTTGTGATTCCTGCTAAACATTATCACCATCAAAAAAAAAAATAGAGCGGATACCATCCCAAAAGTTCTCCATCCCTTTTTTTTGTTGCAGTAACAAAACAGTGACCTTTCATTCTTACGTCTCCTTTTGCAGTCCTCCTTCTATCCCTCATCATCTGTTTTCTCATCCAAGAGCAACTCGTTAGGGTACTGTCTATCTCTCTGTTCTTTTCCTGTTCTTCCAAATAAATTCCCCATCCAGACTTCTTGAGCCAGTCATTCAACTCTACAATGTAATTCTTACTCCTCGTCTCTTGTCTGTGTAGAGCAGCCTCTATTACAAAGATTGTCTTAGCTTTTCCTATATGCACAGACACAAAATTTTGTAAAAATGTAAGTTAAGAGTCTTGACCATGAACTGAAATCTCAGTTCATTCAGTGGGAATCCTACTGCATGCTCTGTTGGGTGTTGGTTATGACTTTGGTTGCCACTGATGTATTGATTTTGCTATTATATTAGATATATTGCCAAGTTTGAGGAATTTTCTTTATTGTATTTAGTAAAACCCATCTTGTATATAGCAAAATTACTTTTTAATATTTTGTGTCTCAGTAAGAAACAATAAGGTAAACACTCAGGGACACTGAGATGAATCACAATCTTTTCTAAAGTTTTGTGGGGAATGCAGGAATGTTTTTTCTTTTTGCCCTCTTCCTTTAGGAAGAAAGGATCACATACCATCTGTGTTAGAGCTCTGCAGGTTAAACAGAAAATTGGCAGACTGGTCTATTCAGTACTTAAGAAGAAAGGGAAGGAGATAGGAATCAGTTAATTAGATTTATAATTCCAAACTTCATCCTTCTAAGTTGTGTCAGGGCAGATATCGTGAATATCACATTTAGTGAGGTTTAGAAAAGCTATTTGTTTCTGAGAGACTTCAGAAAAATCAGAGGATATGGATTTGGATACTTCTGGGTACCAGCACAACACCTATCTAACACCTAGATAATCTCACAGAAATATTCTCCCAACTCTGTCTTTGTTGTGAAAGACATTTCAGGTATGAGGGTACAGTTAATCACATAACCTTGATGGGAAACAACACTTCTACCAGTTTAGGATAGCTAAAGATCATTGTCTTTCAAGTTTATAGATTTAAGTAAGGAATGAGATCATCTTCTCTAAGGTATGTACAGTACTGTATTCAGGATGAGGCCCTTGTGACAGAGTAGCCTACAGCTTCACAACAATGACCCATCTAGGCAAACCTGTCAACAGTAGACTTATGTCAATATGAAGGAAAACCAAAATCTTTTGAAAAAGAAAGTCTTTATCCTCCACAGTACTTATACCAATAATGAGAGAACATGACAGTACACTCTGAAATGGAAAATTCTTGCCCCACAGTTATCTGTGAAGACGTTCATGTAGTTAATATAAAAATAGGTGAGAGAGAAAAACCAGAATGAGTGGCAATCTCCTATTTCAACTGAGATACCACTCACAGTTAAACAGGAGTATTTTGTGGCTATATATGTCTGCTTGTTCCGCTTAATGCCAGCCTACTAGCTGCCACTAGCCTTGATATAGATACATACTAAGAGAATACATACTAAGTGCTGTTTTATGACAGAAGGTAGTACAGCCTTGCTTATAAATATCAATTGCCCTGTTTCACAGGGAACTACTTCAAAATTGCATGGTGGAAACCAGACCTTTTAGATGTTTTCCCATTAGCTAATGCTTACAGCATGGTAAGGCGGTTTGTAAAGTTAAAAATTAAAGTACTTGATAATTTGATAAACTTTGGAAGTCTTAAATGACATCAGTTCATTATCTGCTTTGTTTCTTAACAGTTTTAGCAGAGCAAGATAGTGCTGCAGCTCAGCAATATGTTCGTCAGGGATGTCCAACAGCACTCCGAGCTGATCTGTGGGCCCTCATTCTCAATATTTCTAATCAGCCAGAGGTAAGGAGTGAAGTGAGAGTAAAATATGAAGACTAGATGAAAACACAAACGTGCAAGCACATATCTTCTAGTGATCTTTTTCCAAAATAGAAATGTTCTACTGAGTTGTCACAGAAACTGATAAACATTTTATGAGATATGCACGTGCCTGTAAAAAACTCCGTGCTGTGGTGAAGTCTTTTAGGGTCTTCCCTAATTTTTTAACAGATAGATGAGCAAAATACTGTAGAACAAACTATTCAATTGATGGCTAGCTCCTGAGATTTTCCTATATGGTGCTGACTTTTTCAGAAGGGGACAAGAAAAAAGTCCTGGAAAGAAGACTGAACCTCTCCTATCTTTGCTAAGTTTTATTAAAAAAAGATGTGCTATACCTTTTTCCTGGCTATTTGAACCTGTTATCATATTCATGTACATATCTTGTAAATCGCTTTATATATTATTGCATAAACTCTACATAGTATGAGCAAAAAGACATAAAGAGGAACTAGTAAGATGTAGATTATTTTCATACTCCCTTGTACAGCAGCAGTTTTTCATAGTACCTTATATTTGACTCAGGTCCTCAACAATGAAATCTTTTGCAGTTTCCAAAGACATGCTATAGTCAGTATATCTAATATACCATAAAAAGTTTAATCACTATTTAAATCTTGGCAGAATTGTGAATACTTTGATGCGAGGCTTTTATTGCAATAAAAAATAACATGCATATGTATAAATGTGCTCATAAATGTGAGAATTGTACAGTATCTCATGTCCCTTGAGGATGTAGCCATTTTCTTGTAATACTGGGGCATTTATTGGTAACTACATAGTACAATCATAAGATCTTGACCTTAAAAACAAACGTAAATCTTGTTCTTTGACAGTTTACCTAAGGAGTTGAAGTTATTTGGTCTGGTATTAGAATTACTTAGTTTATTCCATTCTGAAAAAATAAAATAGGCTTTTGTTTCTAGTAAATAAAAGATTGAATTTTCTGTAGAAGAAAGACCTGTTGAAATAATAATGAAAAATTATATATCTTATTTAAGATGCTCAGCACTAGATTTAAGTTATTTTAAATTATCAGGACAGCTTGAATTTTAAAAGTCTATGAGAGCAGGAATATTAGAGGTGTGAAATTAATGTTGTTGGTTGCATTGCATCTGTTTATATTCTGTTACATGCTGCATGCTCTAAGAGCATTTTTATCTTAATGTGGAAAATTAAATAATTGAATAAAAAAGCCAGGTATTCTGTTTTGATGACTGAAAGTCAAGATAATAATCAGAAAAATGATAAAATATTTCATTTTATGTTCATGTAAAGCATGAGTTGTTAAGGAAATAGATTTATTAAAATCTGTTTCCTGAAATTCACATGGACAATTTTCAACAGTTACCTTTTTTAAAGAGGAACAAGCTCTGTCTGTCTATTAATATATTTGTCAGCCACACTGTTAGGTCCTTTAAAAGTCAACTCTAGTTTATAGTTGTTTTTAATATATGTTTACACTATGCATGAAGTGTGAATATTTTAGAACTTCTCAAAAGGTTAGTCTCTGCTGTGAGGGTATTAACTCAATTTACTGTTAGGTAAGCTAGAGAACAGTACCTTAGCTGTTTGATCACTAGGGCTCATGTATGTGCCTTTACTGTGTAATAAATGGTAATTCAGCTCCAACTTACTGCAAGGATGCATGTGGACACTTATGTCAGGGCAGCTAATACGTTCTCGTTGCCATAATATTTTACCTTGACATGACTTTCTATACACTTAGCAAATGATGCTTGTCAGCTATAGATGAAAAAGAAAAATGAACTATATACGCATACAGTATTCTGAGATTCAGTGCAGTAGATATTCTCCTTTACGAGGCATTCTACAGGGTCCAGAGCTTTGAGACTGAACTGAATAGACTGTGTGCAGGGAATTATTGGTGAGACAATATTTTGTGATGATACTAAAAGAACTCAAGAAAGATGATGATAAGTGGCTAGAAAATGGTAACGATAACATCAGGAAAAAGAGGTAAGGGTGGATGAAGTTATGCAAACTGAGAATTTGTCACTACTTTGAGATTGCTGAAATAAAGGATTGGAAAACATTAAAATACAAAATCCACCCTCCCTCCCCACAAAGAACAGAAATTATCAAGTCTGTGGACAAGATATACTACGTTGGAGAAAATCATCTAAGTTGGTGATGTAAGTGCATATGAATGTTTTTCTATCATGCTAAACTGAAACTGTATCTTCTAATGTAACAGCTATCAGAGCCTTTTATCTTATTTTCCAAGACTATTTTTGCGTAGCATAGTATAGTATTTGTTATCCTGGGCTCTAAGTTACAGTTATTTTATGGACTTTGAGTACTAAAAATATAAATGCACTAAAGGGATAGGCTTTCTGACTGAGACCTGCCAGACTGCCCATAGATCAGGTAGGATATCACATGGGCTGCTATAGCTATGTTATAAGCTGAATGTCCATAGTTCGTTTTAAGGATTGGGTTTACTAGCGTTTCACAGAAGTAAGGCTGTAACTACTGCCAGAATGCTAACACCCTGGGATGTTCTTCTTGCATATACTGAATATACTGCTTTATTTTTTGTAAAGTATAGCAAAGCAATTTTCAGATGCATGTAGCTCTTTTATGATCTGCTGTGTTTCATATAGACTTTATTGGTTTATCTAACACTTCTTTTCTCTACCTCTTACATACTATTTCTCTGCTGAAGTTGAATTGTGTGGTTGCAGAAATTCCTTGCTGTAATATTTCTGATTTGCAGTTTAGGCTCTACTACATCTGTAGCTGTATGAATCTGTAACTCATAAGGACCGTGAATTTCCTTTCTTTATTGTAAAACATTATTGAGGATTTGGTATGGGCAGCATTGTGTGTGTTAGCATCCAATATTGTTGTTTGGAAAATTTTATTCAGTAAAGCTCAGCCTTTGTGTAAAGCTAATACACAGACAAGCAAGGGATGATACTAGCAATCTAGCATTGTAATCGTAAAAATGATAAACTCTAAGCTCTATACGCAGGATTATTTAGAAATGTGTAAACATATTTCCTGGCAATGAATTGTTTATTAGTTTTCATTTGTAATGGTACATTTTAGACAAACTGTGTTAAAAGAGCATTTTTAAGGTTGCAGCATCAAACATTTAAAAGCTAACAGTGTCACAGTTAATATTGTCTGTGCACAGTCCAATTTGCTGTATATATATATTTTATCGTATACTCTTGAATCACAGAATCAGTTTTTCCTGTGGGATATCTGCTTCATTGATTGCACAGGATGAATGACACACACTTACTGAGACTCTGTTTTGGGTTTTTTTTCATTCTGTTCGGTGTGCTACCCTATTGTTTATTCACTGCATGCTATTGAAGCAGTGCTTAAAAACCAAAATTGTTCATTATCTTACAGGCCTTTTTCCTCTAATTTTTTAAGTTAATGGGTTGAAAATCAATTTTAGTTCTGAAAATTCCAGCATGCAGAAATTAGTAATGCTTTGCTTTACTACAGCTTTTACTGAATATAATTTCCTAAGTTTAAAAATTTAATAAATAGGTGAGGTGGTAAGTTCATAACGGAGCATGATATCTCTGTGCCTTATCAGTAGGGTTATTTAGATTAGGATCAGTAGCTGAAGGTACCCACTGCACCATTCAGACAGCTGAGAAGCCAGTAGCAGTAATGGGGTGTCATCATCTTTGACTGGAGAATGATGTACTTTTACAGGTAGATTTCATAGGTGTCTGGTAAAAGGAGAGTAAGTCAGTAAGTTAGTAAGATCATCTTCCAGGATTTGCCAGGAGGGACTTTCTTTAGCTTTTTTTTGTCCATTAAGTCTTTAGGTTATCTGTTTAGTTTTTTGTTTTGTACTTGTTTCTGGTACTTATGTTCCAAAATCTACAGCTTACCTAATTAATGCTGGTTGCCATTCTTTAGGCTTCATCCAGTTCCCACAAATCTTTGTGTCTGCTTTCTAGACTCCCCAGTGTCAGTCTTCCTTCATATTCCTGGTTCTATGCTTCACCCACCCATTTCTTGTATTAGATTTGACAGGCAAGTATAGACAGTGCAATCAAATGATGAGAGTAACCTAAAAATGAATCATGAGGTGCCTACAGTTCAGCAGTGAGAGTGCAGATCCTGTGCCAGGGATTTCATGACAGGCCACAGGTGGACTGTGCCTGCACAGAGGCTGCTGAGTAATCCAAACCTTAATTTCAAAGAAGGGGAATCACCAGATTCTGCTTAAACTAGCTTTGCTGAATACTGCTGAAAGATACTGTTCTCTCTTGCCTGTAAGCTGCTTTCAGAGCTCCCTTTTCTTTATGCTCTCAGGTGGATACAGGATGAGTTTTTTGAGTGGAAATTTTGGTATGTGGCTTTGTAAGGTCAAGAGGGCTGGGCACTGCAATCTTGAAATGTGCTGTGTTTCTTCTTGGAAAGATGAGTATGTTTCAAGGTGCAGTATAAAAAAAAAAATGTATATTATTTTGAGAAAAGCTATCGTCTATATAAAAATGCAACGCATTTTTAAAAAGTAAAAAGTTTACAAATCAAGGTTACGATGTTACAAGGTTAAGATTTGGCAGACAGAGAAGAAACGTTGAATCAGATGAATATGGTAAGATTTTGGTTTTATAAATGAAAACATTTTAGGCTAAGAAACCTACCACACTTTTGGACATTCCTGAAACTTGGTAGTAGTCAGTTGTCTCATCTGGAGGAAGAAATGCAACCAATAAAATAGTAAAACGGGACTTGAATCTTTTTTAAAGCCTGATTGAGGCTCTTAAAAACATTTCTCGCTGTATAAGTGAGGAAAAACTGATCACTGAGCAAAAGGGTCATGTGGCTTGAAAGCAAATCTGTGACCAATCTTGTTTATGATTCAGATATAAGGAATACATTTATTAATACAGCATGAATCACAAGCCTCTTGCCTTACTAAAAGGCATGGGTAAGATCTATTTGTGGTCAAGTTGCATCTAAAAAACTAGTGTGATTCCTAAGCCCTGTTTTCATTTTGCATCACAACAATCACAAGTTAAGAGAAAATGAATGACAAATAATGAATTAAAACCATTATTCCTAGAATGGTTATGATTGGTTTTGCATTGCAAGTCCCTTTTTAATAATTTATTATTTGTTTACCAAACTTTTTCTCACAATTTCTAGTTCAGGTGGACAGCTTAGCCTTCTGGTCTTTTTACTAAATTATTTAACTGTTAAAATATTTAAGTACTGTTTTATTCTGCTAATATATGCAATGTAAATTTGCTATTCATTTTTTCAGGGTAGAGTTTTGAGTTGTGTTTGAAATTTTAGTTCATGCTGAAATTACAACAGCAACAGCAAACGGTGTTTTTATTTTCTGAGAAATTACCAAGTTGGCCTAGTGGGTTTTTGTAAGAGCAAAGGAGAAACTATTATTTATGAAAAAAGAAAAGGTGATAAACTGTTTACCCTTTTTATTTAACATCATACTGAAGAAAGTATTCAACTGAATTGTAAAGAACTTCCTTCAGTTCCTGCGAGTTGCTGAAGAATCTGTACGCAGTTGTTCTCTCTTTTAAGACAGTGCCCTAAACATCAGGTTACTTATTCTTATCACTTTTTTAACTGCTTGAAATATTTACACCAATTAAAACAAATTAAGGAGGAGAATTGGGTAGGATATATATTTCAGAAATGGTATATCCTGTTGGTTAAGGCTAAGTGATTCAAAATCTCTATTCTAACTCAGGCAATATTTGCCCTATATTCTAATAAGTAGATTGGTTTTTAAAATAGGTACACAAGTCTGAAGGGTGAGAAATGGAAAGTTTCTACACTTCAGCCTTATTGATTTCTTTGCTAAAACAAAAATAAATTTTACAAAATGTTTTAAATACATGTGTCATTCTGGATTAACAAATAGCAAATACTCTGTTCTGATTAAACCTATTTCATTTAAATTTCTTTCAGTGGTTTTCTGCTTTTCTTCTGTGGAAGATACTGTTCACTGGCTATACTAAACTGTAATATATACATAATTGCAATTAACATGATTCTTTACACTTCAATTAATAATGTGGTTGAATTAAGGCATAGGAAGCTAGTAAATATTTTAGAGATTAATAACATAGCAGTCATAGTTTAGTATGATGCCAGAAGCAAAACTGCACTGAAACTAACACTCTAAACTCTTGATGTCAGTACAGTAGGGCATCATTTATGAATTTTTTTTTTGTACAGAAATCTGTTCTTCATACATTCAGTGAAGTCATTCCTTGCATGCCAAATCACTAAGTCTATTCTAAGTGTGAATAAAACAGCTGCAATTCAACTTAATACCAAGTTATTCTGACTGTTAAGATGAATGGACCGTGTACTTAAGTGATTAAAGTTGTGGTTTTACAATTTTAATAATAACAGGAAAATGGACTCTTGTAAGCAGATGTAAAACATAATTGAATGGCTTCCTAATTCAGGAGGGAAAAGGTTAGTACAAAATACTGGACTAGTGATAATGTTAACTTGTGGCTTGAAGCCCCTGTATAACCTTCAGGTGAAAGTATTTTAAGAAGAAAACTTGTTTTTGCGTATAAATTTAAAGTGTGCTTTATATGTGTGTAGCAAAAGATTACTCTCTTCCTTCATACCACTTTCTTCTCCCACTTCCAAACAGCCTTTAGCAATTCTTCAAGGCATTTATAGAGAACTAAAAACTAGGAAATGATAACAGGAAGCCATGAGGTTATTAGAATCTCTTTCCCAAGTTACAATAAAGTAGTAGTAGCATTATCTAATACCTTTGTAGCCATGAATTTCATTACCATTTCTTATGCAGGAGTACTTCCATGTACAACAGAAACAGTTAATCATGCAATCTGCTTAGCATGAAAAAGAAGAGGGTTTTTTTAATTAGTTCCTTCTGTTCTGATATATACAGTCATTTGAGATGGCAAAAAAGACTTTAGATGTTATTTATTTGGCAGTGTTACACTTAATTAGACTGCAGTATTGATGCTTTAAAATATTAGAGTAGTTCTCTGTAGCTCTTAAGAACAGAGTGATACATTCATACAGCAATTAATTTACATTTAGTAAATATTTGTGTCTGATCCTTCTTAAAGAAATAGGGTATTATTTATATTTCCCCTTTTTATTTGTCAGAAAGAAAAATGTAAATATTTTGCCTGTGGTAGTTATCAGTACTTAAGAAATACAGCTTTTGTCCTCATTTCAACTTAACAGTCTAATAATGTATTAATTCTAATAATTTCTAAGTGTATAATATTCACCACTTTGCAGTTTTGGATTAATAAAAAGAACAGTTAAAATGTTCCCTAGCCCTCTTCTCACTTTTTTTCCATTCTCTCCCTGTCAAAATTTCATCTTACTTCCCATTTGATCTTTAGATCCTTACTCCAGCCTTACCTTTTTTTGCAAATAAATTGGCAGTAAATATCGTGTAAAACTTGGAATATACAAGCATTTGTGTGGTGCCTGTAGAGACACATTGAAATCAAAATAGTTTTGTGAAGTGGGAAGGAGCTTTGGGACTGCTGATTTAGTTTATAAATTTATTCCAAATCCATTTGAAACTGTGGTATTCAATCTGAAACTGTTAAGTCGATTGTATGCATAATGACAGAGAGGTATTTAAAAATTTAGGAATTACATGATTATAGTGTGATACTTAATTTTTTTGTTTCCTTTGCAAGCTCTTTCTAAGAAGAAAGTGATAGAATAAGCAAAAGCAGAGAAGTGTATGTTCTGATACTTCTCCATCGTTTCACCCTTGTGTATGTTCTGTAGACATCCAGGAAATAATTGCAGTTTAAAAAAAGGTCTGAGTTCTTTGTATTCTTCACAAGATTTTAAAAATAGGTTTATCATTTCATCTTTTCACAAATTTATACTATTTAGAGATTCATATTAGATTAATATAAAATATTTGCAGCAACTCACTCATGCTAGAAGATATGACAGAACATATTAATAGAGAGGTGCATGAAAATAGAGAGTAACAAAGAAAAAAACATAATAATTTTGAGCATTGAAAAGGTTTTAGCTGTAGAGACCCAAAGTTGGAAGATATGGATCTTTGGTTTGAATTAGTTCCTTCATTCTTGTTTTATTAATTATCTAAAGGTGAGGTCATTTTATGAAGTCTCAGAGATCTGCCTCATTTCTTAGGGCTTAAGCTAGAATAAACAGTGATAGAATGCTTCATAAATTATGCAGTGTGTTTTCCAGCTGAATACATGCTTATGATTTTTCTTGATTTTTTTTTTTTTTTAAATTGTTAAAAATTGGCTTCGTTAGTTTAAATATAAATTAAGGTTGTGTGTCAGACTGATAATGATAATATTTTTAATTTTAGGATATCTTGTATTATGAACAGCTTAAATCAAACGTGATTCAGCACGACCTTTTAGTGGACAGCCTGATTTACAAAGTAAGTGATTCACTAAACAGTGATTAAGTGATTTATATACTCATCGCACAGTATCTTGGTTTTTTAACAAAGAAAATGTTAGATGGTTTGGTTTTAAGGAGTGTAAGAATAATTAGTGTGAATTTATTATTAGAAACTCTCTGTTCGTGCCTGTGTTGTCTCTTGCGTAAGACATTTGTTTGAGTTGAGCCATGAAGTCGTAACCAAACGGTAACTTCTTTTGAAGGAATAACTGGTTTTGTGAGGAAGAAAGCACTGGAGTCTGAGCGCTTCCATTTCAAGTTTCAATTCTGAATATTTTGATCATCAAGTTAATATAGCATTTTTTAATTTTAAAATGTGGAGTATATGCTTAACCACAGCTCTTTCATGATTCAATGGTGAAACAGTGTCTTTTACCACTGTGTTAAGTTTAGCTTCTATGGGAGTCTGAAAAGATGTCTTTTGGCTTCAGACTGCTGTACTTTTTGATTACAGGATGTAAAGCTGACAGCAAGCAACGATGACTACTATTTTGTATTTGAGGATTATTTATATCAGGTATGTAACTATTTTTTTCTTAGAAAAGCTAGAAAGTATACTCCTGTAGGATTATATAATCTTTGGAGTAAGGACTGCCTTTGTGTTTCATGTGTAGGCAGAGTACAGTGGAACCCTAGACAGTATCTGTTCGCTGCATTACATATACTTTCCCTTCTGAATAACAATACCATAAATTAATTTTGTACACTTAAACAGATTAAGCAGGACAGGTTTCTAAAACTCCTACTCTGAAGGACCTTACACAATGTCTTTCCAATGCAGTAAGCCAGAAAATACGCAGTCAGCCATATTCTTCCCCTTTCTTGCTTTGCAATAATAAACTGATCAACAGCTGTGGCATACAGAGAAATTAAGACTTGAGAAGTATATTCAGGATTCCAGTTTAAAAAAAAAAAGAAATATTGCTTTACAGTGACCTACTGCAATAAGCATAAAAGATATTATATTGACTTATTTTTAAATTGAAGACATTGATTCTGAATAAGGTAGTGATATGTATGGTTACTTTCAGGATTGCTCCCATTCCAAAGCTGCTTCTAGCAATGGGGAGCCCAGCTAATTTATAAAGAATTATCTTTGTTGCTGCCTGTCAAATGCCCTTAAATAGAAGGACATTACATTTATGAATTTCCTAATGTGTAGTTGATTGCAGTGTCAACATAAATGTCATGCAGCAAACTTACCATTTCCACAGTGCTTTCAATTTCATTAGTCACATCTGTTAGCTTAATTTTTTGCTTTAGAGCTATGTGAAACTAAACGATTTCTTCTGNGCATGAAAATAGAGAGTAACAAAGAAAAAAACATAATAATTTTGAGCATTGAAAAGGTTTTAGCTGTAGAGACCCAAAGGTTGGAAGATATGGATCTTTGGTTTGAATTAGTTCCTTCATTCTTGTTTTATTAATTATCTAAAGGTGAGGTCATTTTATGAAGTCTCAGAGATCTGCCTCATTTCTTAGGGCTTAAGCTAGAATAAACAGTGATAGAATGCTTCATAAATTATGCAGTGTGTTTTCCAGCTGAATACATGCTTATGATTTTTCTTGATTTTTTTTTTTTTTTAAATTGTTAAAAATTGGCTTCGTTAGTTTAAATATAAATTAAGGTTGTGTGTCAGACTGATAATGATAATATTTTTAATTTTAGGATATCTTGTATTATGAACAGCTTAAATCAAACGTGATTCAGCACGACCTTTTAGTGGACAGCCTGATTTACAAAGTAAGTGATTCACTAAACAGTGATTAAGTGATTTATATACTCATCGCACAGTATCTTGGTTTTTTAACAAAGAAAATGTTAGATGGTTTGGTTTTAAGGAGTGTAAGAATAATTAGTGTGAATTTATTATTAGAAACTCTCTGTTCGTGCCTGTGTTGTCTCTTGCGTAAGACATTTGTTTGAGTTGAGCCATGAAGTCGTAACCAAACGGTAACTTCTTTTGAAGGAATAACTGGTTTTGTGAGGAAGAAAGCACTGGAGTCTGAGCGCTTCCATTTCAAGTTTCAATTCTGAATATTTTGATCATCAAGTTAATATAGCATTTTTTAATTTTAAAATGTGGAGTATATGCTTAACCACAGCTCTTTCATGATTCAATGGTGAAACAGTGTCTTTTACCACTGTGTTAAGTTTAGCTTCGATGGGAGTCTGAAAAGATGTCTTTTGGCTTCAGACTGCTGTACTTTTTGATTACAGGATGTAAAGCTGACAGCAAGCAACGATGACTACTATTTTGTATTTGAGGATTATTTATATCAGGTATGTAACTATTTTTTTCTTAGAAAAGCTAGAAAGTATACTCCTGTAGGATTATATAATCTTTGGAGTAAGGACTGCCTTTGTGTTTCATGTGTAGGCAGAGTACAGTGGAACCCTAGACAGTATCTGTTCGCTGCATTACATATACTTTCCCTTCTGAATAACAATACCATAAATTAATTTTGTACACTTAAACAGATTAAGCAGGACAGGTTTCTAAAACTCCTACTCTGAAGGACCTTACACAATGTCTTTCCAATGCAGTAAGCCAGAAAATACGCAGTCAGCCATATTCTTCCCCTTTCTAGCTTTGCAATAATAAACTGATCAACAGCTGTGGCATACAGAGAAATTAAGACTTGAGAAGTATATTCAGGATTCCAGTTTAAAAAAAAAAAAGAAATATTGCTTTACAGTGACCTACTGCAATAAGCATAAAAGATATTATATTGACTTATTTTTAAATTGAAGACATTGATTCTGAATAAGGTAGTGATATGTATGGTTACTTTCAGGATTGCTCCCATTCCAAAACTGCTTCTAGCAATGGGGAGCCCAGCTAATTTATAAAGAATTATCTTTGTTGCTGCCTGTCAAATGCCCTTAAATAGAAGGACATTACATTTATGAATTTCCTAATGTGTAGTTGATTGCAGTGTCAACATAAATGTCATGCAGCAAACTTACCATTTCCACAGTGCTTTCAATTTCATTAGTCACATCTGTTAGCTTAATTTTTTGCTTTAGAGCTATGTGAAACTAAACGATTTCTTCTGTGATGGTAATATGTAAAATTGCGAGTAATTTAACTAAGCAAGAAACTGTCCTTAATACTGCTTAGTCCATATAGGTATAAAAATATGTGTAACTATTTAAGCATACTATGCAATCATGTATACATATAATATTTTAGCATAATAAGCATTTAAACATTAATACTTAAAATTATAACCTCGTGAAATTATAGCCTTTTTTACTTAAAATAGTTCCAATATTAAGTTCTGTATCTGAATTTGTATCTGAATTAAAATTTGAAAAGTGACTACATAAGGACAACTCAAACATTTGATATTTATTCATTAAAATATTTACATGTAGAAGTTTTTCTTGATTTAAGGGTCAAAGATGATCTTCGTTATTGTAACATTATCTCTTCATTATGGGATATGAAAATCTCATTCTTATTTCTGCATCATTCATTATATACTAAGGCATATTAATTAGTCATCAACTGTCAGTTCCAGTGGACACAGGATTATAATCTATGAAGGAACATGAACTAGTATACAGTATAATCTTTTGGTTTAAGACCATCAGAAATTTTGTTCATCATTCTCAATATATAGCACAGTTGAATATTTTCATTTTTTATGTACCTCTGTTAACTAAAAGAATGATCACAGAGTGAAAATCATAAAAAGCACTAAACTGTAGTAATTTGAAGGAGAGTCACCCAAAACCTTTGAAAAATGAAGTGTCTAGTTTTACTGCAAGGCTTTGAGGCAAAGAATATCTCAAACTTTTAATTATTAGTTGCTCTAGTTTTGTTTGGTACTTCGTGGTATTCTTCAGACTCTTTTTCTAGAAGAAAGTTATCCATTTTCATTGATAATTTTCTCTTCCAACCTAATTTGCAAATGCATTGCTGCCAAATGATTTTGTTCTGTCGCCCCTGGAAAAATTTTGCAATATGAGTCACTCTGATATGGAATATTATTTATTGATTTCATATGATAACTGGAATTAAATATTGGCTAAATAAAATAGGTAACGAAAATGTTAGCTTAAACCAGATAATTTTTTTCTGTTTGCACGGGGTTTGTGATTTTTTTTCATGGCTAGTTACTGCCTCTAAGTTTTCCAAGTTATTTGATCGGAGTGTAGCATTTGTCTGTGTATTACTTGACAGATAAAGCATCCATCAAAACCAGAAAATTTGGGCCTAAAATAACAATGAGGATATTTGGTTGGATTATTGGTACCTCTTTAGCAGCATGCAATCCTTTTCGGGAAGAACACTGTGAAATGATGTAATTTATTTCCTTTAATATCTTTGCTTTCTTCATCCCAAAGTTTACACATTTTTGTTACTTCTTTATAACTACTGAAATAGAATACAGTTACTTTTAATACAGTAATCTCTTTTTGATAAAAGCTTTGGCTTTATTTTTTTTTTCTTTTTCTCAGTCCTTCGAAGTCAGTGGTTTTCTTTTCAGTTTTGATTATAAATATCCAATAGTTTGCCAAACATTTCTGTACTTAAAAAAGGGTTTATGCCATTGTTTTCTTTAGCATTATCATTTTTGTGAATGAGAAAAATTATATATAAATTATTAAATTTGTGAATTCATTATTTCAGGCCAGAGGTTCAATTCGAATACTTTAGTTTTACATCCTGCATAATGAATATGTGCAAAGACCCTCACCCAACAGTTTTTAGGTATAGTCATAACTTAAGTTTGAGCTACAGTCTCTTATAAAGATGCATAGTCTTAATTTAAAGACTTCTGGATACTGGTACTGGACACTGTATTCCTAAAAACGGGTGCCTCAAATTAAGGTTACATTCTTTCCCCTATGACAGAACATAATTTATGTCCTTTTTAGATTAGTTTATTTTTCTTTCACCTCAGTTAACATATGCAGAGAATTACATTTGCCTGTGTATTGTTATTGTCAGCTATATTTTGGCAGCTATGAAAATGATTGTGTGTTGTACAAAAATAATATTTAGCTTAAACTGTTCAGGATAAAGAAACTATTTATTTTTTAGAAGGTGTTTGTATCAGAGAAATAGTTTTGAGGTTCAAAAGAGGAAAAAGTCTCAAAATATGACCTGCTTTCCATAAAAAATAAAAAAAAAGCAATGATGTTCAGATGTCACAGTGTTTCAGTTTTGCATGTTTCCTTTTGACAAATACTGGTATCTGGAAGATGTTTGTAATAATTAGTTGAAGGAAAAATCCATTCATTTTTATTCACAATAAATTATGTAGTGAAACACCATCTAAAACATTTCCACCTTTACACCTTGGCTACAGTTAAAACAAACAAACAAACTCTTAAAACCTACAAGAGCAGAGAGGGTTTAATGTATGCAAAAAAAGTCATCAGCAAGTTGGAGTCTGTCTTACTTCTGCCCTCTTGTGTACATTCTCGATAGTGCAGTCTTTCATTGCATGAAAACATTAAAATTTTCAAGTACAATACTAATTATTACGTTTTTTACAACTGAATATAGGATGAGATTCTTTATTGTTAATTTTTTCTAAGAATGCTTTTAGTATTTAATTTTATACTCAATTTCTGTGAATACTAGATACTTCATTTATGTAAACAATAAAAAATACAAATATATTTTACAAAATACACTGTGCATTTCAGAACTTATGGATGCGAGGTGAACATTATAATCTGTGCTTTTTGAAAGAACTGAATATCGTGCAAACATTCTGAAAGCTCCTGGGAATGAAAGCAAATGTAAGGATCAGTCTTCTGGAACTGCACACATGCGAAAATGTAAATGTTTCATTTGCGTATTCACTTACTAGGACTTCCCCAGGTCATAGTAACTGAATAGAAAAATAACCTAATAGACATCAAAGCAGTCAGTTGCATGCACAGTCACTAATGATGTGACAGAAAGGGATAAAACCATGCTGAGAGGCAAAAAGGAGGATTGGAGAACGGGGATATTTTACTGACAACAAATGACTGTGAAGGTAAAATCATAGCAAGTTCAAAGGGAGCCTGGAAATATGAAAAGGAAAGTAAATTAAGTTGGTCAAGAGCTTTCAACCATATTACTTTCTTCAGTAGCATCTAATAGGTGCTAATTAAGGCAGGTCCTTAAATCTGTTTGACATTGCTTTGTTGGTCCAGTAAGTCAGCTGATTTTTATATGCTGTCTTTTCTACAGGTATTACTCTGTTTTTCCCGAGATACATCTGTATTGGAGCACTTTACTTACAGTAGTGCCACCCCACCCAAATCATATATACAAGGTAAAAGGAATTGTTTTATAAAAGATTGTATAGATTTTTGTTGACTGCTGCAGTAATACAGTATGTGAATTTCCTTTATGTTCGTTACACCTAGTAGACTACATTTAAAAGAATGTTAATAAAAACTTCATGTATCCAGTTGACATCTGCACAGATTCTATTATGACTGTTTAGAAGCTGATCACATGAAGGCCAGATGGCAATGTTGTTCTTTTACTGTCATTTTCTGTGTATAATTCTCCAGTGTTTTACCAAAATAAATTAATCACACAACTATGACAATATGATAAAATCTTGACAACATCTATCTTCATCAGAGCTAGAAATTTAAACCCACAATGTTGTCATCTGCAACTTCAACAAATTTAGCAACTGGAAGTGGTGGTAGGATGTTATCTTCCCAAAGCAGTGAGTTTTGCAGATATTTGTAGACAGGAGCAGAAGATGTTGCTGAAGAACTGGGGGCTCTGTTCGAAGGTCTGGGAGAATATAGCTCTACCAAGCAGATTTATACTGTTTTTTTTCAAAGTATGGCATCTTCCAGAGTGTTAGCTTACTTTTGGATGTTCTTTGGCTTAAGTTCTCATGTGAGTCTTTTTTTTCTTAACAATCTTAAATTTATTGGTTCAGTCCACTTGCCTTCTCTGCCAACTTCTAATGCCATACCTCTGGGCTCTGTTTCCTTGCTTCTTAGATGCTCACCTCCCTTGGCTTCACCCAGAGGTTCCTAATTTTGTCTTCCTTCTTGAATCATTCAGCCATCCAATCACTTTTTTTTTCCATGTACCTTTACCTTCTGCATTCCCATTTTCTTCCTTGGTACCTCGTGCCAGTTTATTTAGCCAAATGTGATCCCCATTCCAAGTACTTTTTTCGAACAGGACCTCTGCTGACAGTTTTCCTCTTGCTGCTTCTTATGTCACTAGAGGCAATGTTTGTTTTCCAATTTTTTTCTTCCTCCTTTATTGCTTTGTAGGCCTTTTCTCTCTCTTTAACTGAATTAGGGAGTTTTCTTTACCTACTTCTTGAAAGGGCTCACCTGAGAGCAGAACAGCAGTGGGACTCCAGGTCTCACTTCAGGCACAGAGCCATGGCAGCCCAGAAACACGATGGGAAACACCCTACTTATTCCTAGACAAACCTGGGGAAAGAAGTTGCTGAAATCTAAATCTCTGCTGAACCTGTGCAGTGTAAAGCCAAGAGGCTTGTAGGTCCTATTTTTGGCTATTTTTCCAAGAGTTGTGCTTTATGCTAAAAATACTCTCCTTCCAGATTACAACTTCCTGCTGCACAGCAAGCAAACTATTGAAAGGAAAAGTAAAAAGTATTTTTCAGTTTAATGATACAACTGATTTCTATAATTGGAAGATACTGGATTTTATTTTCATGGGGTAGTAGGCAAGAACTTTGCAGGTTAATTTTGAATTTAATTCAGTCAATTCATGCAACAAGAAAATATCTAAGTCCAGATTCCACTGAGCCTGACAAAAGTTCTCTGTGCTAAATTCTTCTGTGTAGAGTGAACAAAATACACGGAGATCTAAAAGATCTCGGAATATTCTATAAATTTTCATATAAGTAATTACATTTTCTAGTTGAATTTTCTCATTTTAACACTAAAATAATTACATCTTTTAATTAGTTGTAATTATGCTTAAAAACACTTTTATATTTCTGAATAAATTGTTAATTTTTTAATAGTGGATTTCAAATTATTAGGACCTATAATTAAAATACGGTTAGCTAATACAACATGTTCATTTTGCGAAGAAGAAAAGAAGTTATATCATCAGTCTATACTATCAGTGATTGTTTTGACTTAATTAATATTTTGTATCCAACAGATTACCTAAGCATTTTTTGGTTATATCAAAACTATACCATCCATCTTCCTCTGTTGCAGGCTTAATGAAGCCTTGAATATTTTTTATCTGTTCGTTCATCTTTTTAAATGTCTTTCCTGTCCCTAGGTCAGTCTGCCATAGCATGGCAGACTTATCCCCGTAACCTTATCCCCTCATAGAGCTTTACTGTCTTCAAGGTCTGCAGCAAACACCTTTAGAGCTCCTAAGACACATCCAAATAAAATCTCTACGGGATAGCATTGCTGAAATCTTCCTCCTCTTTTTTGCTGTTTGTCATCCTCCCTTATTGGTGCTCCATTTTAGTTCTAGATCTGACACTCTACCTGTCCTATTGCATTGCTTGCTTGTTTTACACAATATTGAATGGTCAATAACGTAATTAGTTATGATTTTTATAATTGTAACTTAGAATCTACCTTTTTGATTTAAATCTTACACATTTTAACAGTTTAATCACATTTTAATTGTGGTTTGATGATTCACAGGAAAACTTGGAATAGAAGAGTATGCTGTTTTCTATCCTCCAAATGGTAAGAATTATACTATTGCCTCCTCTAGTGGTAGATTGGAAAGATAAGCATTTTTTTCTCAAGTACATGATAACTTCTTTTTCTATTACAAATTATGTTTTGCTGTGATTCTGTGAAGTTCATTAATTTAAAGGAGTAAGCTGGACTGAAGCTACTCCAAAACCACATTCATCCTGGTGTTAGTAGTCACATATGGAGTTTGTCTACGCATGTGGGAAGGAGAAGGAAAACAACTTCTGGTGCAGCAGCTTGTATTCCAGTCTTGTATCACCACTTAGAGGATCTGAATGATACATGCTGAAACTGTCTGACCCCCAGCTTTTAAGTACTCAACAAACCACACCGTAAAGTCTTTTCCTTTCAAAATTTGTGTTCATTTTAAAAATTCAGACATAACTAATGTATATAATTTTAAGTTAATATCATTGCTGTTGTTGCTGCTTCAATTATTAAAATTCTTTTTTTCAGCTCTTATTTTGACCATTTCAATCCCTGTCTATTGAATCCTTTCCCTGTTTTTGCACTGCATTTGTATTTTAAGTTCAAGCTCTTTGCTCTTGCTTTCAGGGCTTTACATCACCAAATCTGTGCCTCTGGCCTCATCTTCTATGTCTTCTGTGTTCCAGTGGTGTCAGTTGTAGCATGTACTTTTGTTCCCCCTTCTTCCATTTTTGCCTCTGCAATTCTTTGCAGCTTTGTAGCCATGAAGCATTGTCCTTATGACCTTTTGTCAAAGCAGCTCCCTCTTACTGGTACTATATGAAAATGAATGAATGGGAGCTAAGATCAGCTAGAACGGAGGAGAGAACTGTCATGATACAACTGCCAAGTCCTCTAAATGTTTTATCTGAGTACTACCTGAATTACTAGAGGTCTTGGCCTCCTTTTTTCCTGCTCCCTCCTTGTCAGTGCATGACATTTACGGGTTGTCATTTATTTGAAATCAGGTTCTGATTTCAGCAAAACTTATACATAATAACTTTATGGAAACAGAGCTTTACTTGGCTTTCTAGGCATGTGTTTAAGCACGTAGTTGGTTGTACTGAAGTAAGTGATACAATTCCTGTACTTAAATATTTACAAGGATGAGATCTAAGACTGCAGGTGCCATAACAAGGAAATATTTTATTCCTATGGTAGGCAGGATGCAATTTAGAAACTTGGGGGAAAAATAAATTTTTTTTACATGGCTAAAAAGAAATGTTTTTGTTTTATAGGTGTAATTCCTTTTCATGGTTTTTCTATGTATGGTAAGTGTGACTCTCATAAACTCTTAAAACGTCAGGATTGCTTTTTATTATATTGCAGTTTAAAGCTGTATGTACTTATCTGCAACTTTTTAAATGTGTGTATTCTTTTTCTTTGTGTATGAAGAATGTGGTATATAATTTTAAAAATTCCAGGCTGTTTCTGTTTACTTATATTACAGCTCGCTACCATGTGGGAGTTCCTTCTTTGAAAGCTAATAGCTGAGCTATATGTCTTAATGTACATGAATAGAGGGACAAATTTTGTTGACAGACTGCTCTTTTCTTGTCTTTCACTCCTGGGTGGACCAAGTTACCTGTGAAGAGAGTTCTTAAAAATGTGAATTATGTGAAAGGCCTGTTGCTGTATCCATTTGCCTGGAACAGGTGATAAAGGAGCATTAAATAATAGAATGGTTGCTACTTTACTGCACAGAGGAAAGCTCAAATATCAACAAGATTTCTACGAAAAGAGCAGAAAAATCTCAGGTCTCAGATGTAACAAGGCAGCTAGTGCAGAGAGACTCCAACAATATGAGGCTCTTGTTACAGCTTTCCAGTTTTTTCCTGTGATTTATGAAAGGTGTTTGTGGCATCACAGGGCAAGCAGATTTTAAGATTATACTTACAATGCTATGTTTTGCTAATAAGAAAGTTTAATGATCACGTGATCATTAAAATCAGGCCATTTAAATATGAAATGCAAATTTGAACCTGAGTAGGGAATCTAAGTCTTTGAAGTAATGAACAGCTTAGTTACAAACTCTTCCTTAGATACTCACTAGGAGGCTTTCACTTTTTCTGTGTGAAACTGCTTTTCAAAATGTTTGTATGTGACTCTGCCCTTGAGAACAGCGTCTCTCAAACTGGGTGTGAGTTTCTTCCCTCCCTCCTGTCCTCTCTCTTTGCAAGGGCTCAGAATATGCTGGTTGTGAGAAGGAGGGAGGCTGAAAAGCAAGGCAGCAGAAACACTAGTGTAACTCCAGGCTGTGGGTAAGGTAGCGGGGACCAAGCAGAGCATCCTCTGTATTCCATGCTGTGCTGCTCTCGGAGGAAGTATCTGGGTCCTTATGTAAATCCTATACACTTTTGCATGTTTGCGTGCATACAGTCATACGGTGCCAACTGTCAGGCACTGTTCTGTTATCCTCCTGGCCTTTATGTACATATGCACTCTGCCAAGTCTTCCACCTCCATCTTCAATCCTTATAAACATATACACTAGTAACACCCTCTGCTTTTCTTACCCCTACGTAAATACACATTTCTGTGAACATCTCACCCTACCTTAGCACCCCACCTCTCACACACATATGCCATTATTTTCTATTAAGCCACCTTCTCTGATATATATATATGAAAATGAATTCACACATGCATACACGCATATATACATATTAAAAAATGTACATATATCTATGTGCATATGTATACATAGGTATGCAGAGAAATGTATCCATATCCCTATCTTTATGTAAATAAAACTGTAAGGGAAGGTGAATGTAGAGACAGACTATGAATGTGTTAAAATGTAAGCTGTCATCCAGAATGAATGCACCTGTAAAATGAAGCAGTATATGTGGTGGGTGAGTGAGTGGCCAGATGAAAAAGCTGTTTACAGAAATTTATATAGAACAACTGTCTGTGAAACATGCATTGAATGAATGGAGCAGAAATCGGGGGGAACTGATTACGTTTGTACAGCATACAAATAGTTTTATCTATATGCTAGACTTTTACAGAAAGAAAAAAGGGAATGATTGAAAAAAAGTTTGAGAACCACTGCTTTACAAATGTAGCCAACTGTTATTTTGAATCAGGTATATTAAAAGACTTCTAAACAGTGAAGTACCAAATGTCCATGTTTTTCAGATCTTACAAGAAATAAACAGGTCTCTATCAATCAGTCATACTTATGTGATGTTATTGTGGCAACCAAAAGTTTTTTTTTTTTAATATTTTCATTTTTGCAACACCCGTCTTCAAGCAGTAAACTTATTCCAGTCTTAGAAATGGGGAACCAATTCAGAGATGGTCACTAGCCCAAGAGCGCATTGGAATTTATAGATGGTTGAATCAAAAACTTGCACTGTTCAACATATCGTTGTCCTACAACCCAGAGAAGCTATCCTTAAAGTGTATTTCTTATGCTTAGGAAGCCAGCACTGTAGTAAGCAGGTTCTAATTAGTTTAGATTCTTGAAATATATAGAACTACTATCTAGAAGGTATTGTACTCCCTTTCTTAACATCTTATGTCAAATGATAGACTCTATTATAAAATATCTCTTTCTAAATAATTGGTTTAGTAATGTTTTTGTAAATTGTACTACTATAAATTACTTGGGTTTTGCTCATACTTCATGCACTTGATCATTGAACTCTTTTAGCAGTTTACAGTGTTGAGTCAATTATAAATTTTTTATGCTTCCAGTTGCTCCACTTTGTTTTCTCTACCATGAACCTTCCAAATTGTATCAGATATTCCGTGAGATGTATGTGCGTTTTTTCTTCAGACTCCATTCCATCTCTTCTCATCCCTCTGTAAGTTCATTAGGAATTAAACCCCACTGTTATTCTGTTTACTATGGAACATTAATATACAGTGGTGTGATTTTCTATGCGATTGAAATATATATATATATATATACACACACACACATACTTCAGGCAAGCCTGGAAAGAATATTAGGTAACTCCAGTTTGTATATTTTTGTTTTCTACATCAATATTAGTCTTTGCTATAGAATATCATGTACTTTAAAATAGTACAGTCTCATTGTCTTTTATGTAATAGGTTTCTCAGTTCAAAAAGTCACATAAATGCATACTTGCTTTCGTNTAGTACAGTCTCATTGTATGAGGGGGGGGGGGGGTTTGAGAGTCGAGTCTTTTATGTAATAGGTTTCTCAGTTCAAAAAGTCACATAAATGCATACTTGCTTTCGTTTTAATCAATAACATGTAAGCACACAACTTTAGTGTTTTCTGGGGTAGAGGAACTAAAATATAGTCATATATACACAGGTGTTTTTTCAGTGATATCACGTTAATGTCTGTTTCTTTAACTCGAGTATCTTTGTGTGACAGCACATGCTTTTTAGCACTACTAGATGAATTTTAAATAATTTGGTTATGTTTATGACCAGGACCAGTTGCCTTGAATGTAAGACAATTGTAAAAATTTGCTTATGTTCTACTTTTGAAGAATAAAACATAGTAATTATTTTTTCTCCTTCACAAAGTGCTGAATTGTTACATTACTTTTTGAAAACAATTCCTGGTTAAAAGAAAATCCTTTTCTTGATATACCATTTCAAGGCTGTGCATTGTGCTTTCAGTCATTAATAGCAGGGAAACTGGTCAGACAGGAATCTTTTAATTTTCATGGTAATTTTTAAAAGAAACGTAAAAATGTGTTTACATTTAACTTTTTGTAATTATCCCCATTGCTGTTTGTTTCTAGTTATCAGAGATATATTATTTCTCACATCCTCTGTTTTTTAGTGTATATATAGTGTAACTGAGTTCTATTTCATCTAAGTGGAAATATTTCAAGTAGGTCATATTATAATAACCCACTAAGTACTTAGACCCTGACATACAAGTACCATAAGTAACTTACAGCTGAAAGGGACTATCAAAATATATTACGTTGCTAATACATACATGGAATTGTAGGAGCAAGGCTTTAGTGACTGAAGGCATTAGAGCTACTTGTGTCCTGCTTATGTGAGCTATATATTATATCATTAACAGTGTTTTATTGCTTGAATTAAAACTTCATGCATACTTACATGCTGATACTGTTTTCTCAGATTTGACAGGATGAGTGTTAGTATTCAGGATATGATCTTGTTTCATTAGGGCATTGTGTCATTGTGTTTGCTGTTTGAGACTCTTCTACAAACCCATCTGCCCCAGCTCTTCTATCACCTTCGAGAAATTGGGGCTCAGCCGTAAGTACTACTTTCTGGCTTGCTACAAATGTTGCAGATTCATTGTTCTGAAAATGCTGTTTTGTAGTATTTTAATTTAAAAGCTATGGGAAATTATTCAAAAGTGCAAACATCAATATGCCATTCTTCCTTGAAAATCAGTTGGAGTCCTTTGTCTAACCTGCGTATATGTGCTTTTTGCATTTCTTGTGTATGTTCTGTGAAGAAGAGAGGAGAATTGCTCTATGAGAAACGCTGCATTGTTCAGCTAAGTTTCAGTTATTCGTGTCAGATCTGATGGAACTAGGTGAGGCACTGGTGAGGCCGTACCTTGAATACTGTGTTCAGTTTTGGGCCCCGCACTACAAGAAGGACATTGAGGTGCTGGAGTGTGTTCAGAGAAGGGCAACGAAGCTGGTGAAGGGCCTGGAGCACAAGTCTGATGAGGAGCGGCTGAGGGAACTGGGACTGTTTAGCCTGGAGAAGAGGAGGCTGAGGGGAGACCTCATCGCGCTCTACAACTACCTGAAAGGAGGTTGCAGTGAGGTGGGGGTTGGTCTCTTCTGCCAAGTAACAAGTGATAGGACGAGAGGAAACGGCCTCAAGTTGCACCAGGGAAGGTTTAGATTGGACATTAGGAAAAAATTATTTACTGAAAGAGTGGTCAGGCCTTAGAACAGGCTGCCCAGGGAAGTGGTGGAGTCACCATCCCTGGAGGTATTTAAAAGACGTGTAGATGAGGTGCTTAGGGACACGGTTTAGTGGGCATGGGGGTGTTGGGTTGAGGGCTGGACTTGATCTTAGAGGTCTTTTCCAACCTTAGTGATTCTATGATTCTAGGCGATTTATTTCCTAGGGGACAGAAGACACAGCAGATATGTTAGTTACAGCAGAAGCTACTAGAAAGGGAGAGAGAGCAAGAGGCTGTCATTCTATAGTGTACTCATGGCACCAAGTGCAATAGAACCTGAAAATCTTACTGTTATAATTGGTATTCATCATAATAGCATAATATCAGAAAGGATGAAACATTGGGGGTAATAATAGCTAAGGATCCCTCTAATGTGTTTGTTTGGTCAGAATATTTTAATGATATTAGTACTTTGTCAAATGAGATCCTAAATAGTTTTCTGATGGCTGTTGAAAAGGAAAATATTGATTATTAATGCAACAAGAGAAAATGGCTGTTCTTCGTAGAAGAGAAATGCAGAAGAATAATAAAATATTTTCAATTTATAGAGAATCCGTCTGATCATTATGTGAGACAGAAATATAATAATTACTGTTTATCACTTGTTTGCAGGCTACGAATTTCATTTAAATGGATGGTACGGGCATTTTCTGGTTATTTAGCTACAGATCAGCTCTTGCTTCTGTGGGACAGAATCCTGGGATACAACTCTCTAGAAATTCTTGCTGGTAATAGAATTATTTTTACAAAATGTGTTAAGTCCAGGTGGATGTAAGGCAAATACATGTTAGCTTCAATGTGTTTTGTGACAAGAAGAAAATAGTTGCCCTTTGAATGCTGAAAGCAGATTACATACATGTCAAAGAGTATAACTTTTAGAAAATTAGAATTGCATAATTACTGCAAAAATACGAGGTAATTTTTTTTTGACAGCACTCCAAAAATGCTAAGCGCTGCGTGAACAGAACATAAGATGTTCTCTCAGCTTCAGTGGTAACAATAAACAATAAAGTTTATCACCTTCCACAAAATACAAGATTCATGTTACTCATTTATGGCGAGTACTTCTTCAGTACTTACAGCAACTGAAAATTCCCCAGATTTTGCTGGATTTCTTCTATAGAAGCCCCATCTTTTAAGATCTTACAAAACTTTGAAAGTTTTGTACTTATTTTTTGTAAAGGAAATTCTGTCCTAAGTTTTGTGCAAGGTTTTAGATGGGGGTTCTAAGGAAGACATGTATCTTCAGTTGGGTCAGATTTTAAATACAAAGTAGGTGAATAGAAGAGAAGAGAAAAGGTTTTGGTTCTATTTGTACATGTAAGACAGCTATGTAGGAAGATACAATTATATAAGATAGTACAAAATAAATGAAGGTTTTTTTTCATGTTATATAATACAACTGAAATATTGCTATTTAAATAAATTAAAATTATTGGCTTAGAAATTAACTAATTGCAAATCACCTTGTCCTTTTTAATTAAAAGCTAGTCACCTTAAACTCAAGCATTTTCACTCAGACTTTTCTGAAAGAATGTTGTGTTTTTCCTATCCATTTTAAAGAATGCCCAAAGAAACTCCAACACAGCTGTCCATTGTGTATTATTCTTCAGAATCAAAATAATTACTCTAAGGGAGTGAGAATTGGTATTTTACATGAAGATTAATTCTAACTGCTAATTAACAGGTCAGCAACTTAAGTATTCGGCATTTTCTTTCAGTCCTGGCAGCTGCTGTGTTTGCTTTCCGAGCAGTCAACCTGATGGAGGTGACATCACTGGCTGCAGCTGAAGTAAGGATAAGTTTCAGTTAGAGGAGATTGAAATAGTTTCTGATGCTTTGCCAACAAGAGTAACTTAAGCTTCACATGGCACGTGGTACATAGTGTGAATCTTTCTGCCTAAATTCTTACCTTAGATAAAAAAAAAAAAGGAAATTGTGAACATGCAGTATATATTACTGCTTTTCTGGAGTAAAAAGAAATAAAAGAATATATCTGCTACAAAAATGCAATGTTATCAAATTATTTCATATAATTAGGCTTTTTTTCTGCTTTAATATAAAATTTATGTTTGTGGGATATATTCTTTCTGAAATACTGTGGAGGTTTGTACCTTTTTTCTCTGTGCATTTTAATGTAGTTGCTTCTGTGCTTTTTGATATTATAAAAATTTTACAAGATTATTTTTGTCGATATTGAATCTGACATTTCACTGTGAGTACTGTCATTTTACAGATGGGAAATGAAGAAAGTTAAGTCATTAAGATGAAGAGTTCTATTGTTTCTCTCTAGTAATTTGTTAAAATATATTTTTTCCCAAAAATCTGGTGATGTATTTTCTTCAAACTTTGAGAGCTTGTGATGACTCTTTCTTTTTTTTTTTTTTTTTTAACATACTTTCATGAGAAGACATTGACTATTTGAGTCATTACATTAGACTTACTTCACAAGTACTAGCCAAGCCACAGGATAAGGATTCTTAATTCCCAGTTATTTTTAGAAGCAAGTTGAAATGTTAGACCCCTTATTCACCCAATGATGCCATGTATATTTGAAGTAAGGCTGAAGGCTAAAATAAAGTTACTTGGTTTATATACGTAAACATATGCTTTTTCTTTGACACGTTAGAATGAAAAATAATACAATAAGGCACTAACATAAAACAGCATAATTTATTCCTAGCCAGGCCTGAATCTAATTATTATTAGTATTGTAGTATTTGAATCTTTTTTTGACTTCTTGACTTGCTTTAAAGAAATTTGATTCAAATGTCAAGTTTAACAAGCCTTTTCGGTTTTTATCCTAGGCTGTACTTGCTGACCTTTCAACCCTGAAAGTTATGCCTCTTCTTCAAATCTTCTTGTTTGCTACTGTCACTTGATCTGCTTCAATGATACTGGTACCACGATTACAGTCTTTCTTGAGAAGCTAATCATCAACTATGCAATGTCTGCATAAAACCAAAATTAAGCTGTATGTATAATATTAATTTAGAAATCATGACCTTAAAATTTTCTAACTAAAAACAATAACTTGTGTGTGCAGTGCATGCTACTGAATTTCACTGTAACAGTAATGGTCATTACTTGTACATTAAGAATTACTATTTGTGCAAATAAACAATATGAATCAGTGTCTAAAATGCATGTAATATTAAATAAAGTAAATGTAATTCATGATCTGAGTGTTGTGATGTTAAAGTTGGAGTTGTAAAAGCTTTTTTTTTAATATGAAATGACTTTTTGAAGCTCGCAGCTTAGAGGGTATCAGCTTAAATACTGTCAACTGAGAAAATAAAGATACTTTATCTTTCAATAATTTTGTCTCATTTTCTAAGAAAAAGATAGGATCATACACCAATTCTGCTATCTCTATCTTATTTATGCTCTTTACAGAAATTTTCTCCCATGTTCTTTCTCATGTTAGCTACTTCCATTTATTCTTATCATATACAGAGATGTAGTCACGCATTCCCCATTCATCTTCAGTTAGGTATACAGCTATCTCAGGTGTCTTCTAAACTCCTACCCAGAGTCCCACCAAAGGCCTCGTGTTGTAAAATGCGTTCTCGTGCAGAGAAGACCTGAGCATAGCTTCCTTCAGAACTTGTTGGAGCCAGTCCTTACATGAGCCAAACTGTTCCCCTGAGGACAATGCCAAGAGTTCTTTCGCTGTGCCCCACACCCGTTTTGGGAGAGCGGTGCTATGCCCTTGCCAGTTTTCCAGCCTCTCTGATTCAACAGCTCAGGCTTCGGTTCAGAATCCAAACTCATATCGATGTGTGACGGATTGTCACTACGCTGTCAGGCTGGCTCATCGTCTGTTAGTGATCATACCTTTTTGTGAGGTCTTCCAGGTTTTTTCCACTGATTTGTTTAATAGCGAAGTTGGAATCACTAATCTGATTTGATTATATCTTAACACCTGAAAAAGGATCAAAGTCAAAAGAACATAACGGGTACTATAGCCACTGTGTTTGCTGTAAGACTTTTATCTTCGCCTAATTAAATACATGTAGTTGTCATCATTTGTCATACATACCGAATGTATGACAGTGAAACATGAATCCTTCATAGTTTGCTCAAAAGTTGTCTGAAAAGTGATCTAAGCTGTAGTCTCAGATAGGGTTATGAGCTTTATGTCTGTGATTCCTGTTGTCTCTGTCAGGATAATGCAGTAAGAAACTTACTGAACTTTTATAGACTGCTAGTAAATTTATAAGGCTAATTTTAAAAAAGATAAAGTTCTGGACTCGGTATGCTCACTTCTTATATGAAGAACCAAACTGCTTAACAGCTATGACATATTGAATGAGAGTATTTGGGGAATTTTTATTCTGGATAACAAAAAAAATTTATCTTTTTCTTAATATTTGCAGAGGCTTTTCTATGACATTTAGTTTTTAAAAAGAGGACACGTGACAACTTTTATCTTTACAGCAAGTATTACCCTGTTTTATATATGGGGAATAAAGTGATTTGCTAAAGATTACAGAGTAAATTCCTAAAAGATGTGAGCAGTCTCTCCTTTCCTGAATTCGTGTTTATACTTCAGGATGCTCAGTTTGTGTATTAACCACAAGACCTTATTTCACCTTCAGAACAACACATAATGCACATCTATCTCTAAAAATGCAGCATTTTGCAGTTTTTAAAATCTGTAAGATTGGGTAGCAATTTAGAAATCGTAATGTTACAAAGCACTCACAAGAATTATAGCTCAGTAAGGTCATTACAAGGTTACCATGGCTTTTTAGGGAATTAAAAGTATTTACTAAATAGCAAGGGCAATTCCCTGGAGGCCTGCTGACCCTCTAATTCCCATTGCTCTGTGCAAGTACGTTGTGCAGAGTCTGAACAGTACCCTAACCCCTCCCATACTGGGATTTTTGAGCGATATTTTTTCTTTCTTTTTTTTTTTTTTCATTTTTAATAGCTTTGAAAACGTTGTAAGTAGGCAGATATAGAGACTGTTGGGTTCTTGTTTGAACAAGCAATTCTGTGACTAACAGAATATGGTCTGTTTTCCTCTGACTTGGCATCTCGTTGTTCATCCAAACAACCTTGCATCTCCCTTGTGTCCCCTTTACCTTCCCCACTGGAGTACTTAAACTCCTCTTCCTGACCTCCACCTCGTTTCTCCTGATGGCTGGACAGGGGACCTTATGCTCCGCGGCTAGTGTGGACCAACACGCATCTTCGGCTAGACCACTCGTCCTGACTGCCCAGGCTGGCTGCTCTGTGAGCCTGGGGTGATGCTGTGCCTCTCACTTCAGGGTGGCCAAGGCTTCACGGCCTGCAGGCAGCTCTTGAGCCGGGTATCGTATGGACCAGCTGTAGCAGCAGATCTCTTGAAGACCTCTGCTGCCTTTTGTCAGATGTTTAAGTTGACTTTTGTGAGACACACAAAGATGCTCACACACACAGAGACATGTATACAGGAATAAAGAGTGTAATTGCTTTAAAAATGAGATTAAGATGAGATTAAAAATGAACCAGATCCTCTCCTTAGACTTCAACTATACTGTTAGATTTTTGTATCTTTTTAAAAATCTATTTTTAAAAATTGCTTTTACTGAAGATGTATTGTTTTCATGTTCCCCTCAGTTTCTCATTTTAGTTCCAACAAAATACTGTGTTTCAGATTCTGGCTGATACTGGTATTTTTAATCTCCCTTGCTTAAATAACATTCATTCATTTCAAATATCTTTTTAAAATATTAAAATGACTGGTTTCTATCTTACAGCTAGATACTTCTCTTGTATACGTAGGTAGTATCAATTATTTAAGTTTTAATTCTTTAACTTTAGAGACCAGTGTTGATGTCTGTAGTCTATCGTTTGACTTCCCAGATCCTAAAATTCTTTTTTCATTTTTGCTGTTTTAAGTAATGGCCAGATTTTGATAGTAGAATCATATCTAAATTGATAATTACATTGATTTAAACAGGTTCAGCTGAACCTTCAATGACTCAATTTAGCGAAATTGTTTTTCTTGGTCTGTTCCTCCCTATCTGAAATCAATATAAACAGAAGTTTCAGTACAAGAACCAATTGTCTCCATATTTATAGATAAAGATCAATTTTTTGCTGCTTACCTTAGCATTCTGGCTATGTTCTGTCAAAGGTTTCTTGTAATGTCAAACAGACTGTTTAAAAAATGCACAAGTAAATAGGCTTGTCTAAAAACATACCCCAGTTATCCTTGTTCAGTACTTCCAAAAATATATTGAAATGTAAATCTTGATGGCTGGGTAATGGAACAATTGAATAACTAGAACAGCTTCTACTGTTTAGTGGAATTTTTTTGTCGTAGCAACAAATTTTATTATGAGAAATGGAGAGAGTATGGAGACTGTAAACCAGTTAGATAGCCCAGTAAAGGGAAAAGGCTGGGAAGAGACACCAGTTTAAGACACACTTCTACTTATTACCAGAAACCAGCAAAGAAAATATGCCCAGGCATATGCCTCTTTTACTGTCATCTAATGAATTTTATAAAATTATTCCAACAAGACTGAAGGGATTTCATTAAACAGAATTCCTGTGTAAATATCAGTTAGAGGAAAGCAATTTAGTGACCCGCTTATTAACGCGAAATAAGAGATTATTTAAAAGATACTGAAATAAACTGCAAAACTGTAGGGCTGTATCTTCCGTGAGGAAGGGGAAGAGCCTTTCTACACATTTTAACAAATCGGTACGATATATTCTGTCCAGTATTTTATGTGAGGAAATGGGGGAGGGAGGGAGGATGCAGCAGGCGTGGCGGGAGCTGCTGGGCTCGTCCTTTTCCCCCCTTTCCTAAAGGCTGTTCCTGTCCATGCCTGGCCGCTGGCAGATGCTGCTGTGCCGGCTGCTTTCATCCCCAAAGCCCACGCAGGAAAGGCAATTAGCTGAAGCACGTATCTGAGATCAACAGAGCTTGTGTTTTGTACGGCCAGCTACAGCCGGCTTCCTCCGGCCCCCGGAAACGCGCTTCATGTGCCGATACTGGGCAGGGGAAGGCGCCAGGGCCAGGACCAGGGCCAGGACTAGGACCAGGAATAGGACCAGGGCCAGGACAAAGGCCAGGAGAAGGGCCAAGGCCAAGGCGAGGTCCTCTGGGGAATGGCCGGCAGAGGGGGCATTAGCCAGCCATCCTGTCCTCCTGGGCAGCACCAGCAGGAGAACCATCCCCGGGAATAACTCCCCCTCCAGGTAGCCATATTAACAATACCGGGTTTCAGAAGAAGTGCTGAAGGACAACTGTGATGGGATTGGGGTTTTTTTTCAGCTTTGGGACCCAGTATGAGAGGGGGCAAAAAAAACCCTTCTGGAGGCTTCAGGCTTTTAGCACAAGGCCACACTTGCTATGAGGGGCTGCACGTCTGTGAGCAGTTCCGCAAGAACAGTTTTTTGTAGTAAATAACCACAGAATAGTCCGAAATCTCTAGAATCTAGAATAAGCTGTGCTGCTCATTGAAATCACTGAAAGAATTTTTTTGTTGCACGCTTCATGCTCAGCTTTTTCAATACCTTAACAAAACTGTTAACGCGGGGAAGTTCATTTTGATCCAGCAATGGAACAGTTGTGCTTTGCTTTAAAACAGTGTTAAAATATCTCATCTTAGTATTTTTTTAATTAGGCAAATAATAATCTGCCTACCAAATGATGGTCATCCAGACCAATTACACTTTTGAGAAGCATCTCAAGATATTTGTGTCTCTGCGGATGACAAACAGTGCAGATGTTAATGGGGACAGAACGAATATATGGTTAGAATAGGATGTTCGTCTTGGGTTCAGCAGGATTTGTAAGACTGCAAGACGTAAGCGATTGTAACGCAAGCTAACTGTGCTAAATACTGAGTGGGGACCAGCCTTAAAGTAATCACGGGGCGGTAATACTGCTGTTGGGCAAACCATGTTTTTTGAGTCTGCATTTAAGTCCCAGGAGGTTCAGCTGATTCTGTGTATTGTCAGACATTGCTGGTTGCCGATGGTGAACTTCAAGGTCTGTGAGGGAGGATGTAGCGGGGCCTGTATTTGCCCATATTTCAAAATCAGTGTGTTGTTCTAGGTGTTGGACTACTGATATGTGCAAACAATTTTCTCTAGAGAATTGGCTTTATGGAGGACCATGGTGCTTTGCCAAATGACATTGTGTTTGGCTGAACAGTTTGAATAAATTGTTTCTTTTGGGATTATGACCAAAATAAATGGAATATCTAACAAAGGAGCTAAAGCTCAAAATTTGCACAAGGCAAAGCATGCGACCAATTTCTGTGCTTTGTTTTAAACAAAAAAAAATCTGTATCAAGTTGCTAGGAGACAAATCAGAATTTGATAGTCAAAGACAAAATATTATGTTATAGCCACATCATATGTTTTAGTAGGTATCTGAGAGTTCATTTTATTCAAGTGTGTGTTCCATGAATGGTACATTCTATGTTTTTTTTTCTGAAAAGGTTTATTTAGGATAGTTATGCTCTTAATGAGTCCAATTATAAATAGTAAATCAGAACAAATATATGTTGCAAAAAGCAATAATATTTAATTTTCTATCTGTTCAGAATTATTTATTATCTAAATTTTTTTGATAATATGTCTAGTGTCACAACATTTTCCCTTTTCTCCTTTTTTTTTTAAAGTGCTTCTGGGTTACAAAAACATAAGCATTGCTTTGAAGCCCAGTCTTGGTTCGTTAATGTTAACATCAAGTTCTGACTGTGGAAAACTGGCATTGTTACAGCCTGTGAAGGAAATTCGGGTTGCTTTCGGCATTCACATTAGTGGTGAAGAAGGTCGCTCCATAGTCTCTGACATAAAGATATATTTAGATATTTAGTTTTAGTTTGTGATACACTTGAGATATTCTAACCATAACCAGTTTCAGAAGACAGTTAACTGATAGCCATGGCAAAGTAGTGTTATCAATATTAATACCCCTCACCATTAACATGCCGGCAGCAGAGCCTGTCTCTCACCTCTGCCTCACCCTCAGAAAACACACTTCCACTATGTGGAAAGTGATTCCTGAAAGAGCGAGCTTGTGGGAAAAAGTGCTCAAATTCTGTATACTATGATCTCTGCAACACAGAAAGGGATCATTTGCTGTTTGTATATTTAACAAAGTACACTTTCTTCTACTGACTTCAGATTGCATCTTTATTTAGCAATTAAAACATGTATGTCAATTAAAAGGTAAAAAGGTGTTTCTGAATTCATTATTTTTAATTTAAAAGCTTGGGTAAGTTTTGTTAATCATATGAAAGAGAAAATGTCTTTTTGATATATTCATATAAATTTTGAAATTCAAACTTTTACGACCAGATGTTTCTGTTCCAGAGCTTTATCTTCCTGTCTCTTCTCTTTTTGCAATATTCGTCACCCTTACATTGTTTTGTGTAATCTGGTTTTCCTGTCTTTGTGAATTACAGTTTACAACATAAAGAAAATATAAACCTTTCTGATTAGGACTCTCATCTTTTTTCCTAAGAAAGATACTGTTTCTAATCTGTTATGAAGAAATCCTGGAAAAACTTTAGAGATTCAGTAACAGTCCATTCCTGCATTAGGTGGTGATATGGATAAAGGGTAAGTATCTTAGTAGAGAGTCGGTTTACAGCATGTATTATTTAATTAGGCAGATAATCAATACTCAGACCTGAAAACACACAACGAAAAGATGGAAGTAGTAGATGTTTGGGCTTTGCAACAATCTAGGTTAAAAAAGACCAAAATAGAGGTTTGAAATCTTAGAAAGTCAAACCCATTGAAGACCTTCTTGTCAGTGCAGTCCTCCCGAAACAGCAGGACCTGCTGCCCAGGATGTCACAGTTCTGAACGCAAACACTGGAGAAACCCTGTGGAGAAAGGGTACGCTGCATACCTATCAGGTTTTCAGTTAGAAGGAGAGAATGGGAGAGAAGCAGTGAAGTTACAGATGCCATAATGAGTGCAAAGTTTCTCGGGCTGGATAGTAGCCTATGTGTTCACTCAAAGTTGGAAAAAAGCCTGTCTGAAACCATATTGAGCACCTTGGCTTTGAAAGTCACACACAGCACTGTATGCACTAACTGTCAAGCAGGTAATGGAATATATCCCCATTATTCTATGCCACTCATAAAACTCACCCCTAGCGCTAGGCTTTGGTTGAGAGAGGGGTCAAGATGTACAAAGTTAGTTTGTACAAACAAACCTCTTCGTTTTGTGTACGCTAGATCTTTATGCAGTATTCTGGAACATGAGGATAGAACAAAATAAAAGTATCATTTCCAGAGAATAGTGAAATCTGGGCAAAGAATAAAAAAAAGATCATCTTATATGTTATGTATGATATGTACAATAGAAATTTGTGATGTTACAGGCTTTACACCTTTTCCTAGTTTGTCAGATCTTTCCTGGTCTCTGCAAATGTTAAAATTTTCTCCCAGAGGTTGATCAAAATCTTGGGTTTTTTTAAGTAAACTGTGTTTTTTGGTTTTGTTTTGTTTGTTGGGGGGTTTTTTTGGTTTTTTGGTTTTTTTTTTTTAATAAAGAGTAAGGTGCTCTCGGACATGTAAGGTCTATCTTTGCCTATTCGGATGTGATTTTTTTTCCCCATTGAATAAAAGAATTTATATAAATACGTATTTTTATTTTCCTAGTTCAGAAGCAGGAACTGTAATTCTTACAGTTATTCTAGGTGTGTTTTCAACTCGAGGCTAGTATTCTTATAGCTAAGCAATTCCAAACATTTTTATAAAATTTCAGTTCAGTCTGTTGTATTTTTATAAAGGAAAAGATCACCTTTTTTTCACCAGCACAAAGTCATATGCAATGTAAAATGTTATAGAAGAAATAGGCCTTCATAGATACATATTTATTATTCACAAGTTCCAAACAGTTTAATGAAGAATATTTGCAGTTGAACTGGCCTTTTTTGTTCTGTTTTTGTAGAATTTACTGTAGATCTCTCAGAAAGCTGGCCATAACCCAACTGAAATGAGTATGTTCTCTGTGCAAATGTAAGGCAGCTTTTCAGTTCTCTCTAGACTGAAATTTGCCCCTTTTTTGAAAACACCATGGTGATTAAATGGCAAGTGCAGGATAAATTTGTCTTTCCTGAATTCAGTCCAGACATTTAAACAGAGAGATGGTTACTGATACTGCTCAGGAAATTGTTCCAATGCAAACAGGTCAACGCTGTACGCCCTGCTTTTGGTGGGACCGAGCCATTCAAAGGCAGGGTTATTATGGGACGGAGACATTCTTTCAAGACTCAGTGCTGTATTAAGATTTTAATGAGGATTAGTGCTAGGCATTTCAGCTTTTTATTTCCTTCATAATACTTATTTTAAATTTTCACTAGCCTCCTTATTTCAGTGTGAGTTTACAGGCCATCTGTTAGATCTAAAAGGAGGAGTTGTTAGAATTTAAGAAGTACACCACACATTGTGCTCTTCTTTCCAGCTTAAAATTCCCAGGACAAGGCAACAGCCCTGCTTTAAGGAACAACACCCACTGCCATAGTTCATGGATTGCTGGAATCTCTCTCCAGTAACTCTGGACAGGTGCCACATCTAACTCAAGCCTTTATAATTCAGGAGACATTAGCAACCTAATTTTTTGGTCTTGTAGCTAACTGCTTGAGCTTGTCTTTCTTTTTTCGGATTACAAAACCATCAAGATTGACCAGTCCTGGAGTGGTATCAAAACTTCCATTTTGAAGGATCACAAATCCTGGTTCCAAGTGAAGGGGAACACTGCTGGTGTTAGCACAGCTATTCCCACTGGGAATGCATCTTTGCAGCCAAATGCTTCTCTGAGTCTCTTCTTAGTCCTTCAAGATTGGTTCTGAAGATACTCTCTGAACTAACTTGAGTGTAAATATGACGGCAAATGGCAAATCATTAGGAAAGGTTTACCCATTGCTACTGGATGTGTGTTCCAACTCTTTCATGCTGGAAGTATTTACCTTTATGGTTGTTTTCTGGGTATATCATTTCAGTAAGGCCTAAAAGTTATTTGGATTCCTATGTCCCAAGGATGTGAAACAAGGCATATGGAAAAGCATCAGGACCACTTTCTGCAGCTCATTCCCTAGTGGATAAGAGACAAACGACCATTCAGTTTCTTTTTTCTGGAAATTGATTTGCCCCTCCCCTCCCCCCTCCCCTCCCCCTTTCTCAACTCTTTTTTTCAATGGCAAGACATGTAGAGCAGGATCTAGTTCAACTTATTTTAGAAAGCTAGCAGTGAAATGGCTAAAATAGTTTTGCAGGGCTCCCTTTATCATCATTGGAGAGAAACAAGTGTTTAAAAGGAAAAGTTGTCTGATCTTAGATGCTTATTTTAATATGAAATGAACAACTTTCTGGAAGTTCCCGTTACTCTCTATTGCTTCTAAAGGGATCAGGAGTTGACTGTCTCTGATTTAGATGTCTAACTTTTAGTTGATCCCTTCCCTGTGTTTCCTATTAACTACCATGAACTGTTTAAAAGAACTGCTAAAACTCATTAAATAGTAGATAAGTAAATCCTAAACAGCTCATATCAGAGAAAGGTGACAAACTTCACTGAATGCAGAACTTTTTTGTCCCAGCCCTAACCAAAACTGTCCCAATTTCATCATGAAGGTAGATAAAGGAATAAAATAAGTCCAGACCCAAGGAGATCATGAGGCTTGTTCAACTACAGTGCTCAGGGAAGTTTAGGGTATTGCACACAACCCTCCAACTATCACAACCTGCAAAGCAAGCAGGAACAAAAATGAACTATACGTACTGTTTCTGAAGAAGTAAGCAATAGATGAAATTTCGCTCTCACTTTTTTTTCCTGAGAAAGTCAGCTGTTTGTAGTGAGTCATAATGCCAAATGCCCAAGGTTGTGTTTGAAAGTAGGAAGACGATCTGTTTCCAATGACCTTGTAACTGAGAATATGGTCTCTGATGTTTTTCCCTATTACCCAAACCAAAACACAAAAAAACTTAGACAAAACCAAAATGCATATTATTTGATTTTTTCAGCAGTAGTTTCCATATATCCTTCAACTTTCTTGGTGATTTGAGACTAGCTGCCTCTGCCTCTGCAGAATGATCTTATTTGTTAGGTGCTGCGTCGCTCACGCTACCTGGCAGTACGTGCCGTAGAGTTGTGACGGATCTAGAGAGCTCCTGTTTACAGGATGTGCAACTCGCCTGCAGAAATTCCAGGAAACAGCCTGCTTGCTGTGACCTCAGAGCTGCCATTTCAATCTACCACAAAACACCTGACAATAGAATTGTATTTACACACGAGAGGCACGTTCAGTAGGCTTTTTATTACTATCTGCTAGTCACAGATCATGAGAATATAATTTCCTACTCATCCAAGCTCTGGCCTCTGATTGAGCGGTTGCTTGTTCCACTTTTCAATCAACAGCTGCCAAAACTACCAGAACAATGCTTGAAGTAAAAGCTCTGGTTACTTCCTTCTTGCTTCTTCATAACATCATAAATATTCTTTGTTCTTATCCCAAATACTTACTTAAAGGGACAAATTATTTCCATTATAAATAATTAATCTGACAGCATTTTTCTGACCATGCTCATTCAGGTAAAGAGCAGCTCCATACATTATGAGCTAACAGGGCTTTAACTCCTTGTTTAGGCAGGAAAAAAATATTCTGACAGTTACTACTTACTTACATTATTTTTAATGCAACGGTTACTTTCCAGCCACTGACGAAATTACAGCTGATCCCCCAGCTCAGCTCTACCAGCCTGAATATGCAGACTCCATCCTGAACAGTTCCTGTTGCAAGTGAGTGGGAACTTCTTTCTGCCAGTAAAAACATACCTAAACATGCCCCAGGCGGCAGGCTTCAGTACTTGCTATGATCACAAGTATGGGCTAAATTATTATGTCCAAATGATATTTTTTTAAATTGTGACTTTTATTCTATTATTTTTTCACACAGTTGGTCAGCATGCTTGTTATAAGATTAAAGTTAGTCATGTGCAGTAGTGACTCTCATCACCTCCTGATTGTAATTTTTTTCCTTGTTTCCTGTCTAGCAGGAAGGGAGGGAATAGGCAGACACAAAGCACTGACTGTCTCTGCTCTAGGTAAGGGTGGATTTAGGGATTTACTGAGATTCAGAGAAGGTGAAAGAAGGATTACGTACATACTGGGATTTTTTTTTTCATATGGCAATGAAATTATCTGTACTCCCTTCCCTCTGAATTCCCTCTTGAATTCTTACATTGCTTGAAAACTGGAAAAGAAAGATGGCAAGCAAATTATTTTTAGTGTATGGATTGGTTGTGTAATGCTGCTGTTCATGAAACACCAGGAATGGTTACATTGATCATTTAAAGACAGTTTGAACTACAAATGAACTGATTATGACTTTACTGGGGATGCAAAATTGCCACAATCAAAGTCTTCTTAAAATTTCATAAGATGTCTGGACTTCTACAGTCTGGCAATCAATTTTGGCAAAAAAAAGTCACAGCAAGGTATGCTCTAAGTAGATCAGATGAGGAGGGGGACTCAGTCACATCATGATCTCCAAGATTATCCCTTGGCAGGTTTTAACATACTTCTGATCACCTTAATCTGTAATGTATTAATTTCCACAAGTGCTTTTGTGTCTCAAATGCCCTTTAGCTGTCAAAACATATAACCACCCATCACTTCATTGTAATCTTACTGACAGGCCAAATAATATTCAGTCAGATAGCAAGATTTCTGCTCCTCCATCACCAGTAAGATTGTGTCCTGGCAAGCTGTTTGGCTCCTACTACAGATTCCAGAAATCAAAGTGCTGTCTGAAATATTTTATTCACTCATTCTGCCATTGTTTTCCTTCAGATTTGGTATCTCCGGATGTGCCTCCAGGTCTTGTGTAAACAGATTGAGTCTTCCTTTATTTTTGAAATAAACAAAATCCAACCACAGTCTGCCTAGCCAATGTCTTCTAGCTGGAATGGCATCTTTGTTCCCACAAAGAACTCAACAAATAGAAAAAAGCATAAGCAAAACTTCCACGCAAATAGGAGACAGCTGCAATGAACATTTGCTGAACATTCTGCATTTTTCAAGACTTTTTTTGTATTTGTACTTTACTCTTTAAGTGCTGTAGAAAAAAATATTCTGCAATACCAGTGACAATACCGATTGAAAAAAATATTTAAAATTAGGAGACATAATCAAAAAGTTCTTTGCAAGTCTACAGCTCTAGTTTGCAGTTAATGACTGCTCTTTCTCGCTGATTGAAAGAGATTTTGTAATTTTAGCAGCATTTTAGCCTATTACCAGGCAATTTGCTCATTTGAGAGATACCTAGACTCTTGGTCATTGATAAGAAGATCATAAGGGCTAATACTCTCATCAGATAAGGAAAATGTTTAATTCACTTCCATTCTCTCAGTTCCAATTTCATTATTGGACAGAGATAACGTCTATGGCCCGTAGTTTCTTAGTCCATTAAGGCTGGGAATACAGGACCACTTAAAATACTTAGTATAGTTTCCCCTTGAGCTAATGACTTTCTCTCCTCAAAACAAACTTCAGTAACTCAGGAACAACTGAGAAGGGCTTCCTAAACTGATCCTCTCATCCTGGCAAATATAAAGTTTGCAAAATTCCACCTTCATTCGAGATGTTATCAGCACATGAAATCAGAGAACTAGAAGGTTACAACTAGTACCTTTTTTTATAATTTGGGTGAAGATATAACTTCCCTAATCAAGACAAGACATTTGAATTTTACTCTCAAGCCTGTTCAAAATGATTGTTTCTTTTCACAGCATTTGTAGAATCAAATGCTTGTTGGACAATTTACCAATAATCTGGTGGTCATCACTTATTTGTTTTTACATTAACTTACTGTCAGTTTGTATTTGCATTGTTTTTTAATAAATAAATCTGATTGCATTAATTTCTACCTGAGCTTTTGCTTACTATTTCTAAGTCTTCTTTTCTGTAATGTGGCCTCCCAGCACTTTTTTCAGCTTGTGCATTGTTTCTGTTTTGCCCACCAGGTTTATTTCTCATCTGTTTTTGCCAGCCTGTTTCTTTACCTGGTAAATATTTTTCCTCTTGAGTCCTCACACCTACCAAGAGTATTCTCAGCTTGTGGTTTGGAGAGACTGTAAATAGCACCAATAGCATTAAGAATATTTATTTTTTCCTTTATTCTACTGTTCAAACCTGCTTCCAGGGTTTTTTAGGACCAGCCAAATGTATGTATTGGGAAGAACTGCGGGCATTAAACAACTCTGAAGATGATTTCCTCTCCCTTTTTCTGTTCAGATAAATCAACGTGCACAACAAGGCTAGGTAGATGATAAAATTGCTGACAGAAATGGCAACTCAAAGCAGTAAAATATACACTGTAAAAAAAAAAATTTTGTTTTCTGCTCTGAAGATCAATGGAAGGATGGAGGACAGGACTCAAAAAAAGCATCTCAGGTTATCCATACAGCAAAGTACACTCAGAAAATTTGACCAAGACTGTATGAGTCCATTAACACTGCTACTTGTTGATAGTGTTGCACCAGTATTTCCCACAATGCACATGTTTATCTTTTGCAGAGAGTAAACTGGTCTCAAGGCCTAGAGTTCAGCTGTTTATGTTACTGTCAGTCATGAGTCCTGCTCAGTGGACAGGAGGTGCTTGTGAAGGTGCTGAGGAAGCCGGCTAATGTCATTGTGATTCCTATCACCTTTGAAAGGCTGTGGCAATCAGATGGGATTTCCAGTTACTGGAGAAAAGCAAATGTCACACCTATCATCAAAGCAGGGTGCAGGAAACTACAGGACAGTCATCCTTACCCAGCCTCTCTCTCAGAGAAGGTCATGAAGCAAGTCTTCCTGTAAGCCATTTCTGGGATGATGAAGGACAAGAAGTTGATTCGGAAAAAACAGCACAGTTCTACCAACATGATTGCCTTCTATGATGAGATAACTGGCTCTACAGATGAGGTGATAAGAGCAGCACACATTGATTTTTAGCAAGGTTTTTGCCACAGTATCCATAGCATCTTTGTAGTCCAGTAGGAGAGGTGTGGACTGGGTAAGTGGGTGGAAAAGAGTCTGAATCACTCTACTCAAAAGGTAGTGGTCAACAGTCCAAAATGAAACCGGTATGTCGTTATGAGTGGTGTTCCTCAGGGAGTTAAAGGTCATAAATTATTCTGCGATTCTGTGACCAAGCCTTGCAGGGCACTAACCAGTATTTGGGTCCTCATATTGAAACCACAAGTCATTTAGGTTTCTGGGCTGCAGCCCAGGGTCGGTACCTTCCTTCATTCTGATCTTATGCAGCTGAGTCTGTGTGATGCGAAGCAGCAGTGCATCAAGAGGTGTTTTCATTTAATACGCTTCTCACCATGAGATCTTCTGCTAAGGTGCCCTGACCAGCAGTGATCTCCCCGAACTCCAGAACACAAGCGTTGCCTGAAAACAATCCATTCCACGCTTCCTGATTTGGGGACTTGCTAGCTGAAAGCAAGAGGTGAAAACGAACCGACTTTGCAGGAGGACTTTTAACAAGGATCATTTTCTACTTCAGGCCCACAGCATTTTCATTGAAGTGCTATCTGTTAGCGTCCCCATCTCACAGCTATTCTGACGTATAGCATTCCTCTATAGGACTCACGCAGTCCATATCCTTTGACTCCAGTGGCTCTTGGTCAAAACAGTTCGCACTTGTCCAGGAAACTTGCCTCTTTCATGTACCCTTTAGGAATACCTCTCTCTTTGTATTTTAAAATTAACTAATTAATTAAATTAACAGCTGGTTTCTTTGTTTCCATCTGGGGAATCTACTCTGCTCCAGCTCCCCTCCCTAAAGTTAAACAACACTGAACAAGCTTTTGTAAGATGCAGGCATTTCATTGTTCTCTTTGCACAAGATCTGGTCAGATACTGTTGGTCTTTAAAGGCTGTTGTTTTCAGAAACGATAAGGCTACGCACAGACTTCACAATTCAAACAGAATTAATTACGTTTAGGCACATTTTCCAAATCTTCATATGCTAGATGATTACTTTAAAGTTTTGCGTTTTTTTTTTTTTGCATAAAAATATGTTTCAGCTGGGATGGAGTATGCACGTTAACTGTGTTGCTAGAGAAATTACTGCCTGCTGCATTTAATAGTGCTATAATAATTTCACAGTTAGCTTTCTGGATTCTGCTGACCTGTAAAAGCAGCTTGTACCACTCCATTTTATGCTCCTGTCTTCTGTAGGCTTTACAAAGCAGGCAAAGGCTTTTCTGAAGACCCTCTCAAAACACGTCTGTTATTTCTTAGGTGATTGCAATAGTTACTAGTGAATGCAATGTTTATATACTATATATATATTTACATATTACCATTCATGTTGCATTGTTTTCTCTTGCATTGTGTATCTCAGATATTAGATTGGATTTGGTCTTTACAGCTGTGTTATTCTTGGTTAAATGACTCAAAACAGGGTGGTTGAAAATCCCACAGATTTGGACAAGACAAAGCACGATATAGATTTTATTCCCTTTCAGTGGCTTGATGCAAACATTTTAAGCAAAAGTTTTTTGTTTTTGGATTGTTTTGCAAAGGTCCTAAACACAATTAAATCAGGGTTTAATCTTTGCGAGGTCTTAGTTTTCCTGATTTCAGTTGTATGGGATCAGATTTAAAACACCATTCTTTTTTTTTGTTTGTTTTGAAAGGGCTGTGCACGCCGAACTCAAACTTTGCATACATTCCTTCCCTTTAGGAAGCTCTCCTCAGGTGACTGCATTTGTTGCAGTGTTGATGTGATAAGGACGAATTTAACAAACTCCCAGCTCTCATTTCTTTCCCCTGTAGCAAAACCGCCTTGTTTTAGGACGCTTTGCCCTCCCTGAATCCGGTCTTGATCCGGGGGCGCTCAGCGAGCGGGGCGAGGGCCCGGCCGCCCCGGGGCCCCGGCACACCTCGCTGCCCGGCCGCCCCGCCGAGGGGGAGCTAAACCTCCGCAGGATTTCTGGGCAGGGCTGGCAGGGAGCCGGCCGAGCCCTGCCCCGCGCACCGGGAGGAGGTGCCGCAGCGGGAGCGCTTCGTCGCCCCGGACGGCCGGCAAGTTTTCCGCCATCCGATGGAGAAGACTTGCCAACCCGCTTCTCCCCTCGGCACTATCCACCGCGCACCACCGTTACCGGCGGGCTCGACCGCGCTCCCCGCTGCCCGCCTCCCGCCCCCTCCCCGGTGACGTCACCGCGCGGTGACGTGTCGCCCAGGCGGCTCGGCGGCGGCCGCCGGAAGCGGCGGGAGGCAGCGTGGGGCCGGCGCTGAGGCGGGTTCGTGCCGCCGGAGCGGGCAGCGTCGCAGCGGCGGAGCTCTAGCCCCTTCCCTCCCTCCCTCCCTCCCTTCCTTCGCTTCGCTGCAGCGGCGGTACCGATGAGCGGGCTCCGAGCGCCCGGCGGGCGGGCGGTGGCGACGCCGGTGCCGACCTGCCTGCTTCTGCTGGGGCTGCTCCTGCCCGCCGCCGCCGGCGGCGGGGGATGCGAGCTGGAGGCTGCGGACGTTGGCGGTGGCCGGCGGGGAGGACGGGGAGGCGCCGCCGCCTCTGCGGCGGAGACGGCGGCGGTTGTGACAGGTAGCGGCTCCCGCGCGTGCCGGCGGGGCGGGGGGAGCATCCCGCCGTGGGGGGGGGTCGGACGCCTTCCTGCCGGGGCCCTGCCCTGCCCGGCGGGGTCCGTGGTGCTCCTGGGCGCCTCCGAGCCGCCTCCCTCCCCCGCGGGGCCGGCCACGATGCGGCTCTGCAGAGGGCGCCGGTCCGGTCCGCAGGGGGTCGGCTGCGGCGGCGGCACTGCGGTACTGCCCCGGCGGGGGCTCCCGGCCGCCGGCCGCGCTGCCCCTCCCCGGGCAGGAGCCCGCCGCAGGCTATGTGCAGGATCCTGTTGAATAGCGATATTGTTGAGATCCGGAGCCGCCGCTTCCGCGTCGGCTGCCGCGGTGCCGCCCGTGCGTGCGGGTGGGTGTCTCGGGCGCCGCCTGCCGCGGCGCGGCCCCGGCCGTGAGGCGCCGTGCGCGCCCGCCTCGGCTCCCACAGCCGCAGGGCGCCTTCCAGGCGAGGTGCTGGGCGCCCTCTCGGCGGGCACGGGGGGCTGCAGCGGCCCCGGCGGAGGAGGGGTGGGGAGGTGACCCGCCCCGCCGAACTTGCGGGTCCTGCTGTATGGCAGCACAGCTGGCTGCCACGCCGCCCAGGAGCCTGCTGCTGTGAACTCAAAGATGTCCATCCCGTGCCCTCAGAGGGTCTTTAGTTCTCCAGGAAAGTGTGGAAAGCTTTTTCGCCTTCACTTAATTCTTTTAAAAGAAGTGCATGTATTTATACTACCGTACTTGTGGCAAATAGTAATGCCTCCAGTTAAAAACAGCAGTTGCACTGAAATATTTAAAATAATCTAATTTCAGCAGGCTTTGACGGTTCTGAATTGCTTATACACATTCTGAATCTATTTTGTAATGAACAGTAGGAAGCTTTATGGTCTTTAGACAGTTCACTTAGGAAAATGGGATTTCTATGTTAGGAGATACTCAAAAACATTTAGAAGGTTGTCATGTCTCATAATGTGCTTTTCAAAAAGCTCTCTAATTGGAGAGAGAGCGTGGAAGGTGGAAGAGAAGAAAAAAAAACATACCCCTTCTGAATCAAAGTAGTGTGCATTTCTTGTCAGAGAAAAACTTCTGATGTTGCTTGAAACAATATTGACATCCTGAGCTAAAACTGCTGAACTTCAGTGGATGAAACATGCATGGGTTTCTTCTTAACGTAACACTTTAAAACCATGAATTTTAATTATAATTAATGGAACTTCAGTGGTATTCCTGAAATAACTGAGGTAGAGATGCAAGGCTATGTGATCTAGCGATCTTGTTTGAGGACACGGCGTTTCTGAAATCTAAATTGTCCAATCTGTTGGCTTGCAGTATAAACTAAGGAAGTTGGAACATCTGCAGTCTGTGAAGCAGCAGTCATACCTCCCAAGGGTGTTGTGAAAATGCTGTATTGAAACAGCTTTTTTTTTTCTTTCAGACTGTAATTAATCTGCTTATAGGTGGTATTAAATGGTTCTTGCTATGTATAGTGCTGATGCTGTCTACATTTCATGCTTACTCGATTTTGATGTGTCAATCTGTGTGGAAAAAAAAGTAATTTTTAAAATATTTTATGGGCTGTTAAAAGTACTGAGATGCTTGTCAAGTGTCGTGGTGCCCCTTCCTC
>VZTQ01008236.1:98221-134416 GCA_013400755.1 Pelecanoides urinatrix | reverse complement strand
CCCCCAACAGTGAATCTGGTGAAGAAATACATTTATTTGAGAAATCTAACATGTTATAAGAGGATTTATTGCATTACATGACAGTTTGGCCTGGAAAATATGTAGGATTAAGAGCCATCTTAGGGTCAGTTTTAATCTTTAGGAGGTTTTTAATATAGTTCGGTGTTTATCTGCTTGATAAATACTGTGTTTCAGTTGATCATGTAAGTTGTTTGCCTCTCTGGTAACTAACCCCCAAATAGTTTTAAGTTACTCTTTGCAAAGCTGGAAGAACTCTTGAAGGTTGGGAGAAAACCATATTACATGTTTGGGGGTGACTTTAGTTATATTCTATCACTCTTTCCTTAAAATACAAAATTTGGAGATGTGCCATCGAGTTGGGAGGGATTGCCAACACTTGTCTGGAGAAGAATAGAATAAGCCTTTAATTCAGTCATTTTGATAGGTTTGAGAAGTACAGTCCAGAAGATAAAAAGTTGCTAAGTATGAAATGCTGTGCTAGGAAGAGGCTATCAGATGCTCAAGTGGAGGTGTATAGGCAGCACAGCTGTAGCAAATAATCCAGGAGTTCTAGTCACAAGTTGATCTGAATAAGCAACATCATGCACCTGGCAAAAGTGGGTGCCATCCTTGGATATGTTGATCCAGTTTAAATTGCAGAAGGCTTTTATTTTTTTCTTTTTGATTGCACTTTTGTGTCTAGTCTTGAGTATTAAACAATCCAAAAAGTGCAGAGGAAAGTAGCAATGTGGATCGAGAGGCTCAGAACCTATGACTGATGCAAAAAAAAAAAAAAAAAAAGTATTGCTTTATTTTGGGGGTGGAAAAGGCTGTGGGACGGGTGTGTATGTAACATAGTTCACAAAAGCATATTGATTTTTTTTTTAAACTTTTTCCATTTTCTCTGTGGTTAAGATGTAGGTTAAGAGGAAGTAAATTGTAGTGGGTGACATTCAGGTTAAATATAGGCTGGAAAGTTTTTACCTATAACAGTCAAATTATATAGATTGTTCAACAAGCTCCCACTATTGGAAGCTTTTCTTGGGTTAGAGAAAAAGCTGGCAAAGATAATCTAGACACTTGAAGGAAAAGAGATGTACGACGAATTTTAGGACTAGGTAGGAGCCCAAGACTCTAGTCCTGCCATATTTCATCAGATATTCAGGGATTTACTTAATTGTTTATATAGATTATCATTACTGTTGTCTTCCTGTGTATATGTGCCTTTTTAATGGTAATTTATAAATGACAGCTGTATATGTAACATCTGACACTGTGCTGAAGGTATTTAGTCACAGTTATGAAAATCAGATCAACAAAACTCTGTTTCCACTGGATGGAACACCATGAGGCTATTTTCTGTTCATTCTGACTCTGCTCGTTCACGACTTAATTTGGTAGGAAGTTTAAGGAACCTTCTGTTCTGAGCCCGAAGATAACACTGGGTTTTCACATTCAGTTTATTCATTGACTTTTAGTTAAGTTGCTTTGTAATTTTAGATAATTGTGGATTCTTTTCTTGTTTAAAAGTTTAAATTTAATCCATGATCATGGATTAATTTGGCTGCCTTTCAGGTGAGACAGAGAACCTGGATCTTTATTTGGCTAATAAATTTATCTGAAATAATGGCTTATAATATTGAGCTAGACCATTTATAACTACAGCACTGCATTGTGTTTACTGAAGAAACAGTGGACAACATAATGTAACTTTTTCCTGAAAGTCATTCAAAGATTTTTTTTCTTTTAATTGAGTTTCCATTCTGGAACTTATCCATCTTCTTAACACTCTGAGCTCTTCAAATTTACCTGACTTTGGCATTTGAGAAGTGAGGGTTTCTAGAAAAGATGTATTTTTAGCTGCAACTTCACAATTGGTTTAAACCATTCTAATATGGGTGGTTGTTGAAGGGTGGCTTTCCTCTATGGAGTTGACCCCAGCTGGCCATGCAAGCAATATTGTTAGCACGAGAGAGCTAGTGGGAGTAGGCATGCTCATCCTAGTCCTTGCAAACCACAAGGAGGAAGGGAGTTCCTGCTCCCTTTCTACTTTGGTATCCTCTTTGCCCCCACTGTTGTGATGAGTCCTCTGTCTGTTGTGTTAGCTTGCAAGAATGTGAAAAGAAATGCAAGCAACAGAAAAACTGATGGATTTCTTATCAGAGTCTTTCCTGACGTGCTTTAAGCACTAGTACCAGTGCAAAGAAGAGAGAGGATGGGACTGTGCAGGAGGGGTCAGCAGTGCAGAAGAAGGGCCTGCCTCCTGTGATGGCATGAGCCTAGCTGTCTATAGAATTGCATCACTAACGCGACTGAAACTGTGTAGTGACCTTCTTGGTCTTGAATAATCCATATGGAAGTTGGTGGTTGTGTGTGAGACTTCATGTATGGTGGAGTAATACAAAGAGTGCAGTGATTTTGGTCACATAGCAAAATGATCTTTGCATGATTATTTTGGCATGCACTGGTCTTAAGGTTGTGAACTATGAGACTTCTGTCATTTCCTAGCAAACTGCTTTTTAAGCTAGTAGATTTCTCTAGTGATGAAAACTGAGTATTTCAGACTTCTTTCATTCCATTACTTCTATTTGTTTGTCTCTAAACTCTTCATGATCTGGTCTTACCATTTCTGTTGGGAGGACAGAAATTTTGAGTCCTTTCTCCACTAAAGGATGTCAACTTCAAGCTGTCATTTACTTTCTGTAACATCTCAATGCAGTCATCAGTTCCTCAAGTCTAATTAGTTTGTGTTCTAGAGTTTCATTAGGTTTTTAATTTCTTAGCATATTTTCTTATTTTTAGTGATAATGAATAGGAGAAATCCAGCAATGAAACTGTGTGCAACAAGGTTTCCAGGTTTTGGTAACTCAATCAGCATTGGTGAATTGTAACTACAAGATATAGCTAAAACAGCTATAAAACAGGCTGGATTTGTGGAGGTTTTTGAAACAAAGATTAAAAACCAGTCAACCAGGAAAAATCTTGGCCTTTATGTAGATGAGTGGCATTGGAATCCCACTCAGAGATGAGATCTCAAGCACTTGTAACTTCCTTTGCCCATAGCTGAGTATTTTTGCCTTACAGCCTTCCAGTGTTTTCATTTTAATTCTTCAGTGCTTCTGCTAGTGCATTCTGCACCTTCTGGTGTCATGTGAGCTGAAATTCTTATATCGGTATCATCCCTCCATCAGCAGGTTTTGTGTTGCCCTTTCAGCTATAAGCTTTCTGAAGACAGCTCTGCTTTTCTGGGGACCTCCCACCAGATCCTGGCTAGCTGCTCCTACGCAAGTTGGGCATGACTCATTTTCTTCTGACTAACCTCAGTGATACTGATCTATCATAGCTAGGTTGAGCTGCCATATATTTGTCAAAGGTGGATCAAATGACAGAGGCAGTTGGTAAGATTTCCCATAATGATACTATCACTATGAAAAACACTAAAAATGTAGTTTCCTTTTTTTGAAGTTTGTACAAAGTAAGCAATCCTTTTAATTGATTTTTAGCTTGTGTGCTGTAACTTGTATGTCCTTTTTGTATTTAATATCTGTTTTCAGTCAGCATCGGGGGAGAGAAACATACTGCAAAGAGCTGTGATGATGTGGGAAAGCTAGGAAAATTACTAGAAAATTACTAGTTTTCTTTTTTTTTTGTAAATTTTAATGCACTGTCAAAAACTCCTCAGAAGTCAAAAGAGTATTATTTTACATAAGAGTTGACTCTAATTTACTGCAGAAATCCTGATGCATGAGAAGACTTCATTGGGATTAGTCTGTTACATCCTATCTGTGAAACCGGCTTTTTAAAATACAGGAACTTGAGATGTTTATCTCGACCACATATGGTAGGTGTTAAGAGTAAATAACCACTATGTATGTTGTCCTAAAATAAGCACATATACATTTTACAAACCAAGGTGAATTTCAAGTTGTTACATAAGTTTGTGTTATTCTGCCTTTGGATACTACTGAGTCTCTCCTGTTACTATGGAAACTACCCATAGTTAGTTGAAAGGGGGAGGGGGTGAATAAAATGATAATGTGTTGTTAAAATTTAGAATCAGCATAAATGGAATGTGATGATTGTCTGGGTACTATGAAATTTGCATTTGTTTACTTGATTTCTGTGAACACTTGAAACTTAACTGAAGAGAGTTTATTACTATATCTATGTTTTTTTTTTTTCTTTTTTTCCTTCTTCTGGACCTTGCTCCTTTTCCTTCTGATACCAAAAGCATGGCATTTTTCAGAGACCTATTACAGGAATCCTTAAGTCTGTGTAATGAAAAGTACTCCAGAGTTTTAAATAAAATCTGTCTTGGAAGTTGAAGATAATGTGCTTGTCAGAACAGTTAAGAATTTGAGTTAACGGTACTCATTTTAACAGAACCGTTGACTCATTAGAGTCAACAGAATTTGAATTAACAGGTGAGAACCACTGACCTTTTCTTTTAAATTTCATTCTTGTGGTCTCTAGCAAAGATTTTCAAGTATATCAGGAGAAAATTTCCTCTGTATGCAGTGTAATTACTGCAGGTGAATCTTGCTTTTCTGGTGATTGCTGGATGCAGAGGTGGAAAGGAACCCGTCACTGTTGCGGCTTGTATTGCAAACCACAAGCAGCACCACAGAAACTTGTGCAAATCGGAATGGTTGTTGAGACTGTGGATTGTATTAAGCTTTAACTTTTGCAGTAGCTCAGAATTTATAGGAATGTAAAGATAGCTTTGATCCTTTTCCTCTAGGCAATGCTTTCTGTTTCTTACCTTTTCTTCTGCATCATGAGGCATTTAAAAACTGTCAGCAGCCCAGCCCTCCAGTAGTCTCCAGTTAAAATTTTTAATACCTCATTTTTTTGTGTACTCTGTTTGTGTGGTTATTGTTCATTTGTAAGAAATTGTCATGTGCTCAGCTTCTACAACTGAGGTGAGCAATAATCATAGTTTATCTGAACCTATTTAAAGCTGTGTTTAAAAGCAAACAAACCTTGTGGTAGAGTATTAATTTAAACAAGTTTTTGTTGAATAAAAATTTGGTGAAGACATTTTGGATTTCTAAGCTCAGTGTAGTTTCTCCTTAAAATGGGAAACTTTCCATACATTGAGGTGTGGTATGAATGCTCTTTCTCACTTTGTGCTTTACAATAAAGGAAGGGGTTAGTTGTATGTGATTAATTAAGCACATGTAGCAATGTTACACAGATAAAGGAACAGTTTTTCTCAGTTCCATCAAGTGACTGTGTGAATTGAATTAGTTAAATATGTTATTTAGAAAGGAAATTTTCACACAAACATTATTTTGTTCTTAATAGTAAATAACTCCTTGAGGCTCCCATTGAGATTGGTCGTCAATAACTCCTCAGTGATTCGTGGTTTTTTTTCTGTATGTGTAGCATTTGATGAATGACTACTTTTTTTTTTTAAGTTTACACTACAGTCTCTGTTTATATGTTGAAATATGTTCAGTGATTTTACTTGAAATGCATTTCTCCCTCCTACCCTCACTAGATGCAGTAAGCAGGTGAATTTTTGTTTGTATGCCTAGATCTAAAGCAAATAAAAGGAATAAATCGTATGCTGTTTCTCTCTACTTATAGTCTGAAAATGACAAGCTTGATTAGCTTTTCCTCAATTTGAAATGCTACCCAGAATCTTTATTTGAAGAACAACAAGCAAGAAGTATTATACTGTTAACAAATAAACAAAATCACTCAAACCATGTGGTTTGTGGTGATTTTGAAGCAAATACAGAAGTTAATTACTCTGAGTGGGAGACTTCCTTCTACTGTAGTTTTAATCCTAGATTGCTATATATAGAAGGTTGCAGGATAACTTCTTTTTGTAATATTGTATGCTTGTATGAAAAATACTGTTGGCTTAAGTCATTTTCATTGCCTAAAGACTTAAAAAATTATTTTGAAGTGAAAATGAAATTACTTTTTTAGTGCTAAGTATTGTTTACTGTTTTACTAAATATGAAAATTAGACTATATAATATCATGTAGCTCCTATACTTATATCAATGATGTGGCAGGAATGGAAAATGTATTTACATCCTTTCCTACTTGCGATTTGTAGTTGTAAATGAAATGCATCAAGACTGCTGTCTTCCCCAGAGAACATTTTAAATTTTTCTTTGAAAGACTTAACTTTGCCAATAATTTTTTGGAACCTGGCTGCCTCAATCTCTTCTCTCCTGCCTGGTTCATGTTCCCTGAATATATCTACTGAAACACTGCTGTTGGAGCCTTAGAGGGTGTTGTAGTTACTTTGGAAACAGGGCAGTAGTATGTCAGTCTGAAGTACAGATAGGAGACAATGAAGTTGATTCCATTGACTTTGATGTATGAACCTGTATTATTATGTATTCTGTGGGATTGCTGTTTAAGACTGCATTGTAAGTAAATTGATATTTTGGTTTTAGTCTTATGAAACTGCAGTCCTGATAATTCGGCTTGATACGAGACCTATAGCTCTGCAGTTATTGAAGGATGTTGCTTTGTTGTTGATTTAAACTGACCTTGGTGTAGGCTGCTGCTGCAGAAAGCAGTGCTCCTCCTTTGTGCTTGTTGCTTTCTCTCCCTCCCTGCCTATTCTGTGTGTTCCAGCTGCTCCCTTAACATTATCATGGCTGGAGGTAAGCTAGTTTGGGGGGGAATTGATTGAGCTGGAAGTTGGTATTAATTTTTTTTCAGCAGGATCAGGTCCTTCCTTCAGGTCAGTGCACAGCTGCACGAGGGCATCTGTGAGAAGATCACAGCTTTGGAGGAAAGTAGTATTAACCATTTTAGTAGAAGCCCACGCATGCCAAGTGAATAGTAACTGATTGAGAAAGATGGGTAAGGGAGACTCAGCTACTCATGAAAACCAGTGTTTTACATAGATGTTACCAACCTGTGTGAAGTTGAAGAATGCCATTCAAAATTGGTAAGGAAATACTTCAGCAATCCATAAAATTTGTAGAGGGCGACTTTTTAGATTAGCAGTAGACCCAAGATTTTAGTAGGGCTTCTTAAAGAGATCAGTTATTGTAGATGATAGTAACTTAGCTTATAGAAGAATCCACGTTTTGGAGTGAAACCTTTGTTTTGGAGTTAATTTGTTTTTTACCAGTTGATTTATTGTAAGAGAGAGTTCATGTCTCAAAACTAAAATCACTTGCCCTGGCATAACTATTTACTTGTATAAAGCAAAACTGATGAAATGTGATTTTATTAATACAGGATAATGAAGAAACGTCCCATTTTGATTCAGCTGTAGGTGTTTGAAAGAAAAAACCAAAATACCTATCTGAGCTCTAAGTGCATCCAATTGACTGCTTTTAAACTTTGTTATAAAGGAATCCAAGTAAAACTGGTTTGTTTCCTTTATTAAGTAAACATCCTTCCTAAGAAACTATGCATCTGTGATGTGTTTCTTTTTTGTCAGAGAAACAGACACTTGTTTTATGTTGCCTCATGTCTGTTTATAGTATCCTATGAACAGTAGTCAAGGCTCTAATTTCTCTTGATGTTGACAAGTGGTAAGACTTCCTTATTTCAACAAAATGGAGGCTTTGTACACAACACAACCTTGGCTGTGATCAGGTCCAGAGAAATTGCTGTTTCCTTGCAAAAGAGTGATAAACAATCACAGGAAAAATGTTATCTTAATGGGAAGAAAAAGGATGCATCTTCACGGTACTAGATGGTTACAAATGGAGCATTATATTACTTATCTTAGAAGTGAGTGGAAGTTTGACATGTAGCAGGATGATGAAGGGGGACTCAATGTAAACTGCTGTTGCCTGCAGAGAGATCTGATGATATTTCATGATATTGACAGTGATAAGATGGTAGTGTTGAAGTGCAAGGAAGTGGGGCAGGGAGAGAAAGGAGGAAGGAGCTTATTTTATTCAGTACTTACATACCATTAAGTGTATACTTGGACTGGATTTAACTGAATAATTGAAGCTTTGATGAGCTGTTGTACTTGAGATTTTTAGGAGTAATAGTGGATTGTTCTTTCGAAAAAAAATGGTTGTTGGTCAGGAAGAAATACTAGAAATTATGAAGAAAGGAAAATAGTACACTAATCGATGTCGCTTGAAATGATATGTAAAACTAGAAAAGGTTTGAATAAAGCTTGCCAATGCTTTTGTATATATGTTTTTGTGTATGAAGAGAAACTCGGACTTCTTGGTTTTAAAAGACCTGCCCTGTGGCTGTAGTTCTTGGGAAGCTAAAGCCAATATATGTTGGCAGCTGTGGTTTAGGCCTTCAGCCTGTCCTCTTCCCCATGCTGAGCTATTGCAGTTTAGTTGTTGGGTTCATTTTCTGCTGGAATAATTTGCTGAAATTGGCTAAGTGAACGTCAGATGAACCCTGGGCTGGAAGCAAGGAAGGCCGAGGAGGTGGAGGGAGGGATGGAAGAGCACTGTGGCAGCCAGATGGGTTTCAGGTCTTAGGAGGTGCTAGTGAGGATGTGGTAGACCTGTTTGAAATCATGAGTGTTATAAAGGAGGCAACTGTAGGAAGACTGGTAGTTATTTTCATGCTGTGAGACCTGGGGGCATTAATTGAAAATCAGAAGAAGGTTTAAAAATAGATATATCCCCCTGTTTCCCATTTTCCTGGGGGAAAGGGGAGAGCACACCTGCATGAACAGGTAGAATTAAACTAGGAAACTCATTGCAGTGGACTGTTTTGCAAACCAAAAATGTGTTGTGTTAGGGAAAAATTGTTCTTGCCATCAGCCTTTGTACTGCACCATCTGCTGCTAACTGGTGCTGCGCAAGGTTGAACTAGATGGATACCTTTGAGTCAGTGTGGCCAATTCATATGTTTTTACTAGTCTTCTGTGAACTGCAAGGTACGGTTGTGTTGAAACAAGACAGTTTGACAAATACTTGCTGTTTTCAATTAGCATTTCAGTTTTGGTTTTGTGCAAATGTTTAAAGTGACTGCTAATGTAGAAAGAATAAGGGTAAAATGGTTAAAGGAGAATGTCATAATGGTGTAGTAAGATGCATCATAATTTATATGATAAGTTTTTGGGGGGTGTTACTAAGTGGGGGTTTTCAGCTTGAGGACTGGCAAAACTTTTGCTGGCACTGGCTCACTTTGTAGATTGATTTTATTGAACTGTGTTTCTTCTGTTGATTTGTATTGGTTTGCAGTCTCCTAAATGGTATCCTAAGGCTGAAATTTCTTTCCTGCCAAAAGTTAGTAAAATTACAATGACTTTTTTGTTTTTGATTTTTTTACCACTTCTACTCTTCTATGCCCAAAATGCTATCAGCAGCAGATTAACATTCTTACAGAAGCCAAAGAACAAGACAGCCATTGTCTTGTTACCCAAAGTATTGCATTTATTCTTTAAATATGAAAGTAGTAGTTGATTGTTCATTTGAATATAATTTTTTTGAACTTTTAGCACAAGTGTTTTAATAGGTGCTTCTTTAATTTTAGTAATTCGTTCTGATTTTTTGGTGTCTATGAAGTGTTTGAGAAGACTTTAGGCAGAGGACTAAGCATACCAACTGAAGATACTGAGTTTTCAGAATACTATAATATTGTTAACCTGCTTAAAGTCTAGATGTAGTGCCTTGCTATCCATGAAAGAACCAGTTTATAGTCTTTTATCTTCAGATTTGACTGTGGGTGAAGTGAAGATTTTAGGCAGCTGTGGTGTTTTAGGTAGTAGTGTGACAATTTTGAAGATAAATCAAGCTGTTGCTGAAGATCAGTCAACCCAATTTGCTTTGGAAAATGAACTTCTACTCTGTAGCTCCTACCAGGCCACTCTTATTTGCAGGATGTAGAGCAAAAATAACTTTAAATAACTTTCAGACTTTGTGCCCTCTTGTGTCTTTTTTTAGTGGTTTTTTTTTTTTTTTTTTCCTCCAAAAGGAGGAAAAGTGAAACTATCTGGTCTTGCCATGGGTTCTGCTCTGAAAACTGACTGCAGAAATTTTTCATGAATGTGTCTAGTTCAGTTTGCCTTTTTCAAAATTTTTTTGGTGTACGCAATAAAAATGAAAGTGGAAATGAAATACTCTGCTAGTAGCAAGGACATTTTGCACATGAAAATTAAGAGAAGTACAGTGTTCGAAGGAGTAAAAATTCAGCTTGCTTTTCCAGGTCTGTGCTGTATTTTCAATGATTTTAAAGGACAGGCTTAATTCTGGTCTGTTTATTGGGAGTGTAGTAAGAGACTTGTTAGAAGCAGGAAGGAACATGTATTTCACTATCAAGACCGAGCTATAATTATGTTTTTCTTGGCAAGTTTTGCATTCAGAATTTTGGTGAAGGCAGACTTCAAATATGAAGTTCTCTGGCACTTTCTGCATGCAGATGAGAATTGGAAACTGTAAACTGCTGTGGAAAACAGCATGGCCTGGGATCACCATGGAGGCTGCCATTTGTACAACTGCTTGGCTATTTCAGAGCTCTGTTTTTTTGGCTAGGTAGTGAATCCAAGATCAGAACTTGAATATAGAGCATTCTCTATTGTGTGGAACTAAAGCATGTAAGGTATTTCTCTTAAGTACTTTGCTTAACCCCAGGGTTGTTGGATACCTGGTGGAGAGCGTACTTCCTGGATATTTTCTTAATGTTAGTATGTGAAATAAGTGTACGTTAGAGACTTGGTAGAGGGTGAATTGTGATATTTGTACTGGTGGCAAGTACAGGTGCCAACACTAATAATGAAGTTCTCGAAGTATTGCAGTTTTAAGTGCTAGGGCAAAGTAAATACTGTACTTTCCCTGTGCATCTTCTCCAAAAGTTTTAAGTAGCCTGTTACATTTGCATGAATAATGAGCCTTTGGCTCTGACATGTTCACTTGTAGGACGAGAGGAAATGGCCTCAAGTTGCGCTGAGGGAGGTTTAGGTTGGACATTAGGAGAAATTTTTTTACTGAAAGAGTGGTCAGGCCTTGGAACAGGCTGCCCAGGGAAGTGGTGGAGTCACCATCCCTGGAAGTCTTTAAAAGACGTGTAGATGAGACGCTTAGGGACATGGTTTAGTGGGCATGGGGGAGTTGGGTTGAGGGTTGGCCTCGATGATCTTAGAGGTCTTTTCCAACCTTAATGATTCTATGATTTTATGAAATAGCCTCACCTGATGGTCTTGGATTTCTCACTTAGAAATATTTTGGAACTTGCTTCCTCTTTGGCCTATCTCAAACTTCTGTTAAAGACAGATTACTTCAAAGTGCAAGTTGTAGTTAGTTGGTTTGTGAAACACGCAAACCCCCTTGATTTTACTGATTGCATGTTAGTCATTTTCTGTTTACTAATTGAAATGGATATGAAGTTTAGTTGTAATGAAAGCAACCTTAATTATTTCTTTCCTAACCTAAAAGATTTTAAAGATAATTGGGTATACCTAGATATCTGAATCTGGGTTCAATACTTATACTATCAGAACTTATATATAATTTTTTTTTTAAGGTGTGTTCATCCAAAGGATGACTTTCAGGCATCCTCCAGCTCTTGTCCAGTTGTCATTCCTTTCAGAGGAAGTAGGGAAATAAGTATTTGCATTTGGCAGGGCAGGCAGAAAGTTTTGCTGTTGGCCTCAATGCTGCTTCCAGAAGGGGTTGAAGAATGTGGGGTGGTTACTGGTGGGGTACGGGGCCCAGAACAGAGGGCAGCAGCCAGCCCAAGCAGCAGCTGTTGCTGCCCACACTGGATATTTCCAGCAGTGAGCCTACGTCCTTCTCCTTGGCTTCTCTGCCTGGCTGTTGCTCATGCCAAGGCTATTGTTTTTATACTGGACTTCGAGAATGCGGCATCATTTGGGAGCTGGTGTTTCAGACCGTGCAAAATTCAAGATGTAATGGGAGAAGCATATTTATGTAGCAATTATTATGCACAGTTTCCTGCTTCACCTATTCATTATTTTCATTTGTTTAACACTGTTGAGTTCTTAGGACCCAGAGGTGTTAAAGTGCTTACCCATGGTGTTACTTGATCAGAAGCTTTAAGGATGGGATTCATTTCACATCTCTTGAAGTGTCAGCATCTGAGCTAGGAATCTGGGCTCCTTCTATAACAGAGTAAACTTGTTTTGCCATGAGGTAGAAAGCCCTGTTCAGACACATGGATCAAACCACTAACTCTACTTGCTGTGTCAGTTAGATTTCTCTTGAGTGTGAAGAGGATGCTTACTTCAGGTACAGGGGGAAAAAATGTTGCTCTCCTGGCTTTATATGAGAACTGTTCTAGGAGCAGTGCCTCATCCTGTTTAAGGAGCCTTTAACCTGTTTAAGTTTAGATACAAACTTAAACACTTTCTGAGTTAGGTATTTTTGCCATGTTTCTTTAATGTGTTTAAGTTTTTTGAATGCTACAGAATGAACAATTACTGCTCAGGTTGGATATTAATTTGTATTTATGTTCACAGTGCTTCTTAAGTGCACTTAAGTTTTGTTTTCTATGCCGTTTGGCTTTAAAATGTTGCAGGATTAGGTTTCAGCCAATCAGTAATACTACCTAGGAAGCTATAATTAATATGTTATTCAGGGGAGGGCAGGTGGTGTTAACTCCTTCTCCCCATCTGTGATAGGCTTGTTAACCATAATTTATTACTTTCAGAAAGTTTGAGACTTCTTAGTAGATTACTTATTTATTAGAGAAGATGATCTATGCTTGAATTCAATTCAGCTTTTAAACTGTTTTACAGACTTCATCTGAGTGGTTGGGTTGCAGTGTAAGGAAATTAATTTTTTTTAGGATGTAATGTTTCAGAATGTATTTTGTAAGATTCTTTTAAATGTCTTATCTGTTGAGTCATGCTGTTGTATTTGTCTTGCCTCCTCCACCCCAACAAATCTTGTGCATGTTTGATATCTTCTGACTGTGTACCCCAACCTCCTTAACAGGCCTTCTCACCTCATTTGCTCCACTACTTATTTTTTGCTCCACTACTTATTTTTTGCTCCACTACTTATTTTTTGCTCCACTACTTATTTTTTGCTCCACTACTTATTTTTTGCTCCACTACTTATTTTTTGCTCCACTACTTATTTTTTGCTCCAGTTTAAGAATGGGAAAAGAATGCTGAAAAGCTAAATAATTCCATTCTCTATTGCCAAACTTTTGATGCAGGAATTGTGTGGATCTTGTAAAATGCTGGGTACAACAGAACATAACTGAAAATGGTGTACAGGTTCCAGAAGGAATTTCCATGCTTTGCTATATTTGTTTGTTTGGGGCTATAAGGTGCTCTGCTGGTTTTAGACCTATCTGCTGATGTTCATAAAGAGTACCAGAAGTAGAGAGTAGACTGCCATTAGTTAATGTGGTTCTGAAACTCTTAACAGAAATATTTTAGATCTGTAGATAAGACTGAAGCGTAGCTATGGAAAAAGGACAGAACAATTCCACCTCTGCATTAATTGCATCTGGGAACTTCAAGTGACACTTTGTACTTCATAGCAGAATGTTGTGCTAAATTAGAAATTGTGATATTCTCGCCCACAATTGTTCAGTATCATGCAACTGTGATTGGTTTAGTCAAAAGCAAAATACTGGTCTGCCTACTCTGTCTTTGCAAGCATTGGAGTTACTCTTAGTGGTTCATTACTATTCATACATGTTTTGCAGTAGGAAGGATGAGAGTTGTGGGCAATGTCTTTTTTTCTGATGGCATAGACTTGTCTTTGAAAGGTACCAGAGAGTCAGAGAAAACCCAAAATCGTAAGAATGTTTAGTGACATGTAATTGCAGCTTGTCAGAAGGCTACAGTTGTCCTCTGTTTGAGGATCTTTCACTAGTCGTTCAGAATATCTGATAGGATTCTCCTGAGTTTCTATTCCCTTTTTGGGTTAACATTGGAATCTGCAGAGAACTCTTACCTGTTACATCTGACTAATGCACGTTGCAATAAATCAACATTTATGGTTAAATTCTGTACTGTACTTCTAAGCACAGCTGAATGGCTTCTAGAAATATGCAGGGTAACTCTTTATATGCAAATTTTTTAATAAATAATATATTTAGAAGTAGTGATTTATCTAGTATAGAGTGACTTATTCTGTCATGTCATTTTTGTAATTAATGTCTTTACCCCCCCCTCCTTGGGCAAAACTCTGGCTTTGGATGCCTGTCCAACATTATCTTCACTTTTGGTCACACCTGTTATTTACCTTCTGAGTTGAATGTCCAATGGAACTTGTTAAGCAATGTGTTCCAAAGGAAATAAAAAAAATACAGAAGTAGATTTCTCTGCAGCTTTTGCTTTTATGTTGTTTATAAGGTGGTTCAGTTCAGGCAGGGGGTGAATGATATGAGGGTAAGTACTTCATAAATCTGGAGTTTGTTCTTAATAAATGTGGTGCAAAACCATTTAGATTAGTTAAGGCCTTATTACTGTCTGAATTTGTTTTGATTTTTTTCCCCCCCCTGCCCAATTAATGCCTGTATCATTGCATTCAGAGTTGATGGTTGACCCAATGCTTAATGTTGGGAATGATTTTTGTGTTCAGTTGAACACACTTCATATACGCAAAAGGACTTTATATGTGGTATTATAGTGTTAATATCTCCTCTGAACTGGGACCTTGTGTATAGTAATGCTACTGAATAACTGAATATTCCATGAATATGAAATATTCCATTATTAACAGTAGCGTAGTCAGCTTTCAGCAAAAGGTGTGTCAAAACTAACTCCTCCGTTTAACCATGCACCTGCTTGGTGTAATGTTTAATGTGCCAACCAGCTGTCACTGTTGCCCAACCAGATTGTAGAAAGAAGAGAGGACATAGGAAAATGGGAGGCAAATAAGAGTAATTAATGAGAGGTTGCCAGTATGGCCTCATTCATGAACAGAAGATGGATGCTGGCTTAATGTTGGTAGAGAAACTAAATAAAAGTTTCTAGTGAAATGAGGAATGGGCCAGGGGAAAGCTCTGTCAAGGGAGAGTGGTGAAGATTGTGTGTGCTGCACAATACATTGTAAAAATGCTGCATCTGTCCAGAAAAAAATACCTTGGTATTAATGGTATTTAGACATACAGTCATTGGGATAGCAGTGACAGACTTGTTTTGTGTAGTGTTTAAAGGGTTGCATATGCAGTTCCTAGCAGTAAACAAGCTGGGGAAGCTGGGAAATGTTGCTTTGGATTATTCCCTGTCTGTCATTCTTTTGGTGTGTTTGTTCATGCAAGTAAAAAATATTTTGTCATAGCTGTTTAAGAAACAAGTATAAAGCAAAACAGAAATGCTAAATTAAGACACATCTTTAATTATGTCGTTTATTTCTATACGAGAAATGTGGTGATTCTGAAATTTTCCACTCTGAGGGTGCCTGGCAGGTTACAGTGTGTATTTCTTTATTCCACTCATAGCATACTCTCTTGCATACTTTTGTTATGTGACTGGAAGTTGTTAGCTAATTCACTGATAAAACACTTTTTTTTTTTTTAGGGTAGGATTTAGTAATTAGTTTACTTTTTTAAAAAACTTGGTTTAGCAGAATTTGTGTTAGTGTATGCATGAGAACTGATTGTACGAAAGTTAGTACTACTGAAATTATACTGCAAGAAACCCTGAAGGCTTTTTTGACTTTTCTGCAAGTAATTTTGCCTTACTTATGAGTACTTTGTTACTTCTGAAGACTTGGATAACAGACAAGAAGGATTGTATGCATTTATTATATTCTTGTTACCAAATTTTTTAAAAGAATTAATGGAATCAAATTTTGGATGTGACCGTAGATCTTTACAGACCACTGAAGTATTGTATTCAGAATAAAGGGATAGTGGGCGATATTTTTACTGTTTTTATAAAAGAGCAAACTTGCATTTCTACAGAGCATCTATCACTGTCATCTGTTATTCAGAACCATTTTGCTAAAATTTCACTTCCTGATAGGGGAGAGGATTCAATTACTGTGGCATCAACTTTTACTAAAACACTGGTGTCTGCTTCTTTAAGAGAAAAGCCATGTATATTACCCATGGTGTTGGAATGTGGAAATCCATGGAGGCTCTTTAAGAATATAGGAATTTCAGTTTTTTCCAGAGATGGCTCTTTCAGACTGTCATAACTGTGTATTACACCATGTAAAGGCAGGTTGGTGGTTTTTGTTTGTGTGTTTAGCTAGTAGCTTTTCAAAATACTATCAGTTGGAATTATGCTCATTTTGTTTGGAGATGAACAGAATAGCACACAGTACTCGAGCAAGGAAGGTGTAATTACCTCTGCATTTCTCTCTTTAGTAACTTCTAATAGCTGCTTATTAAGCAAATAACTTAATGGAGTTAACACCAATTAGCAATCTTTCTGGTAAGAAATTCTGTGCTAAAACATTCCAATGTGTATAATTACCTCAGGTGACTTACTGCACAGATCAGCAATGGTCTCCACAGCTCGGGCTTGGATTTCTCTTCAAATTGTCATATATGACATTTGCTGTTAACACACTTTACTTTGTCAACAGCAAAATTCAGTAGGAAGGAGGAAGATTGTTATGCTCAGTATCATTTCTGCAATTGATCTTGTAGCTGTTCAGCATTGACAGGGGAAAAGGGAAGTCTCAATTTTTATTTTGGGTATAAACTGAGAAAGTCTCTGAGTATAAAAGATTTGCTCCATACATGGTGTTTAATAGTTCTCTGCTGCATTTGTATCCTGTCTCTGAAAAGTTGTCTTTTGTTTGGTTTTACATGTTGTACTATTTCTTCTATTGAGTACAACAGTTTATGAGAAGGATTTTGTAAGATTTATTGGCTGTTGAATTTGACTTCAGGTAAAATACTAGGTTACCTTCAAGAAACAAAGTCAACATTTTTCAGGCAGAACTGAATGTAGCTGTTTTTCTCCTAGAACATATTTATGCAATATTTATTGTATTAAGGGATGAGAAAACTCAATGCACTCTGCTAGGCTGAGTAAAAGGAAGACTTTAAGGGGAAGTGCAGTTTTTGCTTGTTTTGTAAACCTTTTATGTTAAACAGCCAACAAATGGAAGACATTCTATCAGGAACCTGTTGGCTCTCTGTGACCAAGCATTCCTGTGGATCCAAATGAAATGAACATGGCAAAATCTTTCTTGATTTCTGCTAATAAAATGTTTTACCTACCAAATGATGAATACTACCACCTTTTCTGGAGTAACTCCTGTTAAGAAGCAACATTTTATTTACATATTGTATAAATTTACGTATTGTGCATGTTTATGCATAAATCTTCTTTGATAATGTTGCTTAGATTCTAGTGAGTTACAGTATCTCCAATTCAATATGTAATTATGGGAAAATTATTTCCTTTAGTTTCATTGCATTTCTTGTCACTCTTCTGTTCCATAACAGAAGGGAAAGTATCTTTAAAAAACCCAAAACACCCCCCCCGCCCCCAACCCCAAGAAACCAAACCAAAATCGACCATATATAAACACGTTTTCATAATGCAAAAATGAAATTCTGTTGTTGCTTTTTGGGAAAACAAGAACACATAGGGAAATGTTTACAGGTTTTTCTTTGTTATACTGTGATCTGGTTTGTTGGAGGAAAGTTCTAGGTGGGATAAACGAGTGGTGAGACTTTGATACACTTCTCATCTTTTTAACAAGAATGCCCATAGCATCTTTCACCAGAAATATTAATTTGGGATGAAAGAACACAACCACCATTTTGGAGTGAAAGATAAATGTATGATGGACCAAGTTTTATGGTTTGAGGGAATACTTTGCTGAGATCTCTGAGCTATTGTGAACTTTATCTAGGAATGTGCACAGCACCAGGCAGTCCTAACTACCCACACTCAGAAGAGCTTGAAAAGCAGGGCTTTTTAGTTCATGTACAACACTTAAACAGATGAACTACCACAGCAAGACAGCTTTAAGTATCACTCTGGCATTTCTGCCCTTGTGTTCATCAGTGCCTCTGATGGCATAAGAATGTTCTTCTATCAGCAGTGTTGGCATGCTTATCCCGATTTAAGATGATCTTCCTTTACAATGAGTGGCAATCTCTTTGTAGAAACTTGTCTTTGTCCCTGTGATGACATTTTCTTCATTCTCCTCTCTGCAATGTCCTATTTGAAGAAATAGTTTTCAGAAATTAAAAGAAAACAAAACAAAAAAATCGGTTCTTAACATTGTTTGGAGCAGTGTGTATGCATGCAAAAACTACTTTGGCTGATTCAGTGGAAAAAAACCCTAACTGATCAACAACGTCTAGTTATGCATATCTGCCATTCTGTTGCTGATAAAATGAGAAACTAACCAGAATGAACCACTGCAACATTGCCGGGGGTGTGAAGGGTAAACAGAAATAAATTGTTAACATTGCTTTTACAAAAAAAAAAAAAAGCAGTAGTTTTAGAAAGTAAAAACCAGAATTTTTAGAAGGAAGAGGGAAATAGCGGTCTTTGTAACCAAGTGAGAGAACTGATAGGTCGCTACATGTGACATAAATGATATTTATGGTTTAAAAAAAGGTTAGGAAGATGCAGTAAGAAGATGGATTTAATATCAGAACGTCAAAATTATCTGACAATTGTTTGATAACACCCTTTTCACAGATAAGGAGATTGATGAGAAACTGGAATAAAAACCGTGTGACTGGAAATGAACCATGGAAGACTTTGAGAGAAAACCTGGCAACGGAACAACAGTATGAGCAAAATAGGGAATAGCTATGTGTGTGTGGAGGGAGAAGTGAGACAAATGGGAAAAGCAGCAACCTAATTTATTGTAGGAACTGACAGCACTGGAAGCAGAAGGTGACATGTTATAGTCAGTTTTCTACTAATTTTTGAATATTAAACTTGTGTATAGTAGGAATAAGCACTGTGTGCTTCCCCTGTTACCTTGATTTACATTATAATACTTGTTGGTAGCTGTAGCTATCTGGCAGTATATGTAGCATCTTGTAAACTTGTTTTTGTGCTAGATCACAAGTTGAGTGGAGTACTACATATTTCTGTAGCTTGTTCAAATCATGCTGTTTTCCTGGCTGTGAATTGAGCATGCAAAACCACAGGCTGGTGGTTCTGGCCTTAGACTGCTTAGCAATGTGCTAAAAGTGATTATGTTCGCTTTGCAAGCCCTGCCTGAGGCGTTTGCAAGCTGAGTTAAATATTTGCACCCATACAGAAAATCTCAAGACTGACTTATGAAATCAGCTTTCTATTGTCGTCTTGATTAGTTAATGACATACCGCAGAGGCTCCAGCTTCATCTTGCGCTGAGCTTGTGCTGCAGTTTGTTCTTCCGTTCTTCTGCTCATGCCAGGAACCTTGGGGTGGCTGGGCAGTGGAGCTTGGATCAGAGAAGGGAAGATGCTAATGAGAAGAGGTAGGTTTTTGAGTCAGTTTGCAATCTCAGAGGTGACAGGAAGACACAATGCAACAGACATGGCTGAATGTTTGGCCTGATGTCCTTGTTTCTGTTTGAAACCTCTCTGAGGTGTGGCTTCTCTCAGCCACATCTTCATGTGGGTGGATAATTCTCTAGACCACAGAAACTGATTAATCAAACTAGTGTACGGTATGCAGGCAGAGCTGGGGTGGCACTTCAAGGTTTGGATCAAGATGCTGGGGGTGACTGAAAAAATTCTGGAGTCTGGCATTTTTTTGAAGGAAAATGTAATACGAAAATGTTGCCCAGGCTTCTTGTTTTTAAATTGCCATTTGGCTTAATTTGGACAAGGTTGAAAACTGTTCTCAAATTCTTCCTCCCTTGCGGGTTTGACTGGGCTACTGTAGGTGTTTTTCTTAAGTAGGTCAATGGGTCTGTGCTCAGTTATTGGTGTATGAACTTGGCATATATTAATGTGGTTTATTATGTAGCAATATCAATGGGACTAAAAATAAAAGTATTGTGAGAAAAGGTAAGTCTTCAGAGGCCATTTGTATCAAGATGTCCCTGTGAAAAACTGCATCTAAACTCCTGCTTGTCTTAATTCTAATTTTATCTAGTTGCTTGCTTTTTGTTACTTTGGTTATCTTTTATTTAGCAATTATGTACACACTTACTTGGCTTCATGAGTGTGCTGGTTTTTGTGCATACACAGAAGTATACAATTCTGACAAATGCTGATGTAATTTGAAAAGTGCAAGTGGGTGTTTAAGCATGTTAAAGATTATCTCCCTTTATGACAACTCTCACCCTCTTACTGTCTCTCTCTTGGAGTCCTTTCAAATTGGCCTGCAGGTAGAAAGCCCTTTCAGGTAAGAAAAGGGTGTGCCTTGTATTCATTCAAGGACTTTAAAAAAAAAAGTGTATATTTGATGTTGCATATTATAGACAATGGGCAGGAATTACTTGTTACATGTTTTTAGAATAAATGGAATACTTACTTTTAGAGTAAAAATATGTGAAAATGCATATTCTGGAGTTGGGTATTTCATTTGTCACCTCACTGGTTTGCATTTGTGGAATTTCTTCAGTGCGTTTGACCTCTCATGGAAAGACACACTTAAATGATGGTGAAAGGAACGATTCTTTTCAAGGCAGTGCTGTGGTAGAAACATAGGATTGTATTTTTTGTAATGTAGAATTTTTTTTTTATCATCTCTGTAGGTATTTGCAGAATGCTGTCATCACTTGAAAAATTGTGCTTGGCTCTCAACTTTCCTGTTATCAAAGTTGGGGTTGTTTTTTGTTTATTTGACAATTTCTGTAAGTTTTTGGCATTCTGTACTTGGAATAGTAGATACTTAATTTTTGCCTCAGTCTAGTATACTGGCAACCTTGTCTATGGCTTTAAAATAGTGGTGTAATACTTATTTTAATTATCAAGCTAAAAGAATTCTGTTCTATTAATCAGGCTTTACTACAACCGATAATCCTTTGTAAGGGATCAGTAAATCAATAGCCACGTGATCTTGTATGAAACAAGGGAATTTAAAGAACTCCACTATTTAAGTTTGTTTATTAAAATTTGGGTTGAAATAATTACACTTTTTGAAAAAAACAACAAAGAATCTTTTATACAGTGCAGAGATTAAATTTTACTGCCAGTAATTTACATTACCTACTGACTTTTATATTCTCAAAATTTGTAGATTTAAAAAAAAAAAAGCCCAATGAAACTTGCAATTGTTTACACCAGTAAATTTAGTAAACTTAAATAATGTCTGATACTTTGATTTTTACTTGTTAGTTTGCTGCTTGAGACTGATTAAGTACTGTTACTTAAAAGTGTTAATAGCTTTATTCTGTTTACTAGGTAAGCTATTCCTGGTGTTAGAGAAAAGGTTTTAGTTAATTGCTTTAAAGCCCACCTTTCAATAAATAATGCTCAAGTTCAGTGTGCAATTACATGGAACAGCTGATGCTGTTCACAAAAGATTGGAATGAATTCTTGTTAGTGTGTTCTGTTTAAGCCCTGAATTTGCTTCAGGGTTTGCACCTTCTGTAAGGTGCTGCCGTGGGTAGTTAACACAAATGAGCTCTGAGCTCAGTATTTTTCCTGTTGAGGTAGAACTTCTTTCAATTTAAGAACTGAACTGTATTGGAATGGATTTGGGTACCTTTTCAGAGTGTTGGTTGCATTAATTCTGCATCTCTTCTTAATTTCACTTCAATCTATCTGATTTTGGTTGCTTCTCTGTATTAGTGCATTTCATATATGCAATCATTTCTACAGCTTTCCAATCAAAATATGGGTAAAGTCAAAGGTTACAAATAATTTTTTTTTGTGAATATATTGGATGTTTTTGTAAGGTTCTTTTGTTACACTGCTCTGAGTAGATCAATAAAACTGATGGTTTACTATCTCATCTTCTTTTCTACCATTTCTACACTCTTCTCTTTCCCTTCCCTCTGCTGTTGACTGCAACTTAGCTAACAGCATCTTGAATCTTATTTTTGATCAAGATTGCAGTTGTAGTGCAGTAACTTATGTAACACTTTTAAATAAATTACTTCTTTCTGCTTATGAAAACAGTGAAAGCATTTTGAAACAACCCTGCCTTTTCTTTTCTTCCCTTCTCCTTCTGTGTAGGAAAATTGTTAACCCTTCTCAAAATCTTTAGCTTTAGACTTGTGTAAATGTCAATAAAGCCATTAAACTTTTTTTTTTAGGTATTCATCCATAGAGAATCTCAAATGTCTCAATTTTTAAATTGCTGAAAGGAAAGGTGAGGCTTCTTACAAAAACAATACTGAATCTTTTTTGAGCTTTGGAAAACTAACAGTGTCAGAAAGTTTCTTTGCTTTAGCCACGACACAAAGGTGTAGACTTTTGCAATAGGTATCTCACTTAAAAGTATGGGTTGTCATTTATTTGGCACTAGACGTGGCCATGTAAAGTAGAATTTTAGTTTTTTTGCCTGCATAAGGTTGTGTGTACAAAATATCTCCTAATATAAAAAGTATTTCTTATGGAACTACAAGATGCAAAGCAATGTTATACAACATAGTGTAGCTTTAAAAAAACCTAATTCTTGAATGAACATGCCTATTCTAATTGTGATGAATTCTTTCTTCCAAATGGTTATCACCCTATTTTCAAGCTCTGGGAATCTACAGACATACAATTCTTGACACCCTGTTCTCTTTATTGTCTTTCAGCATGCCTTAAGTTCTGCTAAAACTCACATCTCTTCAATATATACCATGTATTGGTTTGAATTGATGTGATGGTAAAAACATACAGATTTTGCAAAGGCATTCCTAAGGAGAGGTTCATTTGTATGAATACAAACATTCTTTACTATTGACATGAGTAATACATATACACATTGAAAGGCAGTAAAACTTGTGCACAGATGTCAATGCTGCAAGATCCTATTTGGGATTTGATCAGTATTTTCCAAGGGTTTCTTCAGGCTTGCCTTGTTCTTTTTTCTGTTTGTTATTAGACATTTACTTAATACTTTGGGATGTAAATGTGGTGGGGTCAGCAACTTCTTCACAACAGCATGCTTCCTGGGAGTGTCCTAGGAATATATGGCAAGGATACAATTAACATGTCATAAATTAGTATGACTGCTGGTATTACATTTTTATTTGTATTTACGAATTGGAGCCCTCAATATCGGGGGCAGTTATGCTAGAATCTGCCTTTCAAAAGAGATGACAGAGATGCTGGTTGAAAGGGACCACTGGATGTCAAACTTGTGCTTTGAGCAAGAATGCCACCATCTCAAGAACAGGTCATCTGGCCAGCTCCTAAAAGCCTCTAAAGGTGAAGACTCCACATCCTCTGAGTAGCCTGTCATAGTGCTGCAATGCCCTCCTAGCAAAAACGGGTTTCCTGATGTCTAACCTGACTCTCCCAGTGCATAATACGACTGTTGCCCCATGTTATATGGTCTGCCTCTGCTGGGGAGGGTTTGCCATCTGCTGTCAAGTAGTGGCAGGCTGCTATTAGATCACCTTAGCCTCCTATTCACAAGACTAAACAAGCCCAGCTTTCTGAAATTCAGTGATCTTCTTGAAATTATGTAGGATTGAAACTTTGTTTTCTTCTAATCCTAATCAATTTGAACAAGTTCATTGAGCACAAGATTTGGAAGGCAAAAGTTGTAAGAACATGTAGTATTAATGGATTCAAAATGAGCCTCCAAAACAAAAAAAAGGTTGCGTCCTGCAAACATGTGTGTGTTCATGGGTGTACATATAGTCAAATTATGCAACATTTAACGTTTTTTTAAAAAAAATTACTTGAATATTTTAGCTTGTTAAAATATATATATAGTTGCAAAACTATAATCTGTTTCTGTATAGAAGATATTTAATGTTTTGCTTCAGTCTCAGTACTTCAAAATGTGCATTTTTGAAAGAATTTTTCTGTCTGGAGGTTATTCGTGTGTTAGACCATCACATATGAATATAACCAGTAGGCTTCGGAGAGAAACCAGGTGAAATCGCACGTAGAAAGGTTCTTTCATTCAACAGAGTTTAAACATGCATGTGAGCAGAAAATAGAATAATGTGTTATTACTCCAGTGACAAAAAGATGGACAGTTTATCACTCAAAACATTTAACAGCTTCAGACTGTTTCTTGAGAGTATTATTTTGCATGAGATAGCGAATTAGTAGCTCACAGAGAAGTAAATTTGTAGACTTGTTGAAAAGAAAGTTTTCAAATTGAATTTCTGATATGCCTAGATGGAAAACTTTTTTCTTTAATGCCTTGACACTTCCTCCTTTAAATAAATCTTAAGATTTTAGATACCAAAATTAAATTTTAAAGAAAAGAAAGGAAGGAAAAATTGAGAACTTAATTGGTAATTGCTAAGCTAGTAGGGTAGTGGGTCAGTAGTGTGTGGTGCAGGCTCTTTGTAATGTTACCACAGTTAAAGGAAGTGAGAAAATGATTCTGCAAGATAGCTGTCTGCTTGCAATATGGTGAGTGTACTAAGCTTTCAATTTTTGATGCTACCACTTTGAAGTAATATATTAAAACCATGGTTTTCAAAGTTGGGTTCACTTCTCTTCTTCTAATAGCCCTGTCTTTGTCACATATACAAATATTGCCGTTCTTTGATCTGTGTCAAGCATGTGTCTGAGACTTTTGGTTCACTTCTGGTTTCCAGACAGAATTTCTGAATAGGAGTGGAATTTTCTGAGTGTATCCTCCTAGTTTGAAAACTTGTGATTAATTTTTTAATAATGTTAACTGAATAAGTTTAAAAATACTTGTTTGCTTTAGAGGCAATGTCACCTGGCTGTGGTTTGGCATTGGTAGTAAAACTTCACTTGCAACCGTTTTAAATGTCAGAAGACTGTTTTTATGTTTATCTGTTTTCATGTTAACTTTTCCGTACTAAAGAAATGAAACTTAATGAAAGGAGGAGACTGTTTCCTTTGTGTTTTAACAGAGTAAATAGAGAATGTAGCTCTGTGTTATGGAGAGTAAGGCATAACCATGTTACCCATTTTCTGGTATCAACTGTATATTGATTGTGCTCAGTATTCCTCAGAAATGCAGAATAGAAAAACATTTTCCCCCTGCCCCCAGCAGATGACTTGGTATAAAAATTGCTTTAAAATGGTTACAGACAAAACCAAATTTAAAGCGAAGATTTATAATGTACAAATCACTGTGTTAATATAGAAAAGATTAAAACATTTATGCTGGTTAATAAATGTGACTGACATCGAATAGTTGGTTTTTGGGTATCAGCTTTGTCAGGTATTGAACTTGGACATAAAGCCTGTAGAATGTATGTTCCTTGTATTTGATTAAACCAAAATGAAATTACAAAGTAGAATAGTATTACAAAACATGCTTCTCTTTGAGATGTGAATGAAGAACTTCGGATGTGTTTTATTGTCTATGGAGGCCATAAACCAGCAACAGGACACCTAACACAACAAGACAGAAACCCCAACATATTTGGAAACAATCCTAATTTAGTAAAAATGTTTTTTTCCTATATGTTCTACTTGTAACATATTTCTGTTTCTGTGGCAAACAGATGGTCTCATGTGAAATTAACTTCCTGGGGTTTTTGAAAATGGGATCTAATTGAATGTGTTGAAGTAGAATTAATCTTTCGTGGTTCTGGTTTACTTTTGATTATGCTTCATGACAGGCAGGTGGCTTTTTTAACTTTTGGAAGTTAGTTCCTTTTTGATATTGAAAATGATGGACTGCCTGTAGGTGTTGATATTTGATATATTAAAAAAAGGTAATGTAGCGGAAACACTTATGTCTGTTGGAATTTGGCTCTGTGCCTGTTTTCCTACTTTGGTCTGTTGCAGGGAGCAAATAGCAACAGAAGCATTGGTAATTCTGCACATGAGATACCCAGTTCTATTTGCAGTATGTCCCCAGCAGAGTTTAAAAAAAATCTAGGATAATATTTTTCATGCTTTAGCCTTTTCAAGTCTGATAGATACAAATCAATATTAGTGTTTAAAGTCTTACGTAAGACTCTAAAATATACACTGAAATTTTATGTTTAAATGAACTATATGTATATGTGTCATAAAGTACCTGTAATGACTGTCATAAGTAAAGGTAGTTGTCATATGGAAAAAGTTTACTGCCCTTCATTTCATCTTGATTTTTCCCAATGTATGTGAGGAACATACATTGGTACTTAAGCGATTATATAAGATTATATATCTCTTAATGTCATTGGTTACCTTTAAAGATATCTTACAACCAACTGCAAAAGAATATTGGTATAACTCAGTTGTCACAGTGTTAAATTTTAAAAGATCTTCATACTTTCATGTTCTTTCCTTTGAGCTTTCCATAAATGTCTTCCTGGCTGTTTCTTCTCTTCAGAAAACTGTCTTCTTGTGCTGCCAATAATAAAAATCTAAAAAAGCCCCTAAACAAAACAAACCAAACCCCAAACACAAACTCACTTGGCTTTATATAGCCAAGTGTCATAGTTTGTCAGCTTTGGGACAGATCCTTTTTTTTATAGTCCTGTGTATTGAGTTCTTAATGCATGTTCTGGCTCCTACGTTTTATGAAACTGGTCAAAAAATTGGAGCTTGAATGAAGGGACTACATAAATTATAGCAATATTTGGGACAGATGTGTGCTTAGCAGACACCTTGAGCTTGCTGGTGTAAGTTTGTAGAGATGAGGTGTCTCTGAAGACCTACCATTTATGATGTGGACTGACTGCAGCCAAAGTAGGCTACACCTGGAGCTTGTGACTTCTCTAGGCTGTGGGGAGAGCCTTGGAGAAAGGACAAATTCTGAGCTTGCCGGCAGTGGTGTTAGAAACTGTTTCGTCAGATCTTGTGGAGTGTTTTGTTATTTATGTTTGCTATTACTCCAACGCCTGCTACAGTGTTACAAAAGTCTATTTTAGATCTTAGAGGCCACTAAATCTACTTGAAGAAATATAGATTGCTTCAAGCAGAGAGTTCAATGTTCAAGTCCAGCCATGACATCAACTTGTTGCAGGTAAACGTGTATGTAATTCTTCCACTTGATAGTTGTTAATTGCAACGAGTAGTCTAGGACACAGCCTTGTCCTGTGCCTCCTAGTAGAGAAAGCAGGAATCTAAAAATTGGAGCTGGAGTTTACCGCTCAAGTAGTGTAGATGTTGTTCTGCATTAATTAAATTTTTCAGCTTATTGCTCACCTACTGTGTTGCTGGCTTGATTCAGTTGTAACATAGAGCACGTCAGGACCAGGGTTTAGCAGCAGCACTGGCTGCAAAGTGCAGTTCTGCCTGCTTCAGCGTGGGTTTCCTCCTCCTCCTCCTCCTCCCCCCGCGCTTTTGCTGTCACAAGTGTTTGTGCAGGCATATAGAGAACCAATTTAGGCGGAAACAGTTTCCTGATCCTTCCTGCAGCATGATTGCACAAATGTGCTTATGTTGGTACAAGGAAGGGGATAGTACAGGGATGGGAACGAATGGCGGGGGCACGAACAGTTAGGAATCCCTTTAGCATTAGTCTTTGTCTTATTCTGCTTTAAAGCATATGTGAAATTACTGCCTTGGCTCTTCCTTGCATCCTGAATATGCTCAAGCTGTTGGGGAGCAACTGATGGTATTTGAAGCTGTATTGGTAGTATTTGGCAATGTGTGTTGTTCAGGCAAATGTAGAATATTCAGGAACCTTATGGTTTTCTTTTACATGTGACTTCCCAAGATTTGTCTAGACATGGAAGACTACTACTTTAAACTTGTGTGCAAATTGTATCTAACTCTTGATGGGACGAGCCATGTGTTTGTAGTACAAATTCTTTTTTTTTTTTTTTTTTTTTTGTAATGGAATCAGTTTGCGCTAATCCTCTCTAACGTTATATGAATTATTCTAAGTTTTGGAGTTGTTTAATTGAATTGGGTTTCCCCTTTTGCTGCTCTGCATGATTCCAGTGCATGACTCTATGCACAGCGTATGAGAGTTCAGTGTGTGCTCATTGTGTAAGAACTGCCTTCTATTTTAATGACTACTTTAACAGCTATGGAATACATACTGGAAAACTACACCATTTGCTACTATTTTTATGGGCCCAAAAATACATTTATCACAATGGTATCAGCCAAGATATATCTAAGATATATGCAACTATGGTTTATTCTAACACTCTGATAATTGTAAATATCAATATCTGTGTTAAGTTTGAGCAGTAGCATGATGATGATATGTTATTTCCAAAGATGTTGACTATCTCACTTCCTTTTACATTCTGAAAACTTTTTTTTTAAATAAAAAAAAGGGCTCTTTAAATCTTATTTGCCAGGGTGAACTGGGACACCATTAGATTTGTCACCCCGGTTTATCCCTTCATGAAATTCATAATGAGAAAAATATTTAGCAGCATATTAGTAGGAGCAAAACTGCCAGTTCTGCAATCTGGTATTGGATGTGTTAACTGCAGAGTAGTTCATGTAAGCTTCTGGAAGTAGGATAGCCCTTAACTAGCCAGCAATCTGCACTACTAAATCTTCACATAAGCTAAAGGACTGTTTAAAGGAACTGATGTTTATATATCCTTAAAATTATTGACATGTTGAATGGTGCTAAAAGGAGGTGTTTCATTATGGTGTTACTGATTAAATAAAATGAATCTATGCACTCAGTGCCTTAGTATTTCTGAAAGTATAAACACTGCATAGGCTGGCAAATTTAATACTCAAATGCTAGAATCTTAACAGATTTTTTATTTAAAAAAAGAGTGCCCTGATGCTAAACTTTCTTTATTGTAACTACAATGTTAATCTTCTTAATTTAAGTTTCAGCTGTATAATTCTGATATGTTCTCTTGAAGTATAAATACATCCTGACAACATGTAGTTACAGGAACTCTGAGGGAACTGACGATGCTACAGATGGTGCTCACAGAGGATTAAATTTGATTCCTTGGTTAGAACAGTTAATAATATACATACTAGATCAGATGGTGTAGAAGACTGAAGTAATTCAGTAATGTCAGCAATGTTATGCTTACATGCCTGATTCATGGATATAGGATATGATTAGGAATCACATGTGAAAACAAATATATCAGAGGAAAAACTGGTGTGATTAAAAGTATAAGTTAGAAGTTATATATAATTTTATATGAAAATAATATGACTTTAATACACTCCTCTAATTTATAATTTTAGCATGTTTCCGTTTATTTGTCTGAAAGTGTAAGGATTTAGGTCTTAAAAGATGCTTTTTAGATCTTAAAACCACACCTGTAAAACTTCTTATGCCTTTTACTAAACTTTTTAAAAATTATGTAAAGTGGTAAAATCCTTTTGAAGTGCTTCCCCCCTCCCCCCGCCTCTTTCATTCTAAGAAGTTGTGAACTACCTTTTCAGCATGAAAAAAGTTTGTAAACTTTTAAATTACCAGCCATACTATCATGGTGGTTGTATTCTGCAGATCACTGTCTTCCAGGAGGAATTTAGTGGCTCGTGCTCTGCTTAGCTCTTGAGCCATATCTGAATAGGAATTGGTTCACTGAATATTGACTCTACACTTTCACCAGGAGGCTAACGATCAGGCTTCTGGATTAATGCACAGCAGAGGTGTTAACAAGGATGGAATTCTAAGCAAGAAGATGAGGTTTTATCTAGGAAACAGTAACTAGGAAGTTTGCTTCAGAAATCACATGGACATACTGTCAGGCATTTGAAGGTCACCTGCAAATCATTTTTGTGATTTCCTGACAGAATTAAGAAAGTGGCTGAAATGCTGTGCTTAAGAGCTGACAAATTCTTGGGCAGATTAAAGTATATGATCGGGGATATACTGCGTCTTTTCCAGCTTCCTGTTGTTAGAAAAGATGTTAATAATTACTATAATTTGCAAAGAGTACATCATACATTTTTAAAGGTGCATTAGTCTTCACTACCAAATCAAGATACATGGATGAAAACTTAGATTTGAACTCCATTAAATATTTCCTTTCTTGGTCTTATTACTAATAAATGTAAGTAAAGTGAGACAGACTTTCCTTTTGCTGAGAGTAGGTATCGGATATCTGGCTTTTTTTTTTTTTAACTGAAAGTTCATATGTGTTTGTAGGTTTGTATAGTAAGTATTGTTACAGCACAAGTAAGGTTGGAAAGAGGAAAAAATGGAGAATTTTCGATGGCTTGCATCTCCCAGTTTCCTCTCATCCTGCTTTGTTAGGGTTGGCAGGAGTTCCTCTTCTAAATCAGTCTACTTTGACCATTGTATACAATAATTGTCCAACTTCCTCTTCCCTTCAAACTGTGTCATTGCTCAGGGAGGGTGTGGGAAGGAGATGGATCCTTCTTTTTGGTTTTTGTTTAGTCAGACAGAGCTGTAATTTAATAATTAATTTCCTAACAGTCTAACTGTGGTGTTTATACTGATATTTTGTCTTGTCAGAATAATTCCTGACGTGATTAACATATTCAAACCCCTTTTTGTAACTTCCTTTTTAAACGAGCGTTGCTGATATGGGATAGTTGCTTTTAATGCTGTTAAATTAAAACAAAATTATATTTGGCATCAAATTTAATTCTCGAGAGAATTCCTTTCATATCTTCCTTTGACTAAATGTTTTTATTGCTACAAAGTTCTTAAATAGTTTTCTAAGATAGTGTATGACGTTTTGAATGTCTTAACAGATGATCAGAAAGTCAAGTGTCTGCTGTTCTGCAGTTTGTTTCAAAGCTTTTTATCTAGGAAAGATGAGAAAAGCTTTAATCAAATCTGGCTTAACACTTGGTTTTGCTAATGGCATTCTTTGACTGGATTTCTGCTTTAAATAGCGAACTGTGATTTCAGTTTTGTTTTTCCTGTATAAAAAATGAAATTTAAGTTCAGAATTAGACAGCTTTTTTGTGGGTGTGGAGAAAGCAGAGATGAGCTAATAGTGATTTAAGGAAAAATGAAAACCTTTCTTGCCTCATCAAGTGTCAGGTTTCCGGGGGGGGAGAATAATTGATATGTATATGTTAAAAGATACTGAAATAGCAGACTTCTTAATAGTGACAAAACCACGTTTGGATCTCTCATGCAAAGATCACTTGTATACATATTGAAGTGGTAATGATTTATTTTAAGGTCATTTGAAATGTTATCTTTTTTCACTGAAGAATATTTAGTGGATTTTAAAAGAATTATGGCAGCTTTCATGGAGCTGAACTGCAAATAATTGTGTGGTTTTGGTTTGTGTTTGTTTTTTTTTTTTTCTTTAAACTGAAGTGTTGCCAGTCACTAAGCATTACACATGTATTCAGGAACAAGTGCTTCAGATACCAGACTTTGCAGTTCAGAGTTTCATCTATGAGTCTCATCTGCTGTTATTGCATGAGTTAAAACAATTTCAGAAATTACCTGAATTTCTAATACGGAGTAGTGGAAAAGCCTAATGTGAAACTTTGTTGTCTCCAAAGAATTTTTAAAAGTAATGTCCTGAATGTCCTTTCCCATTGTACCCCTTCCCCTTTCCCTGCTGTCATTAGTATTATTGCATTTTCCTTTTCAGGAAGCTCATTTAAGTAACATCAGTGTTGTGATTAGAAGATACATGTATTCTGCCTTTTTTGTCAAAATTTTGTCTGGTTTTTTAAATGTTTTTAGTGGAAAGATGTGCTGCAATGATGAACTTTATTTTTTACTCTAATCATTTAAATAAATGTCACAAATGACATTGTCAAGTTAACTGTTGTATCCTGCTCAGCCTACTTGCCATATGGAGGAGTTTAATTATTAAGAGTAGGAGTGATTTGCTTTTGGAGCTTTTAATTGAAAGATTAAACAAAGCTCACTCTGAGTCTGTCTCTTCAAGCATTTGAAGATTTTAATGACACCTGATGTAAGGACTTAAGATAAAAGCAATATGTTTGTTGCCTTTATTGTGAATAGCTGTTTTCAACATCTGGTGAAATTCTTCAAAACACTTGCTTTTCAGTAATTTCAATAATCCCTACTGTACCTGACACTCAGATTTGTACTCAGGTCTTTACAAATCGTTGTTCTCTTATAGGTTTTTTTGCCTTGAAAAGAACCATATTGAATTGATGGATAAACTGTAGTGTATTAAAGTACAGTGAAAACTAAAGCACAAAAGAAATGTAAGGAAATAGAAATCCTAGTTAGATGAAAATGCATTTGGTGGGGGGTGGGAGATATTGTGGCCACCCTCTTTGGCTCTGGAAAATGCAAAGAAATCCTACTCCTGTCATCATGGCTTGCTGAAACATAGTTATTTTAAGCTGAGAGTATGTACTTAGGAAGCTGACACTTGTGTATAGTGCTTGCCTTTTCTGTGAGGCTTCCCTTTATCCCAGATGGCTTCTTAGGAAAGAGAAATTATAAAACTAGCAGAACATGGTACACTCCTGAATTCATCAGAAAAAGGCAGTCATGGAAACATTGTGGGCTTCTATAGGACTGCCATATGTTGGCATAAAAAAGTGCTCTTCCTTCTTGGTGAACACCGAACATCCTCACAGAACAAAAATGATGTGTAGTAGCCAATCCCTCCAAATAACTCCCAATCACTAAGTTGCTCTGGGTGAACTAATGGGGAAACTTAAAGGCATTTAAATTTTAAATTTGGAGGTGTGTATCTGGTTCCAGGTACCTCTGAAAATTATAAAGGCTTTGTGTGTCCGTGTATTCTTAAAAAGGACGAGGCATCGAAAAGACTTAAGGACTTTGGAGGCCAGATTGGAACTGCAAACACCTTGGCTAGGGTCCCTCTGTCACAAGCTTTGGCACAGTCACAGCTTTTATGCTCCATTGTCCATATGCAAAAGGGTGTGTGTGTGAGATAACTGCAGGAGTATTAGCTATTTGTTGGTCTGTCAGTCCTTTTCATTCTGAAGTCAGTTATGCGCCCAACAGTTTAGGGAAAAGTAAATGCAGGATAGATGAAAGACTGTGAGGTGCATATGCCCTTTTGTTTTGGAACCATTTCTAATAGTGTATTCCTAAAATAAATTTCAAGGGCTTTGCTGACATGAATGCTTTGAAGACATGGATGTAATTAATTTTCCTTATTGGCTTGTGTTGACAGTGTCACTTTGTAAGTTTAACTCCTGTTGCCTTCAGGAAAGCCATGTCTACAAAGTTTAGGAGAATTTAGAACTGAAGTTTTTCTTAAAGTTTCGCCTTATTTTGGCCTCATTGAAAAGAAGAGAGAAAAAAAAAAGCGCTAAGTGTTCCTTTTCCCTTATCTGTAAATACAAAGTTTCCTGTATATTGGGCTGGATAACTCTGTATTGGGTTCATTATCAAACTGTCTCCTGTACGACTGTCTGTATTCGTGACTTTGTGCAGCTCCCTGGGCTGGGGAAGACGACTTTCTCCTCTCGCCTCAGAGCTAGGAGGCAGTTACTGAGCAACTCAAGGCAGGACGAAAATTTGGTTCAAAAGCCTCTGCCAAGTTTGTTGAGCCATAAATTTGACATTTAATTTTTTAGTAATGAAATCCCTCCTTATCATGACCAGAAATTCTGAAGCTTCCTCACTTCTGAGCAACATTAAAAACTGGTCTGTAAAATAACTCCTGCCTAGAGTGACATATGGTGTGCTTGTATGCCTCTTGTCCACCTCATCTAAAGTGTATCTCTTTTGTTTGCTTTGCTAATTCTTCTGTGCTGTTTGTTAAAGGAAGGGTCAAATTCTAAGCTATCAGATGCACTCGCAGGGTGAACTTGTTGGTATCATCGCTGTGCTCTTTCCTGTGGTGATGATTTTGGACTAAGTGTATTTATGACAACACACCAGACTAGGATAGAGAAATTGGTCCAGACATGAAATTTTGTTCTTAAAGTAGAGTAGAAGGTTTGGAATGCCAGAACACCTTCAATAGGGTGGATTCAAAGTGAAAAATAGATTATCAACTAGTCTTATAATTTGTTGCAGGGCCTCAGGCCTAGATTTATGGTGCTTGCTCTATCTTGAGACTTTTCCTCTTGGCTTTTATCTGTTTAGATAAACAGATTCTGTTTAGAGTGGGTTAATTTGTATTACAGTTGTTGTGGTCCTACTCCATGTTTCTCAGTCCCAAAAGGAGCAATTGGAACTCTATTGTCTCTTGAGAGAGATCAAGTGTTCCTGGAGCCAGCGTATGGGACATTTGAAGCACAAGCAACCTGTTTACTTCTCTCAAGAAGAGCCATAGCTCTTTAAAGTGTCTTCAGGCTTAAATAACTAAAAAGGCATATTTAAGTTAAATAAGTACTCTGATTAAGAAACTGATCAACCTTAGTGCTGAGAAATGTAGTCTGAGAAAACCTTTTTGATTTGAAAAGCTGGACTTTCAGCTGAACAAAATGGAAAAGTGTTTGAGTGGGTGCTTGCAAACTGTGAACACTATCTGACATTTTCTTCTATGTAAGAATAGAACTAATTACAAATTAAACGAGTTGGGTGTGTTTAAGGGACCTGTTTATCTATTCTGACAGTTATGCTTTCTACTAACTTAAAACATAGTATAGATCTAATCTTGCAAGACAAAGATGGTTCTTCTGATATATGATTTTATTTAAGTATTGTCATATTTTTTTTCTTGGTTATTGGAATTTAATTATTAGCAAAAATTTGAGGTGATTGATTACTATTGCAAGGGAAGCCTTTCTGCACTAAGCACTCTGTATTACAGGGGTAAGTCCTTAAACCTTCCGATGATAGTAATTAAGTCCTTAAACCTCCCAATGATAGTAATTTTTTCATTGCAAGGCAAATACATATTTGCTGTATATTGTGCAAATTAAACCTTCTCTAATGAAACAAACGTGGACAAATAAAATAGATTTTTTTAGAATGTAAAAAAAAAAAATTACCGTTTCACTTTTTTCCAAGAAATATTAGTTGCATTCCAAGACTGAAAACTGTTTGTGGTTGGCCTGGTTTAATGTTGAGTAATTGGTCTTTCTGATTTATATGAAGTAGTTCTAAAACCAGCATCTTTCTCTGTTCTGGGGCAGTGTCAGTGAGGTGTTTGGGGTTTTTTTGTGGTGGGTGGTTTTTTTTGTTTGGTTGGTGGTTTTTTGTTTTCTTTTTTTAATTGATACATAGGCACAGATAACAGGTGACTGTTAACTTCTGTATAATAAAACCGGTGTATAAAGTAAGAATGCATTGACTCATGTCTAGCTGTAGGGATCAGTCTTGTTAAGATGCATCTGAAATTCTACCTATGCTGTGGTTGCTACCTTCATACTTCTGCTTTGTAGCCTTATGCAAGCTGAGTCTTATCAGCATCTATTATTTTTGATTATTTTAAATTTGTAATAAAGATATAAAAGCAGAATCATGCCAACTCAATTGGTATGTAAATACTAACACAAATTTATTTTTCTATGCAAACTCTTGTTCCTATCCATTTCTGTATGTGCTTTCTTTTCATTACTTATATAAATGAGCCTTTAATAAATTCCATAGTAACAAGGAAGCTTAATCCTTTGATAGACTAGAAGAAGCAAAAATTACTCATATGCTGCCTCAATTTGTATTTGCATTGATACGATTAAAGTGGAGTGTACCAATTCATGGGACTAGTCAGTGCATTTTTATAATGGCTATTACAGTGGGAATTTGCTATATTATTAAAGCTGAACTTTCAAAAAATGATTTCTGTATCCTTCTCCACCTTCTGTTCTTTGATGGTATTTGGTACATCAGAATTAATGAAATAGCTAGCTATTAGTTAATGCCAAAGTTTGTGAAAGACCAATCTTTAATGATGATCATCATGCATTGTAGAATTTTGGAGCATTTGGCATGTGCCTTGTGGAAAGTAAAGAACAGAGATATAACAATCTGACTTGGTGGAAGCAGAGCCATCAGATGTGCCTTGTAGAAAGTAAAGAACAGAGATATAACAATCTGACTTGGTGGAAGCAGAGCCATCAGATGTGCCTTGTGGAAAGTAAAGAACAGAGATATAACAATCTGACTGGGTGGAAGCAGAGCCATCAGATGCGCCTTCAATAATGAATGCAAATGAAAATGTACTATTTTTGACTTGCAATCCTGCTCTGCAGTGGCTGCTGTTTTTGATCAGAGCATACAGGACTGAGATATCACATATTGTTATCAGCTGAATTTTCTTTGTGGTGTGCTTTCTTCTCTTGCAGTCCTCCTTGAATATTTTGCATTCAGTAGTACTATCTACTTTGAATTTGACCTGCAGTGTGGTTACCATCCCTTTGTTATCTGTTTATGAAGCTATGATTATAGGACATGACAATTCTTTTTGTCTTCCTCCACTGCTCTCTGTTTAGCCCAGGCTTTCAGAAAGGAGGTTGGAAAACACAGTGACTTTATTTGCTATTGCAGTGATATATTACTAAGGGTGGATGACAGATAGAAGAAGAGGTGGAGACAGCAGTTACAGGGGTGAAAAAAAAA
>VZTQ01008236.1:68594-98116 GCA_013400755.1 Pelecanoides urinatrix | reverse complement strand
CCCCCCCCCCCCCCCCTTTTTTTTTAAGAATTATTATTTTACAGCTAAATTTGACATCTATGACCTGGTGGCTATGTGCAGTGAAGTACATGTACACATAAAGAAATTTAAGCCCTTTCTCTTGCTTGGGAGCTTTATATTCTAGAGTGACAGTAGCTAATATTTCTGTTTCGTTTTTTTTCCCCCTCAACTTTAGATCCCTGTAGTACACTCAGCCCACCGTGCTTTACTGAGGAGGACCGATTCAGCCTAGAAGCTCTCCGCATGATCCATAAGCAAATGGATGATGACAAAGATGGTGGTATTGAAGTAGATGAAAGTGATGAGGTAGGAGGAAAAAGCCTTCACTTGTGCATACATGAGGTCTGTCTTTTTTTTCCCTGTTTTATATAGCTGCTCTTTATGTTCCAGCGCTTGAGTAGTTGTTGCTGTTTTTCTTAATTTGGTCCTTTCCACAGCCAAATGTGGAAGGAAAGTCTAATTTCTAGAATTGTCTGAAATGGAATAGTATTGTCCATTGTTCTAGCCTAAAGGAAAGTTTTATATGACTATGTATAAAAGGTGTTATTTTTGTGATTAGTGTAAAAGGTAGGCAAATGGTGTTGATTTAGCTTGCAGTGAGGTAACTAAGAGTTGATGTGATCTGCCACCTGGTGTTTTAGTTTCTTTGCTCTAAGGTTTTCTTGCTTAAGGCATTGCTGGGCTTTCCTGTTTACCTTAGATCTGTTCCAGGCACTTCATGGTGCAAAACAGTACCTGTTACAGACAGCAGTGTAGAGGGCTTTGTTATGTGTTTTTCCTTACATTTTACAGGTAAGTAGTAAGCACCTCCTGCTGTAGGTTAATGGTGGATTAAGTCCTATGAACTAAGGAAGGTTATTCAGACCTGCCTGAAGTTTTTTGTGATTGTGCTCAAATGACTTTGGTAGGCAGGCTCCTGGTGGTCCTGTTAAAGGACTTGCCCTTGCACTTACTCAACTTTTTCATCAGGAGTCTCAAAATTACTGGGTAGGAATGTAAATATCCATGTAGTTTCATTGTTCTTGCTTCTGCTTTTGGCAGTTGTTGGGTACAGGCTTGAGAAAGGAAGGGGAGTGAAGATGTCCCCTCAGCTCCTGTCCCCTAATGTAGTGGTTTAACCTGGTAGGCAGCCAAACACCACACAGCTGTTCGCTCACTCCCCACCCCCTGCAGTGGGTTGGGGAAGAGAATCACAAAAAAAAAAGTAAAATTCGTGGATTGAGATAAAGACAGTTTAATAGAACAGAAAAGGAAGGGGAAATAATAACAATAATAAAGATAATGATAGAATATACAAAATGAGTGATGCACAATGCAATTGCTCACCACCTGCCAACCCAAGTAGCGCTTGCTACTTCCCGGACCATGCCTCTTATTTATATACTGAGTATGATGTCATATGGTATGGAATACCCAGTTGGCCAGCTGGGCTAGCTGTCCCTGCTATGCTCCCTCCCAGCCTCCTGTGCGCCTGGCAGAGCATGGGAAGCTGAAAAGTCCTTGACTAGTAGACTACTCAGCAACAATGGAAAACATCAGTGTGTTGTCAACATTCTTCTCATACTAAATCCAAAACACAGCCCTAGGAAGAAATTTAACTCTATCCCAGCCAAAACCCGGACACCTAAAAATGAGGGTATTGCCATGTGGTTCTGAAGCCCATTCTCATTGGAGGTGAGTGGGAGAAGAATCTAGCCCTGATTTCTTTTCCCTTTTTTGTAACATCTCAGGGAAGATTGTTTTCCCTGAATGAGTTAAGTTGTGAATTATCATTGTCAAGTTTAATGTGAGGCTATTTACTTTTCTGTGTGACTGTTTACAAACAGCATCAACAGTGATTGATGCTTGGTTGATACGAGTTTTCTGAAGGAATACAGTACAATGGAGAGAATGATCCAGAATAAAATAATGTACGTTTTAACTTTGGAGGAAAAAATCTGCTCTGTACCTTAGGGAGTGTCATTTATGGCAAGGTAGTTCAGGCACTGGAAATAGTCTAGCTCTGTTATTGCAGAATGTTTGGTTATTGTTGTTAATGTTTGGGACAGGCACAATCCAGTCTGCAAACTGAAACATTAGTGATGGCGTGTGGCTCCTCCTTTTTGAAGAGCTTCAGCATTGTGTGATTCTCTTGACTTACGCTGCATTAGTTATACGTGAAAGTTAAGAAAATTAAAAGAAAATACGGAAATATTTATACATTGGAAACATTTTATTAGTATTTGAAAGATCTGTCCTGATTTCCAGTGGATCGTCTTTATATCTGACCTTAAGTTTCTTCCTGTTCCAGAGCAATGTCGAGATAAATCCAAGCAACAGAAGCTACTCTTAAAACCTGTTAAAATAATTGAAATTAGAACAGTTCATGAGGGGTACTGGTATAGCTGGGGTAATGAGAGATGAGTGAAACTATATATTGAAACTACTCACTGTTCATAAAATGAAATGTAGCCTTTTTTTCTGCTATCTCATTTTCAATTATTGAAGAAATATTTAATTAAAACACCCTAAATGAGCTTTTTTCTATACACATTGTTTCCGTACAAATCAGTGGTGAATATGTATTTGCATAGAGTGCTTTCTTCTAAGACATTAAAAGCAAACTTGAAATTAATGAGAAATGCAATTTAATTGCAAGTTCAACTAGTAATCTGTATGTTCTTGTTTTGCACTCTTACTGCATCTTTACCATAATCTTAAAAAGATCTCATTTTTTAACAACATAGTGACGTAGTTACCTGATTACAGTAGGTCTGAATATAAACTAAATATGTCATAATATACACTATTTAAAAAACAGATTTTTTTTTACTGTTACAGTGGGTAATGCTGCTTGTTTTGATTAAGAATGAGGACTGATACTTAAAAAAAAAAACCCCTTTATTAGAAGTAAAGCTTGCATGAAATACAGGGATTTTACGTAACAGCAGGGTAATGGATTTCCTGTTTCATGCTCCATGGTTTTTGTATGCAAGACTCTGGGAAGAGTAGTATATTGAGCATGTTGATTAGATATTCATTGGCTTTTTATTTGGCAGGAAAAATGTGACAATGTACAATAACTTTCTGCTGTTTTACCAGCACCAGAACAGTGTTGCAAATTACAAGTGTATATTCACACCAAGGAAGGAAGTTCTTGTAAATAAGTTATTTTGAGGGGAAGGTAACAAGAGCTAAAGATGTTGAACTATTTATTTTAACTATTTTAATTTGCTAATCCAGATGAGAACTCCCAACAGTGATTCCAGACACTTCATCTGCACCTGCTTATTATTTTTCCTAATGTTCCTCATGCCCTGTTTTATGCTGTAGTTTTGTTTTTCCTCTGTAAAGTGAAGTCTCACATAAAATCATTCTGTAGAGGATATAAGAAAATTTGAACTTTTTTTTTTTAATTCCTCAAAAATTTTCTGATACGGGAAGCCTTTTGGATCTACCTTGTGAGGACTGGAAAGAAGCTTGTATTTGACCTTGATGAAATTAATGTGGGGAAACGATCTAAATTTTTAGCACAGGATTTATTAGTCATTGAAACACAGGAGGGATTTGTTGAAGTCTTCTAAGGAAGATAGAGGGGCTCCAGTTTGAGCATGGACTGGTTAGATTTTTTTTTTCCTTGTTCTTTGGTCTGTTACCTGTTGGTTACAGATTAGATGGTATAACTTAAGAGATTTACAAAGATGAAAAAACTTCAACTATTAAATCCACTAGAATATACTTTTCTAATTCTAGTTATTACAGAATACTTGGGGAAAAAAGAGCTTTTGTCATAGGTACTCATATGTTTGAAATTTTTTTTTGCATTCAGGATTTGTATAGCTTTTTAATACTTACCCTGAATTTTCAATGTAGAATTATGTACTTCAAAACAAGAAGCATAACTTAAAGGGGAAAAAAAAATATTTGGATAATAAATTTGTGTCGTACTTTAAAGTAGAGTATGCTTTACTGTGCAGTTACTAATTTCTGTAAAGTAGGCTATCACAGTGAGAAAACCAGAGAGTATGGTACAGCAGAGAAGAGAAAAAAGGAAGGATGTGGAAAAAGACTGTGCTTACCATTAGGGCAAGCTAATATGAATTTTTCTCTATCAAATCTAGCTCCTCCTGTTATTACTTGATTATTAACACACAAAAGATTGCAATTGTTTAAACTGGTTTAAAGAGGTAGGCTATAAAAGAGTAAGTGAAAGGGAGAACATATTATTAACTGAGATTTTAGTCATGTGTTGTGGGAGGCTATCTGCCTCAGGAAGCATCTGTTGCACCATGGGTACATGATTCCTTTTAACGATGAAGAGGTACAAGCGGTAAGACAGACTTATCATATGTTCACTATTTGCATAGGCTTTTCCTGTTTCCAAAGAACCTCTATATGTAGATCCTACATCAAGTCATTTCCTCAAGGAATCTCTCTAGAGAAATAGACGTAAGTTGATGTTTTTGAAATGTTAGTATCTTACTGTGTGTCTAATGTCACACAAAGCTAATGGCATGAATTTACAACTTTGCGTGGGATCTTTGGATAGATCACTTAATATCAAGATACTTTGTTTGAGGTTTTTTTTGAGTGCACTTGCGTAATTACTTAAAAAAAAAAAACCCAACCCAACAAACCCCATGCAAAACAAACAAACAAAAAAAGACAAGAAACACTGTGTGGAGAGGAAGACACTGTAGTATTGAACGCATGAAACAATCAGAGAATGACTTTTAACAGTATGGTCAAAGAAGTTGGAACCTCAGGGGTGTGATACACAGAAATGCCTGACTTAAAATGTCAAGGCAAGAATCAAAAAGAATCTATCTTTAGTGGCCTAAAACAGGGAGGATGATTATCTTCTATACAGCGATTAAAGCAGAAAAAGTAGCTAGTATGACCTGATCAGGAATAGCAATAGTAATATAGCACTTTGGGTATAGTAAGTTTGACAGGGGCAGAATATTTGACAGCCCAAGATCTTCTTTTGAAGTGACCATTTCTGAATGGATGGGTTTTGCGAAGCTATTGTTTGAGGGTTTGAGGTCATATTTGCATCCAAGATGCAAATAATCCAAGAGAGGTGGAATAAACATAATGTTTTGAGAGAATATGCTGTCTTTTTTGTAAAAAGATGAAGAGGTGAAGTCTAAAAAAGAAAAAAAGTCAATGGAAGAATCCAGAAGGAAATAAAAATGGAGAAGATAAGGTTAAGTGTAAACAACTCAGTTAAAAAGAAATTATAGAACTGGAGTGAGTTCAGAAACATATGCTTCCGTATACCCTCCCTTTAGTGCTAATTTGTGATTAAAGGCTTTATAATAAGGTAGAACCAGTTCATGCTCTTATTACTTATTTTTATTATGTAATTAATTTGCTAGTCATATTCTTGGTTGTTTATGCTTCCTTTCTTTTAGCAAATAAAACGGTACATGCATCTATACATCACAATTTATTTTACAAGCTTGCTAAATTAAAATATTATTCATTAGTATTACTATTTTAGGAGAATCTGGAGAAATAAAATGTCACATGTAACTTTTCAACATGAAATTACTTTCTGAATTACTGCTGAAATAGAGCTGACGATTCAATTTGTGTAAAGATGAGTTGATGAAAGAAGTCTGTGGATATCTGTTGTGGTTTAACCCCAGCCGGCCACTGAGCACCACGCAGCCACTCGCTCACTCCCCATCGGGTGGGATGGAGAAGAGAATCAGAAGGGTAAAAGTGACAGAACTCATGGGTTGACATAAAGACAGTTTAATAGGTAAAGCAAAAGCCGTGCATGCAAGCAAAGCAAAACAAGGAATTCATTCACTACTTCCCATCAGCAGGCAGGTGTTCAGCCATCTCCAGGAAAGCAGGGCTCCATTATATGTAACGGTTACTTGGGAAGACAAACGCCATCACTCCATACGTCCCCCCCCTCCTTCTTTGCCCAGCCTTATATGCTGAGCATGATGTCATATGGTATGGAATAGCCCATTGGCCAGCTGGGCCAGCCATCCTGGCCACGCTCCCTCCCAGCCCCCCGTGCACGTGGCAGGGCACGGGAAGATGAAAAGTCCTTGACTAGCGTAAACATTACCTAGCAACAACCAAAACATCAGTGTGTCATCAACATTATTCTCATACTACATCGAAAACACAGCACTATACCAGCTACTAGGAAGAAAATCAACTCCATCCTAGCCAAAACCAGGACAATATCTTTTGTTCTTTAATTGCTGAAGAGAGATAAAAAATGAATGAAACATGATTTACTAGTTTGGACCAGAGAGCTATTCATTTCAATAATCTGTTCTGGACAGTAGTGAGTACTAAATACTTCAGGCAAAATTGGAAGAAATTCCATGACAGGAAATCCTGAAGAACTAGATGCCAAGATAGTGTGGTGTTCCCATTTTAAGTATGTATAATTTGGATGTTAGGAGCATAAGTGTGAGGTGAAAAAACAGTTTCAGAATTTACTATTAAACTCAGGATGACTCTAAGTGAATAGCCCTTCTGTATTCTTTAACAAAAGCAAATTTATGTGCAGAAGTTCTCTTCCTTTTGATTGTTACATCTTGGAGGGAGTAAAGATTTAGTAGAAGGTTTTTTTTTTTGGGGGGGCGGAAATACGGCTATGTATGGAACAGATGTTAAAAAGTAATGGATGACATTGTTCAAAAGCTTGATCTCCCTTTGTTTAGTGCATCTTGGCACCTTGTTAAACTTTAGGAGTCTACCCCAGGTGTTATAATTTCAGCTGGGAGAGGCTCTGCTATTGACTGAGGTTTTGCTTCATTTTGTGGTCTGCAATTATACACTCAGCAAGATGTTAAATGTCCTTTAAAGTTCCCTTAGTATTCTGGTCTCATACTTATCTTTTATATAATAAAGGTCCTTAAACTGGTGTTCATATTTCTGTAAACTAGTTTATACTTCAATGTCAGCTGGTTAGGCAAAACTCTGTGTGGTAGAGAAATACCTGCTACAGTGGTTCAGAAACTGAAAACACAAACTGTTTTGCCTAATACTGGGATGCCTCCTGAGTGTGTTTTACATCTCACTGTGCAAGAACATTCTGTTACGAACATTGATCTTTCAAACGAGTATTTTGAGCTTCCTAACCAGTGTAGCAAACCATTTCCCCCAAAGCTATTGGGTTACTTTGATTCCCTTAGTTTGTCGTAGATCTGCTAGTAGAGGTCTTTTTTGCATTGAATTTTATCATTCAACTGCTAGTGTATTTGTCCCCAGGCAGTGTGTCTTTTAGCCTTCTGAAGTTTTGTAAGCACTCTGAGCATGTCTACACAGTCTGTTTTTTCAGAGCAGGATAGGTAGGAGCCAGGTCTTGTCTGAAAACATTATGACCGTGTTAGTCTATGGCTGTGCCTGTGCAAGGAAGTCCTGTAGAAAGGCAGCATGTGTTGTCGTGGGTATGGTTGCATTAGGAACCTGTTCCGAAGTGATTGGGATCAGACCTACCTCATGCCTCACTTCCTTAAGTGAGGTACTTAAGCTAATATGTAGCTGTCTGCACCTGTTTATGTAGCACCGCAGGCATTTAGTCCTGCTACATGAAATGCCCCCTTGGAAATTCTTAACTTGGCTTTAAAGAGATTGCAAAGTTTACTTTGCAGTAGAATAGCTACAGTTTTGTTTTGAGCTGCAATAATCTTTTTTCAATAGAATTTTAGATTACTTGAGAGATACTTGGTAACGCTTTCACAGCTATGTCCTACATTGTTTTAGTAATGTTTCTATTATGCTTAAATATATTTTCTTATTTTACTGTGTAACATCTTCAGAAGCCATTTATTATTTCACTGTGTAATATCTTGAGAAGCTATTTCTATAGGGTAGGCATTTGTGAATGCTGTCATACCTGAGTCATAGTATGTTGCCTTTTAAAAGCACACTTGCCATTCATAGCTTAGTCAATAAGTGTGACATTGCAGTAGCTGCAACAAGTCTGGCAGCAGTAGGCGGGAGGGAATGTACCAAAAGGCTGTCTGACAGTGACCGGCTGTATCTGAAGGTAGGATTATAGGAAAACTGAAGTGGTAACTTTCGCAGGTTTTCTTTTGAAGGAATAAAACTGAAGGAAACACTGTTTAAGGAATAGATGCACAAGAAAGACAGTAATACTTAGCCGGGAGATGTTACTAATTGCTCTTAAGTAAACTTGTCAGTTAGAGGGTCTACTTTAAGTTGGTGAAACCAAAAATCATAAGCTTGAGCCTTCACCCAGAACAAAATATAAACATAGCATGTGAGTACTTCCTTCTGCAGTTAGTAAGTGTGGTTAATTTTACTTTTCTACTGGTGTTTGCAAAAGTATGCAATTGTCATTTGCTCCTCAGGGAGCAGGCATCTCTTGCTACTTTCCGTGTTAACATGTTTTAACTTTTTGTATTGTTGCGTGTGGCTTTAGTTTGTAAATGCTCTCTCCATGTCAAACTGGTATTCGATTTTGGTGTGTCTTTTTTCCCCTTTTGGAAGGATTGGAGTTTTTTTTCTGTGTGTGGCTCTTGCTTCAGGTTAGTTTTTGGTTATGAATTGACTGGATTTTGGTGAATGTTATGGTACTAAAGGCTTTCTGAAGAGGAAGGAAGGTTGTGGTGTACCTGACCTTGTAACTCTTTTCCAGGGTTCAAGTCCTGTCCCCTCCAGGGAGGAGAAAGTTTCCCCTCTGCTATTACACTGCTGAACCTTGGGCTTTCTGATGTGAATCTTTGTAGAGGCACAGTTGTTACAGTACTTTTGGGATTGAAACTCCAGTTTCGCATCTAGGTGTGGTGTTTTTTTTACTCTCTACTTGTTTTTGAAGTAACTACTTTGACAAATTATTTTTTTGTTTCATAGAGAGTTTTTTGGGTAACTTATCTGCTGCTTTCTTGGTTTCAACTTTGTAGTCTTAAAAGGCCTTCTCCCTCTTGAGTAATTATGTTGGCTAAGATAATCCTTAGATGTTTTTTGTTAGAGCTTATTCTTTTAACCTCCCTATTTAGAGTTATTTTTCTAACCTTTTCCTTGTATACTTAAGGACCAGGGCAACAGAAGAGAGATTAGCTGCCATGACAAGGCACAGAAAAATCCTCTCTTTACCAGAGTTGTTCTTTTTTTATGGCTTTCTTCAATTTAGGGCAGACTTCTTTTTCTTAAAGGATAACTTCCATATTAGGCTAGTTTTGAAACAAAGATCTTTTAAACAAAAGAAAGATGTTTGACTATGTCATATATCTCTTCATTAGTAAATGCATTAATTCTTTGAAACATGACGGCCTCTTTCTAGCTATGCACACTGTAACTTTACTGTTGTGACCATCTGGTGTTAGAGAACCTTATTGAGGAAGTTGTCGTTATTCTCACAGAATCTGGGAGCAGTGTGGCTGGGATTGAACAGAAGGGGGCCTCTTGTTTTCTTGAAGAAATTCTCATAAATGCATAATCTCTCCCTCTGAGGAGTAATTGCATACTGATTACTAAATGCAAACTGCTTACAAGTTTGTGTGTTGACAGTCCCTTTTAAAAAAGGGACTTTGTCAAATACTCTAAACAGTCTCTCAGTATAAACCAGATCTTTTCCACTGTCATCCTCTTCTCCTGGGAAATCTTGTGCTTCAAACTTGGATTTGTTTTCTGTATTTGTGATGAAATTCGAAATCAGGCTTTTTATTTTTTCCCCTCAGCTTGTTAGCGTAGCTGGTTGTGTTCCAGCAGTATGTTGAGAATGTGAATTCATGTGCTAACTCTTGCTCCCTCTGCGGGCGCTGTAGCAGAACGACTGCAAATTTTCCACAAACTGCGTTCCTTATCTGGGTGCCAAGGTAACCTATGTCCGTCCCATTTTCAAAATAAGAATGGTTTCTTATAGTACCTTACAGTGCTTTGGGGTGAGATGTAACATGCTGAAGCTTTTCCGTTTATCAGTTAGCATCTTCTTTCTCTTTATTCCTAACCCTGTATGTAGTATTGTTAACAGCAATTCAGATTTTCCTTGGCAGCACCTGTAACTGTTCAAAGATTCTTGTCCTAAAGTATTTTTACAACCCTTGCTGACAACTAGCAGTAAAGATAGAAACGAGTTTATTTCTTACAAACAAAACTGATCTGAGGTATAAGTTTTAGCTGAGGAGATGCAAAGTGTGCTGAAACCTTTACATACAGCATATACTCCCTTCTGTTCCTCTTCAGAAACTTGATTGGACTAAAATGTTTGTTTTTAAAACAAATGTCCACGCCTGACATTTGGAGTCTCCAAGGGCAGTGCATCACCAGTCACTAGAAAGCTGAAGAGAGAGTGTTAACATGTACCTTAACCCTCATATGAAGGGAGATAGTCTGGGGGGGCGGAAATACAAAATATATTTTTCTCTGTCTTTTTAGTACATTTTTCACAAACTCCCAAAAGACACATTGGGGACGGTAGCTGATAGTAGGTATTTGCAATCTGAAGGGAAAAGGTGAGGTGGGCAAACATCAGTTCTTTCCTGCTGCTCAAACTGTATGAGACTGTACTTTAATCTGGAAAGGCTTAGAGACATTAGTGGATAAGAAGATTTTTTTTTGTTTTCTTATTGCTTGGTTCCTTTTCTTCAGTTTATCCTTTAATAAACATGGAGTGGGAGTGAATAAGATAATCCACCTTTGATTGCACATTGCATGTTAGCTGTAGAAATTGCCAGTTTCATGGCAGTTGTGCCAGTTTGGGAAGTACTCAAAGTTGACACTTGGACTATGGAATATGCAACAGAAGTTAGCAGCAGGTATTTCTACATTTGCATATAGTTACAGCAATCAGTCCTTTTCTGTGCTTATTGTACCTTTTTACAGTTGCTGGTCCATGGTGTTTCAGAAGTTCTGTAATTGCCTCTGCCCCAAAAAGCTGCTCTTTTCAATTGTTCTCATATTTTATAAATACCTCATATTTCTCATGTATATACATGTGTGTATAGATATCTGTGTTTTTGCCTTTCTCATATACATAAGGAAGAGGAGTTCAAAATGCTCCTGCAATTTGCATGGGCTAAATGGAACTATTTTAGGAATCAAAAAGCTTTAGAAAGCTAATGTCTGACAATCAAAAAAGTTTTGAAGTGGTGGATGAATGAGGGGGTTTACATCTAATCTGTATTTGGAACTAAAAGACATGTATGGCTTTATGATTGGATTAGGGTGGGCAACCAGTACTTTATCCCAAGTCTAGCAGCTAGAGGAGAAAGTTGAATCCCTTCCCATATTTTTAAATTCTCTTACTTCCTAGTAAGAATGAAGTTTTTAGTAAGGGGAAATTGATAAGTGTTAGCTTTTTCTTGCCTATTTCTGCTATCATACACTGTCTCTTTTTATTAAGGGTTAATATTAAGGTTTAACATTGACCACTTTTCAGTCTCTCCTGCAGTTTCTTGAATGACACAATCGGTAGATTTGTTAGAAATGGGGCCTATGTGGGAAGCTCTGCAGATAAATTATTACCAGGACTAAATATTAAGAAGTGGAGTCTTCTGCAGTGCATCATTAGCTTGGTCATCTTCCTCACCTCTGCTTGAAGTGGTGATGACATATGACCAGCTGCAGAAACAGCTTTTTTGAGTTAGCTGTCATGACTATCTATAGCTGGTTTGTTTGAGCAGCTTTATCCTTCAGGAACTGAAGAAAGCAAGTTATCTGCCGTGGAAGATTACTTAGCTCTCATGTTAGTTTTCTGGTACTAATACTAAAGTTTCCACTCACAGAGACTGTTCATGCTGTGCTTTTAGGGACTGATATCTACGGAAGATTTCCACCATTAATGAGAGGTGGCTTGCTAGCCAGTATTCCAACTTTTCTAGGCCCGTGTGAAATAAAAATAAAATGGGTTTTACAGTTCCATGCTTTTTTTTTCCTTGTATGTATGTGGAGAACCGATTTGTAGTGACTTGTGAAATATTGATACAACACTGGTATATATGACATGATTGCAGGATCTTCCTTTTTATCATGTTTACTAAAAGGCAAAGTGTGGTATTTTGACATAGGCTTCCTATTAATTACTGAGAATGAAACAGCTTTTTGTAATGCTTCTATGCTTGGAGTGTAACCACTGAGGAATGATTAGCAGGAAGAAAATTGGCCCTAAGATGAGTTTTGTTTTTTAATTTGATGAAACAGATTTTTGTTGTCTAATCAAAACTAATACTTAGGCAATACCTTTCTGTCATCCCTCAAGCAGTTGCATTTAACTGGTATAGCAGGATTCAGGTATTACTCATCGATAAAGGACTGGCACATTTTCAAATCCTACATGGTCTTATCTTCAAGTAGGTGAAGTTGGTTAAATGCGTTCAGAATAGAGAAGTACGCAGTATGACTTGTGTAGTGCATTCTTGTGATCATTGTAAATCTAAGGCATACTAATAATGTTGTTAAACCTACTATGCTGCCAACTGCACCTTCAATTTTTCTAGGATTTAATCATTGTGAAAATCAAATCCTGTAAGAGTGTTTAGCTTTCTGTTTGATGTAGTCAACTTATATGAATTGTGTGCTGCTTGCATGGGGAAGAGAGAGTAAAGATTCTCCTCTGCCTGATTTCCTTGTAGTTTCTGTTTAGAAATTGTTATTTTGGCATTGAAGATGATGTTTTCCCTTTTCTTTAGTTTCTAAGGGAAGATATGCAATATAAGGATGCCTCTAATAAACATAGTCACCTGCACAGAGAAGACAAACATATCACCATTGAGGATCTGTGGAAACGCTGGAAAACATCTGAAGGTACGTAAAGAACAGTAGCTAAAAATGATGGTGGTTATTGAAATAGACATAATTAAATGATTTTTCCACCAAGTCATTTACAGTAGTAAGTGGATGACCTTTTTTAAAGCATCTTTATGAATCCATTTTGGTACTGTTATTTATAGGCATACATAAACCTGACTAAAAACTCAGTCCAGCTACTGTTAATTTCCTCTTGATGTGCTGGGTGTATTGTAAGTAAACTAAAAACTTACACACTCATCAGTATGAGGTTGTAATTTATGAAGGTAACTGTTGCAAGCTCTGGGTTCCAGAGAAGCGTTTTTAGTTTAGGAAGCCCTAGGGGCTGCTGTCAAGCTGTTTTTAAACATTTATTATACATTGTATTAAGTGGAAAGGCCAATGTTCTTCCACTTAGATGTAAACTTTCTTTAGGCTACCAAGAGCTAGAATTATTAGTCCAAAGCATTTTGGAAAATCTTTTTAAACTTGGGATACAGGAAAATGGAATGACAATACAACACCACTATCCCTCTCCCACTTTGATTTGAATGAAATAAGTAAGTTGAGCCAAATACTCCAAATATCAAAAGATAGTACTTAATGAGCAGTACAGTGTTCATTGCCAAATATGTTCTAGGATGTAGTGATTAAAAAAAATTTCCAGAGGTCTGGAATGTTAGAGTTGTTAGGAGAAGAACACTTAACTTTTTTTTTCCCCACACCATTCAGAAGGTGTTGTGCTAATGGTGAGCATATAGAGATCTAAAAGTTGGTATTAGTCGAACAACTAAAAGTAGGAACAAAAGAGGAATGAAACTAGGAACATGCCATCATTGGTTCATTCTGCTGATGTAGGAAGTCATTTAAGTGCAGTCCGAGGTAATACATTGGTTAAGTGTTTGCTGTGTAGTAAATTTCTACATTTTAACCAGTGATTTTTAGCCTCATCTCTTCAAATATTCTGTAAATGCTTATTCAGTAAAGATCTTGTTCAGTGAAAATATTGCAACTAAATTATCAGAGAAAACTATCTCCCTACAATTGTTTGTCTAACTTATGAGTAACACTTCAAAAATTTAGGTTACAGTGATATCAGAAGTATCTAATTTGTCTATTGTGTATATCTTTATTCCAGGTTTCTTGAATGTAGTGATCATTGTGAGTAAGACTCAAAAAAGATTTTGAGAGGGATGTCTGGTCTTATTGTGTCTGCTTATAATGGCTTTACCTTGCATCCTGTTGAGGAAACTAAAGTTGCATTACAAGGGAGGCCCTTAGAATGAGACTCCCAAGCAGTATTAACAGTGGTCTGGTGACTGTTAGAAAGCATGAAGCCTCTCAAATAATAATAAACTATTTTCATTTAATATTAGGAAATATGGAAAAAACTGCTTTTCCTTCTAGATGTTTTAGCAATTCTGATTTATTTGTTTCTCATGTGCTGCTAGTTTATAGTGCCATTTTAATGCAATTTGACAGCATTAAACAAGTGGGTGGAAGGTAGTGTAAATGACTGTATCGGTAATTTGAAACTTCGTTAAGTAGTCTGAGGTATCTGTGTGAGAATTACAAGCTCTAAATAGTGCCTCTGACAGTGCCCATTAGTGCTTATGCAGAAATGTCTTCTGGGTCTAGTGCTGCTTAGTTTACACGGAGTAGAATTGCCTGTTCCTTCCCATAAAGCTTGCTTTATGTGGATGTTTGTCTTAAGTATTTGTCAAATAGCTTAAAATTGCTTTCTGTTTAAGATATTGGTGATGTGAGACAGATAAGATTTGAGGGAAGAAACTGAAAACACGGTTTATTGTATGGTAAGTGTGCCATTGCTGTTTGGGGTCTCCTTTTAAAGAAGAAAAACAAGAAAAACAGAGGTTATTTTTGAGTAATTGCTTGAGAAGGATCTTACACAGTGAATGGAACCCTGAGGATTGGCTCCATTCAGAGCTTTAAAAATTGCATGATTAAAAAAAAAGCAACTTCAGAATATTGCTTTTTAATATTTCTGCAGTGGGCAGGCTTTTGGTATTATCCCCACCTGGGGCAGAATCCTTAAGGCATAGTCTGTACTGGTGCAAATTAAAGGAATTTCAAGGCTGCTATAGGTTTTACCTGCACGGAAGGAATCATATCATAGCTTAAATCAGCATCTAGCCTGTTATTGCTGTGTTGCCACATGTTTTCAGTGAGTCCTTTAGTACAAAACAAGACTCTCACTTAATTTAGTTTAGTTGATGTTACTTATGCTTTTTGTGACCGTTTAAATTTTTTTAATCTCATAATCTACAGAGAGAACTCCATTTAGAGGAATGGCGAGGAACTAGCATAGCTGTTTAAAGCATAGAAAACACTGCTTTCTGAAAGTCATCTGACTTCTGTTATTGTGTGTGTCTGTTCTTTAAATGTAAATGCCAGTATATGCTTGTGTGATATTTGCTTTGACTATCTCCTTTCCAACTAAGCAGTATTTATACATATACAGAGCCTTTCAGCTATTCTAAAATATCAAGCTTAGTAGTTATGGGTTAAAATCAAAGGTGCATCTTCAGTATTTTTTCTACAAAGGCCTTGAAAGAGGTGGTAGTTGTGAGTGCAGCAAAGGTGGCAGATGAACGTTTGTTTTGATGTGTAATACTGGTCTTTGTACAATTATCTTTGAAAGTTTTGTCTCAAGGGTGTCTGCCTTCTCTTTTCTTGCCCCTCTAATGGGCTAAGATCATATGAATTTGCTGTCTGAAGAGACATGTCTAGGTATTTAGTCTCAATAGTAAGGGAGTCTGTAAAATCAGCACGGGGGCCTTCAGCTGGGTAGTTTTCCAACCTGTCTTGGTGAATAGATAGGGTGCTGCATTCTTAGTGAAGTAGCATTGCCCCTTGGGAATTGATTTTGTAGCTAAGTAAAACTGTAGTGGTCAAACCTGGAGTTCATGAATGGTTTACTATTGTCAGACTACTCTGAGTCATACCAAAAACTAGTTTTTACAAACTGCCTTAAAAAAAGTGGTTTTTCTTTACCATTATGGCATGTTTGACCTTTAATGTATAGTATGTCCTGTAGACTGCCCTATAATACAAAAAAGCTTCTCCCTTACCTTGTGTATTTTTTTTTTTTTCCTTTAACTCTTTTTCCTTCTCTGTGGTAAGTAGAAGGTGACCTAAAGTCTGGTACCTTATTTATTAGGGGATAAACATAAAAAATGGCTTTATGTTTGTATGTGTGGTCATCTGTTTTATTCTGAGGTAATGTTGCACAAATGTTCTTGCAGCAACTGGGACTAAACTGCATACCACAGAGATGTTACGGTTGCCTTGCACTTTCTTAATTGTTTGCTATCTCCAGATTTAGATATCTGAGACAGGAAATGCATGCAAGCAGGGCTTGGCTAAGGATGAGTTACATTATGCTGCGTGCTGTTCCAGGCAGGACCAGTGCAGTACTGCAGCCTGACCCTTCTGTGTGAGAGGAAACAGAGTTGTAATGTTAAACTGTTGAAAAGATAGTTAAGGTCACTCCTCTCTTTTCCTTTTTCATGCTATTTAAAAACCTACTAGTGGCAGCATATTTCATGCTGATGTTGCTGCCGAAGGTCCTGCTATAACAAAACTAACTTTTGAATCCTTCTATGTGCTTGATACAGACTGATCTTGTGTTTTTCTATATTGCCTAGTCAGCCTGTTCTCAACTTTATGCCTAGTATATTGCTGTCATTCAGTCCTTGCCATGAAATACTCTTACCAAATGTAATTTGATTTCTGAAAGGAGCAGGAGACCCATAGGAGTACTGGGGCTGATACTGTAATGTTGTTTTACTTCACACCTCCCTGCCCTAAAGCACTGTACATGCTAAATGTACACAATAAATTTAACATAAAAGTGATATATAGCCTGATCTTCTAATCAGCCATTACAGTGGGTTAGCAAGAAGCAACTTTCATACAAGGCCAGTTTGAAGCTACTTTTGCTGTCTTCACCTTCAGACATGTTATTATAGCAGTTTAAAAAAAAAAAAAGTGAAAAACCAAACTTGTGATTTGAAATACAACAGCTGATGCAATTCTAGAGTCTGAGTGCTGCACTGGGATGTAAACACCATGGCTTCTACACCTGCCTGCCCAAGGCATGTTGCTGACATCCTTTCTCTCAAGATACCTATTTGTGAAAGTAGGTGTGAGAGGGAAGGGTAGTATGATTACTCTTCAATGCTTTTAACTTAAAGTAATTGTCAGTTGCTACTCCACTGTCTGAAGCACTATATTCTTTTTGGGTTTTTAAAATAAGGAAAAGTTACAACCTCAGCTAATTAGTAGGAGCTGGCACATTCTAATTGGCAATGCTGATCGTGATGAATTTCAGCTGGCCTGCTTGACTTTTACTACACCTGGTGTATATCACTTGTCTTGTGTCATGTTTCAGTATGCTATAACTGCTTCTGCTGAAGAAAGGTCAGTTTGCTTCTCAGTATTGTATGCTGTTGTAGTTATAGATGTTGGTCATAAGGTCTTATTGGAGACAAGTCAAGCAACACTTCTTACTAGTATACAGCATAGAGAAGATAGCAACAAAAATAAACAGTCTGAACGTTTTCACTGATATGAATCAATCTCCCAGGGCTCCACTGTGGTGCTGTAGGAAAGGGAGGACAGGGTAGTTTAGGGTCCGGTTCCACCTGGAAAAGTTGGGGATTTGCAGGCACTGACACTGGAATTTCGCTAATGCAGAATTAGTTTACACAATAAATGTAAATTTCTTGTGAAATAAATGCATGGGCAGAGATTCAGACCGTGAAATCCCAGAATAAGAGTTGACTGTCTGTACTGATTATGCTTAGCTTAAATGGTGAATAGTCACTTAAAAGGACACAACATAGAATCATAGAATCATTTAGGTTGGAAAAGACCTTCAAGATCATTGAGTCCAACTGCAAACCTAACACTACCAAGTCCACCACTAAACCATGTCCCTAAGCGCCACATCTACACGTCTTTTAAATACCTCCAGGGATGGTGACTCCACCACCTGGGCCCTGTTCCAAGGCCTGACCACTCTTTCAGCAAAGAATTTTTTCCTCATGTCCAATCTAAACCTCCCTTGGTGCAACTTGAGGCCATTTCCTCTCGTCCTATCGCTAGTTACTTGGGAGAAGAGACCAACTCCCACCTCACTACAACCTCCTTTCAGGTAGTTGTAGAGCGCGATGAGGTCTCCCCTCAGCCTCCTCTTCTCCAGGCTAAACAGTCCCAGTTCCCTCAGCCGCTCCTCATCAGACTTGTTCTCCAGGCCCTTCACCAGCTCCGTTGCCCTTCTCTGGACACGCTCCAGCACCTCAATGTCCTTCTTGTAGTGAGGGGCCCAAAACTGAACACAGGATTCGAGGTGCGGCCTCACCAGTGCCCAGTACAGGGGCACGATCACCTCCCTGCTCCTGCTGGCCACACTATTCCTGATACAGGCCAGGATGCCGTTGGCCTTCTTGGCCACCTGGGCACACTGCCGGCTCATGTTCAGCCGGCTGTCAACCAGCACCCCCAGGTCCTTTTCCTCTGGGCAGCTTTCCAGCCACTCTTCCCCAAGCCTGTAGCGTTGCCTGGGGTTGTTGTGGCCGAAGTGCAGGACCCGGCACTTGGCCTTGTTGAACCTCATGCAGTTGGCCTCGGCCCATCGATCCAGCCTGTCCAGGTCCCTCTGCAGAGCCTTCCTACCCTCCAGCAGATCAACACTCCCGCCCAGCTTGGTGTCATCTGCAAACTTACTGAGGGAGCACTCGATCCCCTCATCCAGATCGTTGACAAAGATATTGAACAGAACTGGCCCAATACTGAGCCCTGCGTAGCAAAGATAGAGAGAGATATATATATATATATACACACACATACACACACACACACATAAATATATGTATATATATCATAGTATATACAAATGTACATATACCAAAAAGTAATTGATATTATTTTTTATGTAAACAGATAACAGTGTAAGAAGAATACAGAAAGTACAAGTTCTGATTCTAGTTCAGGATAGACTTTGGTTGCTTCTTTTCCCAGTTTCTGTACTAATGGAGGTATCTGATACAGTGGTAGATAATGAGTAGTAAACTGTTTTTTCCTAAATATAACTGGTTTGTTTGGGGAAATTTCCTTGATATTCTATGAAGGAAACGTCACACTAGTCTAAGCAGTGGAACAGATCTGATTGACTCTACTGTAAACAACTTCATTATGTACCTCATTTCTGACATGATAATATGTTCAAAATTACTACTGAATTATGAAAAAGTACAAATTTACGTAAACTTTGAAAAAAGTGACTACAAAATACTTTCAGCAGTAGAAGTGAAATTTCTCAATATTATTTTTTCTTTTTTTAATCTCCCTCAATTTATAAACTCAGTGAATTGTGTGGCTTCCGAAATTACATGTTTTATACTGTCGGTGGTAAAGTCTGTAGTGTGTAGTAGCTATTTTGGGTGATTTTTTCCTATGTCACATCAAAACAATGCTTTTGCTTTGGATCAGTTTGTGAACATATTTCCGGAATGCAGTTACGGTGATATTTTTCTGGATGATCTTACCTCCCTTTTGAGATGCTTGGAATGACTTGTAAATCTAATCACTTATTGTTCACGAAATGGTTAAGAATCTTTGCAATGGGAAAATCTGTTTACAAATAGAGCCCAGAGATTTTGCATAAAAACTTAGAGTAATATGACAAAACTGAGTCTGTTGCAAGATCAATACCTGGAAAACAGTTTGTGGCTCAAAAGCAGAGGAAGAAATGGCTCAAAAGCGTGCTGGGAAGAAGATGTAACCATTCGTAGAGATAGAATACAAGTGGTTTGTATTGCGGATTTATTTTTTAAAAATATAAGTGGGTCTGTGAAATGTGTTCTGTCTCTGGTTATCTGGAATAATGAAAATCTGAAATGTTTGAGCTTATTTTTCTTCTATGCTGAGTGTAGGCAAGAGACCTAGAAGTCCTTATTTCAACTTCAGTGTGAACTGAAATATGAATTTGAACGCATAAAAATTTCTGTTGCCTGCAGCTTACCTGTCAAGCTTTCAGCGGCTCTTTCTAAAGGATCATTGTCAAAATTCACCACTGAGGATGTGTCCTTGTAATAAGGTTTTTAAAGAAATCTCTGCCCAGCATTGCCACATGCAAGTAGTTTTAGAGAGCAATGTTTAAAGAAAAAGATACTTGTTCATGCAAAGCTATGCCTGTCTAGAAGGACACTGTCACTTTTTTTCATATGGAGACAAACTTTTGCAGACTTCATAAATGGAGAGAACAATTTCCCTTCAACTTTCAGTGTGAAGCTATAAGCTGTAGCAGCTGGCCTATAAGTGCCAGAAATGTGATAGTTTGTTGTTTTTTGGTTTTTGGTTTTTTTTTTTTGATAAAATCTGTGGGTAGTACTTCCTTATTTTCTTAGAGCATCTGTAGCTATGAAAGGTTATGTAGACTGTTGCTGTTATACAGGAAAATTGTTAATTATTCTCTACATATTTAAATAATTTTTCGTAGTGGGAATATTATTGCATGTAATACAGCTGTTTGGGGCATATTTGAGAGAGATTTAACTGTTTTGTTGTTAAATTTCTGCTGTCTTTCAGTATTTTCTTTCAATCTCCTTTCTTCTCTTCTCTGCTCTCATTTTGTGGTTAGTAGGCATGAACCTATATGAAGATTCTTGTGAAAACAAGTTCTTAAGCCATCATCCTGGGAGAGATCTTGGTACATTGCCTTAAATGGCTACAGCACCTGCTGACGTGTTTAGTTCTGCAAGGATAGCAAGGACAAAAGGATTGAGGCTGAGATCAGTTTAAGTAGATAAAAGTCACAAGATGCTGTCCTGACTTAAACTAAAGCAAACCACTAAATTATTATGTGGAATTTTTAATAAAGAAATGTGTCTGTTGGTTCCATGCTTGTTTGTTTATAGTTTGCCTAAGCTTCCTCTGAGAAGCACATAATGAAAAAGGCGAAATGACAGAATGAATGAATGTTGGTGAATGTTAATGCTAATTTTTGGTGAATGTTAATGCTAATTTTTCTGCAATTACGTTTGGCTAAACCCTCTTGCTCACTGTAACCTGCTTTTCTACTGCTTGTCTTCTATGTCTTGCCATTGATTTTTACAAAAATTAAAGGTAATTAAACTGATTTTTTTTCCTTCCAGTTCATAACTGGACTCAAGAGGACACTCTTCAGTGGCTGTCAGAATTTGTTGAACTGCCCCAATATGAAAAGAATTTTAGAGACAGCAATGTCAATGGAACAACACTTCCCAGGTGAACATTTCTTCTCAATTAGTTTCAAATAATTCCCTGTAGGTTGCTACTATGTAGGAACAACTATGTGAACCTGAGGACTAACAAGATATGGTCAAATGCAAGAAAAGAGAAGCGTCCTTGCAGTTTTGAAGAGCTGGCTGCATTTTTTTTCTGCCAAAATATTTCAAAATATAAATGCTTCTTGCCACTCCTTTCATCTTAGTTTTCTTTTTTGCTATTAAAGCTTTTATCAATGATCACATAATTCTGCGAACTTTCTTTTCAACAACTTCCAATCTATTGTACATCAAAAACTGTCTGCAGAACCCCTTTTCTTGAGAATAACTACTAAATTTGAGTATTGCATATATTTCAGAGAGTTGGTCTCACAAGTCTGCAAATATATCATCACCTTCAACTATGCTAAATGGATTTATTTCATGATTGTTCCAGAAAGAAAAGAATAGGGAAATGCTTTGATGTTTTTCCTTTACCACATGCTGATATGTTTTTTTTATAGCACTACTGTCATTGTATTATATTTCTCGCTCTAATTGCATAACTATAATCTATATACCTGTGAGAAATTCTATTTATGTATTTCTTTCCATAGAGTGGTTTTGGATGTAGCTTGTGCAATAGATAACGTTTTGTCTTACCATTAACAGAATAGCAGTAAATGAACATGCTTTCATGATCTCTCACTTGAAAATAATTGACCGGAGCCATAGACAGAAGCTTCAGCTTAAAGCCTTGGACGTTGTTTTATTTGGACCTCTCACACGTTAGTAATGCCAAACTTTTTGGAGTTTTTTCTTATCTCTTATTTGTAAGAATTCAACAGAGAATACTTTCAGTGACACTTGATACTGTAGGTGGGACAGCTTATCTATTTTGTGAATGTACTGATGGATTGCTTGGCATGCATTGTGGAACTGGGCAGTGAATTAAAAAAGACTATTAAGACGCTGGGGTCAGGACAAAGGTTCACTTCTGTGTGTAAGATTATGTAGAAATTTTAGTGTATGGTGTGGAATATCCCTTTGGTCAGTTGGGGTCAGCTGTCCCAGCTGTGTCCCCTCCCAACTTCTTGTGCATCCCCAGCCTCCTTGCTGGTGGGGTTGTGTGAGAAGCAGAAACGGCCTTGACTCTGTGTAAGCACTGCTCAGCAATAATGAAAACATCCCTGTATTATCAACACTGTTTCCAGCACAAATCCAAAACATAGCCCCATACAGCTACTGTGAAGAAAATTGACTCTATCCCAGTCAAAACCAGCACAATGTTGTATGGAAAATGCTCTGGAGTCCATTTAAAAGGTAGTTGCTGGAGATGGTTTGAGATAAATGAGCTGGAATTTTGTTTAGCATCCGTTTCTGTCACCTTTTAGGCTGTGGGGGGAAAAAGAAGTCCATAGTCTATTGTCTATATCAGTAAACTAGTTAATGATCATGTTATTCTCTGCACAGGTCCCCCTCACAACTGGATGAAGGACTTTATATTAACAGTTTCTATAGTTATTGGTTTTGGAGGCTGCTGGTTTGCATATACACAGAACAGAACTTCAAGAGAACATATCACAAAAATGATGAAGGACTTAGAAAGTCTCCAAACAGCAGAGCAAAGTCTTCTTGACTTGCAGGAAAGGTATAAAAACTAAAAAAGTTGATGGTTAGTTGTCCTTTTATTTTGAGGTCAAATACAAATACAGATACTTTACAATCATAAATTATTTGCATTAAGCTGCCTTTGGATTTTGTTCATCTTCGTTTTTCATGGAAATTGTGATGTCAGTGACGATGGGTTTTTGGGTAGAAATTGCTTCTGGGTATTTTAGCAGGCAATATGAACTTGGGGATGAAGGTAGAGAATAGAGTTTCAATCTTTTTTACCTACAGATTTAGAAGTATGTACTGTTATTTTCATACAATTAGAGTTTACTTTGGAATACTTACATACATGGAAATGAAAACATTTCTTCTATTTTTAAACTCTTAAGATTGAAACAGACCTGGACTGATCACTTTCTATTGCTTATATAGCAGTATGAGAGTTGATAGTCTTCTCTGGTGCACCTGTAACTCAACTGTCTGTAAAGATTTGTATTTTGATCTTACTACACCTTTAATGAAGGTTCACCTAAAAGTTTGCATGATGTTCACACGTGTCTGACGTGGATATCACATTGTGTGATGTAATTGCTGCTGGTTCATGAAGCTTGCACAGTCTTTATTATCACAGAATAGTTGAGGTTGGAAGGGACTTCTGGAGGTCATCTTGTCCAGCCCCACCTGCCTCAAGCAGGATCATCTAGAACAGGTTGCCCAGGACCATGTCCAGGCAGCTTCTGAATATGTCCAAGGATGGAAACTCTGCCACCTCCCTGGGCAACCTGTGCTCCTGATGTTCAGATAGAACCTCTTGTGTTTTGGTTTGTGGCCATTGCCTCTTGCCCTGTTGCTGGACACATTTTCTTCTCCTGAGGACTGCAACTTTTAACAAATATGCTGTGTATTTTCTCATATTTTTTTGTTCAATTGTGAAGGCTTGAGAAGGCACAAGAAGAGAATAGAAATGTTGCTGTGGAAAAGCAAAATCTGGAGCGCAAAATGATGGATGAGATCAATGATGCAAAACGGGAAGCTCATCGCCTAAGGGAGTTGAGAGAGGGAGCTGAATGTGAGCTCAGCAGGCTCAAATATGCAGAGGAAGAGCTAGTACAGGTATCTGCAAACTGTTTATAATTTTAGTGTTGACTTTAAATTGGTTCTGGTTTTATTAGATGCTTAGGAGCAGCATTTCTCTAATGCTAGATTTCATAGAATCATTAAGGTTTGAGAAGACTTCTAAGATCATCGGGTCCAACCATCAACCCAACACCACCTTGACCACTAACCCATGTCCCTAAGCGCCTCATCTACACGTCTTTTAAAGACTTCCAGGAATGGTGACTCAACCACTTCCTTGGGCAGCCTGTTCCAATGCTTGACCACTCTTTCAGTAAAGAAACATTTCCTAACATCTAATCTTAACTTCCCGTGGCGCAACTTGAGGCCATTTCCTCTCATCTATTGCTAGTTACTTGGGAGAAGAGACCAACAGAATCAATTTTCCATTTGAATGGAAAAATTCTAAGAGCACTTAATGATTATCTGCCAATCATGCCATTATCTAGTAAAATAATCCTGAAACTATAGGAAGACATACACTTTGTATATTAGCTTATCATAATGTTGTTGGATTCATGGAACAAAATACATACAAAAGCATTATTTTCTGTCTTGTTATCAGATGAGAGATAGTAGCTTTGTACTCCTCTGAGTAGCAATAGATTGGATTTATTGTACTAAATAAAAATGCTGTCTTACAAAAATATTTAAGCTTCAAGTTAGGGACTATATATCATAGAGAAAAAAAAATCTGAGTATAATCTAGTATATGGAGATTCATATGATATATTTTAGAAATGCCTGATCTGCCTTCCTGACAGCAATTAGCACACACCAAAGCTCTGTAAAGCGTTAGTATGTTGCTGTGGGGTATAAAGTTGCTTATATTTCACTTTCTTCTGCTGTCAGTTCTAATGATACTCTTGGTGACACTTTTATTTGTTTTTGATTGCTAGGTTCGCATGGCTTTAAAAAAGGCTGAGAAAGAGTTTGAGCTGAGAAGTAATTGGTCTGTTCCTGAAGCTTTGCAGAAGTGGCTTCAGTTAACACATGAAGTTGAAGTACAATATTACAATATTAAAAGACAGCATGCAGAAATGCAATTAGCAATCGCCAAAGATGAGGTACTAACTCTTACTCTTACTCTTCAGCTACTTAAAGGCTTTTCTGATCTGTTGCTAGATACTTGAAATAGTAAATACAAATTATTCAGATAAGCGTTTGGATATTTTTTTCCTCTGAGTTGTTGTTTGCTACCTGTCAATATTGCTAATGTTTTTTCATCTCTGTTAAGTATATAATTTCTAGTTTTATGCATTTCATTTTATCTTGCCTTTTAGGCAGAAAAGATAAAAAAGAAGAGAAGCACTGTATTTGGAACATTACATGTTGCACACAGCTCCTCCCTGGATGAAGTGGACCATAAAATCCTTGAAGCAAAGTAAGAGTATTACCAGCGTGCATATTCTTTTGTGATTATTTACTCCTGGAACAATGGAATTTTTTGGGAGTTACGGGATTTAGTGTCTTAGTGGTTTTGCATTTTCAAGTAAAACAGTTTAAAAGAAATTAAAGTGCGAATATTTAGACAGTCCTAATGGATCTTCTGATATACTAGAATGACTGTGCTGTGTTGCTTTGCTTTGTCATTAAGAACAGCCTATGTAATTTTCTTGTGTGCTTTTCTTCAGGAAAGCACTCTCTGAGTTGACAACATGTTTGCGAGAGCGTCTTTATCGATGGCAACAGATTGAGAAGATTTGTGGTTTTCAAATAGCACACAATTCTGGGCTACCAAGCTTGACCTCCTCTCTCTACTCTGATCACAGCTGGGTAGTTATGCCTCGAGTTTCCATTCCTCCTTACCCAATTGCAGGGGGAGTTGATGACTTAGATGAAGATACTCCTCCAATAGTTTCACAGTTTCATGGTAAGTGGTGAGCTCCGTTAAAAAAAAAAAAAGGGGGGGGGGGGGGCAAAAGTTGTGGAGGCATGGGATTTTGAAGTCAGGTGGGAAAGAGTGCTGAAACCAAACAGGATTGGATCAAAGTTAAAAGGACCAAAATTCTATCTAGTATTTCAGATGCATCTTTTGGGACTTGCATAAACTGAAATCTGAGTTTTGCAATAAAGATAACATGAAGAAGAAGCCTTTATTCCCTTTCAGTGAGGGAGTGGGGCATGAATCCAGCTAAGGTTTTGAAAGTCTGCTTTTTAGGCTTGGATTGCCACTTAGACAAAAATTTATAATGAGTAATGCTGAATTTCTGTTAGCACATTTATTCTTTCAGATGGAAGGGATGAAGTTAGTCTAGGGTCCCTTGAGCTACTAGGAAGATCACACCCTTTGAGAGGCTGCATGCTACATAGCTTTTCAAACATACTTTAGTGGCTGGAACAAAATCGTGTTGTTGTCCAAGGGAAACTTTCAGGCAGAATGTTTGTGTTTGGATACAGTGGGTTGTTTGAGTGTGAGGCAGAGAGGCCAAGTGCTGGAGGGAGGGAAATCCAACTTTGGTTAAACTATGATTAAAAGGTATACACTGGGGATTTAGACCACCCTCAGATCCTGAGTCGTTGCGTTAATACAAGAGCTTGTTTCATGGAAGTTGTGATTAACTGGACTCTAGAGGCAAATGTAGCTCCCATGTAGCTATTCAAACAAGCAATATCGAACTGAGGAATGAGTAGGGAAGAAAACTTTGTCATACCTGTACATTTTTCTTCCAAGGCTGGGATTCTCAGGAGAAATTAGAACTGTATTTTAAAATAGCATAAGGAGAATAGTTGCCACTTTGCTGGCTTCGTTTAGTATACCTTGGGCACACATTTTTCTTCTGAATGTATCAACCTTTTTTCTACAGGCCACAAGGAAAAGTTCATTAATCCACTTGCAACACTACTTTACTGCAAGTTCTGATCACTTTTAAAGAATACTGTCTCTCTAGTCATCTTCACTGTGAAGGCTTTGATTTAAACCTTAGCAACAAATTTTGTTCGATGGTCCAGTAAAACATGAATGCCTAGAATTAAACTTTGAAGTCTCTATGAGAAACATGTGGTCTGATTTCAAAATGAAGAGCTCCATTTATTATCATGACTTTCCAGATGGTCTTAAATGACAAAGCACTTAGATATGTATATAAGACTTCAGACTTGTGATTTTTTTTTAGTCATTCTTCTCATTCAGGTCTTGCATCAAAGTGAAGCCAGAGAGCAAAGTGCAGTTGGTTCAGAGGAACTATGATTAGAGAAGGACTGTATGGTTTGTAAGAGCATACTTAGTTGAAACTTTACTGTATGCTTTTGCAATTATGGTTTAATTTTTTTGTTAAAGTTCAGTTCATTTGGAAGTATTTAGCTAATGGATGTTGTCTCAGTCAGTGATGAAAGTTATCTGAATCTTAGTAACATTACAAAAACTTTAAATGTGTTTTTCTGAATTTTGGTAAGGCATGAGAGCTTGATTTTGTTAAAGTGATCACATGAGGGAAGTAGCTTCTCCTTAATTTACTAGCTTTTAAAATTTCTACTCAGCAAAAAAAAAAAAAAAAGAAACACTTGGGAGTGGGGAAAGAGAGGGAAAATAGCTAAATGATCTGTTGTTGAAACCAGTTCAGGAATCAGATTATTGTAGGTTAGATTAGTAACTGCTAAATTATTCCCATCCTTTAGACAAAAATGACAAATGCACACGACGAAGGACAGAAGCAAAATGCTTGTCTCACTCATGAGGCTTCAGGGAAAATGCAGTGTGCACACAGGTCAGTTATGAGCAAGACTGTTTCAGTGTCTGGACCTAAACTGAACTGGCTGGGCTGTTACCTTGCCCCAGCACCCTTTGATCCCTTAAGACTGACAAAATTTGAAGCCTGCCAGGCAGGCTTCTTTGTGCTGCAGCAGTTGGGATGATAGGCTAAAATGGTGTGAAGTGGTAGATTAATCAATCCTGTTTAATCAATCCTGAGCTGAAGAACAAAAGGGGATAAAGAAATAGATGTACGAGACTGGATCCAAGTTATTACAGGAATGACTGTAAAACTTCTATTTTTCCATTGAGTGATTAGGATTCAACTGATTCCTTGATTTAGTGAGTTTCATTTGTACTAGAAAATTCTAGATGTTAAATTGTCATAGCTGAATCCTTCATAATCCTGTGCATATACACCTACAAGGAACCAAAATGCTTGTAACTTCTCTCAAAATTCACTGATGGTGCAATTTTGTTCTTTTTTATACCAGTGAATAGGATGGCATCTGATTTACCTGGACAATAGTACAGATTTCCTAATGGGATTCTTATTTTCTTATCTCATTTCACATTTGCTTTTTTAGGAATATTTTTGTAATGACACAAGCTTATTTTTGAGCTGCCAACACCTGTATTTCAGGTCAGTGGGGAGTTCATCAAAAGTAAAATCAAAAGTTTGAGTTATGTGACGACAGTCGTGTTGGGACTTGTAAACCTTTTGTTTCTGCTCAGCCCAGCAGGAAACAAAGTCTAAGTGTTGGCGAAGGTGCAACTACTTGCTGTTTTGTAAAAGTGGAATGACAGCTGGAAGTGGAATGACAACTCCAAACTTTTCTGAGATTCCAGGAAGGGAAACTGTAATTCACCTGATTCTAAACTGGCATCTCAAAAAATAAAGTGCATTTTGTCAGACTAGATGTCCTTGTCTACAAAAATAATAGTTTTTGAACATCAGTAAGGGTATGGTCTGTCTTACCTAAGCAGTGATGCATTCTGTGGGACAGTTTGAAGAGGGGTATGAGAAATCCTGAGGCTCATAACAGCTGGCCTGAAAACAGGTCTGTAGATTTATTTCCGTAGAAGTATTGCTGCCTAATCATCTTTTGAAGGAGGAATGGGATTAGGAACATTATAATAGTTTGTTACTTCCTGTTAGATGCTTTCCTGGTCAAGTCTTGTGTTGCTGTCTCCACCCATTCTTAGTATTTTTGTTTCCGGAAATTCATAGTTAGCCTGGCAGAAGAAAGTGTTATCAAATAGGAAATGCCTGAGTTTAAAATGAGGTTGAATTATATTTTTTCCATCATGTTATATAAATGAAATTGGTCTTCACTGTCTAATGTAACTTCCAACTAATGCAGCATATTTCAGTTGGCTGTTTGATTAGGTATACCTACATTGCAAAACTTTTATGTATTCTTTTAAGCTCCAAATTGCCACACAAGTAAAATACAGGATATTGCGTAACATACTAATTTCAGCACTGCTATTTTTAGTTTATAAAGGGTTGGGAGTTTCAGTAGAATCTTTCTATTTGTTCTCAAGAGAGCATAGTGAGCCAGAGCTTTGGCGCACATGGTCAGAGTAGTATTTGGCAGGCATAAAACTGCTGCAGTTGCATCTTGGTTAGCTGCTTCATCTAACTGTAGAATGTATAAGGTGATGCCTGTCTTTCTTCCCTCTAAACAGTTGAGCAATGTCAAAGTTGTTTAAGAATCACTGTGGCTGAAGCAGATACCTGCTATTTAGTCTTCAGAGTAGATATTGTTAACATCAATGTCACTTGGAGGGTTTTGGTTTGCTTTTTCTTTGCCTCAGGGTCCATTGTAAAACCTCCCAGCACACTGGCAAGAAGCAGTAGCTTGTGTCGATCAAGACGCAATGTTGTGCCATCATCTCCACAGTCTCAGCACGCTTTGCACTCCCCTGACCCTGACATCCTTTCTGTGTCGAGCTGCCCAGCTCTTTATCGAACTGAAGAGGAGGAGGAAGCCATTTACTTCTCTGCTGATAAACAATGGTACGGAGATTAGCAAACAGCACTAGGAACTCTGACAGGATTATTTGAGACTAACAGTTTAGAATTAGAGGTTGAACCA
>VZTQ01008236.1:46005-66844 GCA_013400755.1 Pelecanoides urinatrix | reverse complement strand
AAAAAAAAAAAAGAAACACTTGGGAGTGGGGAAAGAGAGGGAAAATAGCTAAATGATCTGTTGTTGAAACCAGTTCAGGAATCAGATTATTGTAGGTTAGATTAGTAACTGCTAAATTATTCCCATCCTTTAGACAAAAATGACAAATGCACACGACGAAGGACAGAAGCAAAATGCTTGTCTCACTCATGAGGCTTCAGGGAAAATGNAAAAAAAAAAAGAAACACTTGGGAGTGGGGAAAGAGAGGGAAAATAGCTAAATGATCTGTTGTTGAAACCAGTTCAGGAATCAGATTATTGTAGGTTAGATTAGTAACTGCTAAATTATTCCCATCCTTTAGACAAAAATGACAAATGCACACGACGAAGGACAGAAGCAAAATGCTTGTCTCACTCATGAGGCTTCAGGGAAAATGCAGTGTGCACACAGGTCAGTTATGAGCAAGACTGTTTCAGTGTCTGGACCTAAACTGAACTGGCTGGGCTGTTACCTTGCCCCAGCACCCTTTGATCCCTTAAGACTGACAAAATTTGAAGCCTGCCAGGCAGGCTTCTTTGTGCTGCAGCAGTTGGGATGATAGGCTAAAATGGTGTGAAGTGGTAGATTAATCAATCCTGTTTAATCAATCCTGAGCTGAAGAACAAAAGGGGATAAAGAAATAGATGTACGAGACTGGATCCAAGTTATTACAGGAATGACTGTAAAACTTCTATTTTTCCATTGAGTGATTAGGATTCAACTGATTCCTTGATTTAGTGAGTTTCATTTGTACTAGAAAATTCTAGATGTTAAATTGTCATAGCTGAATCCTTCATAATCCTGTGCATATACACCTACAAGGAACCAAAATGCTTGTAACTTCTCTCAAAATTCACTGATGGTGCAATTTTGTTCTTTTTTATACCAGTGAATAGGATGGCATCTGATTTACCTGGACAATAGTACAGATTTCCTAATGGGATTCTTATTTTCTTATCTCATTTCACATTTGCTTTTTTAGGAATATTTTTGTAATGACACAAGCTTATTTTTGAGCTGCCAACACCTGTATTTCAGGTCAGTGGGGAGTTCATCAAAAGTAAAATCAAAAGTTTGAGTTATGTGACGACAGTCGTGTTGGGACTTGTAAACCTTTTGTTTCTGCTCAGCCCAGCAGGAAACAAAGTCTAAGTGTTGGCGAAGGTGCAACTACTTGCTGTTTTGTAAAAGTGGAATGACAGCTGGAAGTGGAATGACAACTCCAAACTTTTCTGAGATTCCAGGAAGGGAAACTGTAATTCACCTGATTCTAAACTGGCATCTCAAAAAATAAAGTGCATTTTGTCAGACTAGATGTCCTTGTCTACAAAAATAATAGTTTTTGAACATCAGTAAGGGTATGGTCTGTCTTACCTAAGCAGTGATGCATTCTGTGGGACAGTTTGAAGAGGGGTATGAGAAATCCTGAGGCTCATAACAGCTGGCCTGAAAACAGGTCTGTAGATTTATTTCCGTAGAAGTATTGCTGCCTAATCATCTTTTGAAGGAGGAATGGGATTAGGAACATTATAATAGTTTGTTACTTCCTGTTAGATGCTTTCCTGGTCAAGTCTTGTGTTGCTGTCTCCACCCATTCTTAGTATTTTTGTTTCCGGAAATTCATAGTTAGCCTGGCAGAAGAAAGTGTTATCAAATAGGAAATGCCTGAGTTTAAAATGAGGTTGAATTATATTTTTTCCATCATGTTATATAAATGAAATTGGTCTTCACTGTCTAATGTAACTTCCAACTAATGCAGCATATTTCAGTTGGCTGTTTGATTAGGTATACCTACATTGCAAAACTTTTATGTATTCTTTTAAGCTCCAAATTGCCACACAAGTAAAATACAGGATATTGCGTAACATACTAATTTCAGCACTGCTATTTTTAGTTTATAAAGGGTTGGGAGTTTCAGTAGAATCTTTCTGTTTGTTCTCAAGAGAGCATAGTGAGCCAGAGCTTTGGCGCACATGGTCAGAGTAGTATTTGGCAGGCATAAAACTGCTGCAGTTGCATCTTGGTTAGCTGCTTCATCTAACTGTAGAATGTATAAGGTGATGCCTGTCTTTCTTCCCTCTAAACAGTTGAGCAATGTCAAAGTTGTTTAAGAATCACTGTGGCTGAAGCAGATACCTGCTATTTAGTCTTCAGAGTAGATATTGTTAACATCAATGTCACTTGGAGGGTTTTGGTTTGCTTTTTCTTTGCCTCAGGGTCCATTGTAAAACCTCCCAGCACACTGGCAAGAAGCAGTAGCTTGTGTCGATCAAGACGCAATGTTGTGCCATCATCTCCACAGTCTCAGCACGCTTTGCACTCCCCTGACCCTGACATCCTTTCTGTGTCGAGCTGCCCAGCTCTTTATCGAACTGAAGAGGAGGAGGAAGCCATTTACTTCTCTGCTGATAAACAATGGTACGGAGATTAGCAAACAGCACTAGGAACTCTGACAGGATTATTTGAGACTAACAGTTTAGAATTAGAGGTTGAACCAAGCCAAAAGTTTAAGTAACCTGTAGGATAATATAAATTATTATAGTCCACGTGGAACAGAGAGAATTCTTGTCTGGTATGTGTATGTAAATAGCTAGCATGTCATATACAGTTAAGTAATGTTACAATCCAGGGTGCACTGAACTAACCCTGATTCTCCATTACAATATGTTACTGGCTTTTACATCTGAAACTAGGATCAAAAGCAATGTCAGCTACTGGGCGAAGAGAAGATGGATGGTAACACAATTCTTACAGCATGTTGAGCGTGTACCTACTCTTGTTACATGGCCTCATAGGAAAAGGTTAAATTCCTTTTGGAAGGAGCAAATGAGCTTGTTGAAAGGTAGGGACACTTGTCCTGAAGAAACTTTTTATATATGATAGGCTTAAATCTCCTTCTTTCATTTCATAACTTTTCTGACTTCACGTGCCAGAAAGATAGTTTTTGTTCTTTGAAGTGAGATACAAATGACTGATTCTGGGCAGATGATGCTGCCCACAAAAACAAGATTGCACAAATTAATTATCTTAAGTTTAGATAATAAAATGATGTAATGCAAGTTGTAAGTTAAAATGTTTAACTCAATGTTTTTTGTTAATTAACTCCTAAGGAAAAGCGTGGGTGGTGCTTTTAGACTAATGTTATTGATTCTAAATTAACTTCCTTTTTAACTGCATGAAGGAAATAGTTTCATTATGTTTTCTCCTCTCTTTGCTCTGACTCAGGGAAGTACAGGAAACAGGTTCAGAATGTGACTCCTTAAATTCATCCACTGGAAGGAAGCAGTCTCCTCCAGCAAGTCTTGAGATGTACCAGACACTTTCTCCTCAGAAAGTATCCCCAGAAGAATTCTCGTTGGAGGAATCATCTACAGGAGACTCCTCTTCTCTAACTGCAGATATTTCTAGGGGCTCTCCTGACTGTGTAGGCATGGCAGAAACTAAGAGCATGATCTTTAGTCCTGCAAGCAAAGTTTATAATGGAATCCTGGAGAAGTCTTGCAGCATGAACCAGCTTTCAACTGGGATCCCAGTCCCAAAGCCTCGGCACACCTCGTGTTCTTCAGCCAGCAGTGATAGTAAACCCAGCCATGAAGCTGCTTCTGTCCCTAGGATAAGTAGCATCCCACAGGACCTGTACCAAAATGGTGAAAAAAACAAAAAGCCATCAAAAATAAAAAGCCTCTTTAAGAAGAAGTGTAAGTGAGGTGGGCAGAAGAAACCTATAGTAATGTTATAAGAACTCTCTTTTTTAAATCTTTAGGAATGTAATTCCATTTGAGCATTCCAGATTGGATGCCCTAATGGAATGCTCTGTAGGTCAACTATATTTAAATGACTGTACTGTCAAAGGTCATGCCAGCTGTCAATGAGAAATCATTAAAAAGTTCGGACAGTTTACATTCATTTCTGCCTATTTATTTCTTTTTTTTAGTTTGTCTTTTTTAGTGTTGGGGGTTTTTTTATTATTTTGTTTTGCTGGGTTTTTTTTTTTTTTTTAGTTTATTCATCAACTATTTTTAAGCCACTTCAGACTTCTGAGCTTTAATGGACTAGTAAGCCTTCCTGGGCTTGCCAAAGTTTCTTGTTTACCGGAGCATCTTCCTATCTTTCCATAGAGCTAGGACATTTATCTACTGGACTTTAAGAAAAATAAAAGAAGTAGAACTAATTGAATTGCACTACTGTTTTACAGACTGGAAAAGTCTCTCTGCAAGTGAAACTGAAAGACTTGTATTTGACTGAGAAGATGGATCTTTTCACTTTTAGATCTTTTGGGGTTTTTAAGTAGAACTTAGAATTTCTAATTGACTTGATTTCTGGAAATGGAAATGCCATGCTTTTATTATGGGAAGCTTTGTTAGATGCATTTATTATTAGAATGGTTCAAGTCCTGCTGTAAAGATCATGTTTTTCCCAGGACTTTCACTGTGATTTTACTTCACTGCAGGCTGTATGACAAAAACAAACAAACAAACAAAACTAACACAAAAAACCCACAAACAAAACAAAACAACACCAAACCAACCAAAAACAACAAAGGAAGAAAAAAAAAAAAGGAAAAAAGTAATTTGACAAGAGAAGAGGCTCTTGATTTCTTATGCAAATGATGGATATGAAACTTGACTGAGGACTGAAAATTACTCACCCTCTTAAAATGAGGAGGAGGGATAGTAACTTTTGTTTACAGACTGACAGATAATGGACATTTGGTTTCTGAAAGTTTGTACTGTGGTAAAGATAATAAATTGGACACATTACTGTGCTTGGGAATGTTCCAATTTTAGCTGATGCTTGTTTCAGACATGTTTCATAGGTCCTGTTAATTGAAAGCTGTTGCAGGCTACATTGCTTATGCTCACTGCTGTGTATAAGTTATTATATTTTTTGGATTAGCTATTAATGTCTTAATGTCCCCCTTTTGTAAGATTTCATACACTTTATTTTTGTATAGTTTGAAGATTTAGCTGTTCAGACGTGTCTGAAGTAAATGGTATAATTTTATAATGCATACTGTTATACTAACTCATAATTTTAGATATAAAGATAGATATAAAGGTGAGACTCGACATGCTTCAGATAAAAGCAGTTTTTATGTTAAGCTTTTATAGGGAGAGATGAAATTACTATAGGGTAACAAGGAAGCCTTCTTAGGGCAACAATAGGTAGTTGTTCAAAAACATATTTTTATTTTTTTTAAACAGTTGGAGACAACAAATGTACTGCTTGAGCAACAGTGCCTTTTATTCCGTTTATCTGAAAATATTAATACTGAGCAGGAATTTCTTCTGAGGTACATTCCAAAGAAATAACTTCTTGCTCTAGTGAACACAAGCAATTTACCCAGTGATGACTAAATAGTTTCAGCTCTTCCACAGGAGTATTCTAGTTGCCTCAGTAACAGGTGCCACTGCCAGGCACTTGTGATTAGGGGCTCGCTTCTTGCCAATACGTACATGCTGTACTGTATGAAAGAATTAATTCACTGACTGCCTAAATCTTTTTTCTAGTAAGGAGCCTTCAAAACCTTCAAAACCATGTATCACTGAAATCAAGTGATACATGTCTGTTCTATCATTTTCTATTTAGGTTCCACCATACATAACCAATGTGTTAGTTCAGTCTTTGAGAAGTGGTGGTGATGTTAACAGAAGCGTTTACTGTGACTAGTGAAATGGTCAAAAGAGGAGGGTTAGAAAATAGGATGGAGACCTTACATGTGAAGTACCTTAAAAGTCCTGGTACATTGATTAATTCCTTAAGAGAACAGAAGGAATTCAGAGTTTTACTGTCTAACAAAGAATGCTTGTACGTCATCTATACAGTAAAGTGTAGGAGGAATCAACTGTTTGGTAGTTTGGAGAAGAGAAAAATTGGTGGAGTAGAAAATAATGAGAACATGATACTATTCCATTATTCTCTGGATCATCAGATTGAACAGCTATAGCTGCAAAAAAGGTAACAGTGGTCTCTTTGAACAAAGATTGTACACTCTGTACATTGTAGACAAAAAAAAGCAGCGATGCAAAAAGACTTGTGCCAGAGAACCACCTCAATGCTGAGCCTTCAGAGCTGTAGTTAAAAGCCTGACGAAGTACTTGAACATGTGCAATGGGAAAAAAATACGTAAAAGTAGGGAACTTATTTTGCCTCCCAAACAGCATGGAGAAGACTACTACCAGAAAAATGTTCAATTTTGATGTCTGGACTTGAGAAGGCTATAGCAATAATTGAGTTTGAAGTAGGATCTGGGGCTGGATAATAGATCTTGCAGTGTGAGGTTTGAGGAACTCTGTCTCTATCATTACCAAAGAAGATGAAGCAGCATTTTGATACTGGAGACTAAATATTTACGCATGGAAAAACATACCTGGTACTGAGGAGTGGGAGGACAGCACTTCTTAATCCTGACATCAAAGTCAGGCAAGCTCAAATACTGAAAAGCCAAAACAGACAAATTCAGTTTTCTGTAGTAAGTATAACTAAAAATTGAAATAGAGGAGGTGTTGAACTTTTCATTGGCTATGAGCTCAAGTGTTAAGTATATTTTTAAAATACACAATTTAACTGCCTTCTGGAAAAAAAAAATGTTACGGTGTTGTACAAACAAATCAGATGCAATTATCATAGTGATAGATTTTGGCTTCAAAATGGCAAACCTTTGGAGCACAGACTGCTCTCAACATTCAGTTTATCACCAGCTGTCCTGTAACTTTATAGCTGCTACTTAATAAATATTATAAACTAAAAGCTTAAGTTAATATGATCAGAAGTGGTGAGTATTGTATGTTGGAGTACAAACTGTAATTTTAAGTTCATAGAGTTGGGATTTTTAATTATTTTAATAGACCCTTTGCACATCTTGCAACCTAAATTTGTCCACAGTCTAAGTGACTTGCATTGCTCCTGTTACTACTGCTGTAGAAATGCTCGTCTTTAAACTGTTAGCATCCTTTTACTAAGGTATGTTGAGAGCACTGACTCTAAAGTAGATCCTCACTGGCAAGCATCAAGTCCAGTCTTAATGTTGAAGTACCTGGCATATGTCAACATCTCAGAAGTGAGACAATGTGCTTTAAAAGGTCCTCCGTTTTTCCTCCATTTGCTTAATAGTGTAACTTGAACTGGCTGGCAGTCAGTGAGTCCAGCCAGCGTTCCAACCGCTAGGATTTCTGTAAGACATATCATTCATTTGAGACAATCATCTAGTGTCATCATCCTTCAATAGCTGAGGACTTCCTAAGCTCTAAACTCAATGGTTGTGTTCAGAGGTTGTTGTTTGGTGGTTTTTTTTTTTGAGCTTTTATAGCTAAAATCCATGTTCTATTTTAAATTCTCCAGTATTTTTCAGAAGATGAGGATCTTTGCTTTCTTAAATATTTTGTTAGAGTCCTTTGTCAGGACAGCCCCTTTGTGTAAACTGCCTAAAAGACTTCTCCCTGAAGAGGTTACCCTTTAAGTCTTTCACCTGTAGAAGGAAGAAGTGTCAAGTGGTTCTATATAAAGAAGAAGGAAAAAAACCCCAATTCTTCCAAAACTGAACAAACCCAAAGCTTTCCACAATTCTTACTGAAGCTATGTGACACTTCTTTCCTAATAGTGTAAAAATTTTAGGAAAGGCATTTCTGGTTGCCATGGGGAATGCTGTTGACCAGCTTACGGTGGACTTTGACATTAAAACAGTTGATTCTTTTTCCCTGCTCAGTGATGGAATTTAAAATTGTTCATTGGCAATTTCAGGCATGTCATATGTCAACTTTTCTTTCCTCGCTTCACTGGTACCTAGGTAGCAGATTATCCTCCACTTTCTGATGGGCAATTTGCTGAAAGAGGGAAGATTCTCCATCATAGTCAAGGTAATAATGTTATGGTAAGAATACCGTTCCTCGTTTGGAAGCCTTGAAGATGGTGAAGCCAAGGATACTTGATTTCAGTTTTCTTATGATATTTATGGATGCCAGCTTGAGTTAGGCATTAACTTATGACTGATTGAAAGCCTAAAAAGGTAAAATTAATTAGAAATTGGCGCTTTCAAGATTTTGCCCTTTTGCTTCCCAATGTGTGGGAAAACAGCATGCACAGGAAAGAGATGAGCTCTAATTAGCATTTCTCATACCACGAGCTTTTAGAGCTTCAGGATAGTTTAATTCCATTTCCAAGATACATTGCTGGAGACGAATTACTACCTTAATTTTGTAACATATGCAAAGAAGCATTTATTTTTCATTTACTTACAAGCAGAGGAGAAGAATGTAAATAAACTGAATACTTTAAAAAAAAAATTTTTTTTTTGGAAGCCAAATAGAGGAATTACTGGTTCTTGGACCTCTTTACTATTTGCTTATTTCATTGTACAATATGTTAAGTAACGTGAACACAGTTTTCTAATCTGTTGCATTGACTAAAGTGATGCATTACTATCTCATGTTTGAAACACTGCTTGCTCTGAATTGCTGTAGGCATTTTAATCCTGGATGTTGCATCTTCATTGAATAACAGTTAAGCCTACTAAGGCTGTTTGATTCTAAGTGCTGGTAAACTTGTCTACTAGTGACTTAAACACAGATGTTGGTATAACCAAAAAAGGCTTTTTCCAGTAGAGTTTGACTGCCTGACAGTGTGTAAATGTTTAGGTAACCATTCTTTGAGGCTTCAGTAGCAGTTCAACAGTGTCATACACATTTTCAACAGATAGCTTTCTCTTCCAGCCCTGTAGAGATGGTGCTGATCTGAAACTCCACTTAGTCCTCTCTTGCATAAACAGAATGCACTGATTCATATCAATTGTAACAATATTAACCTTTAAACTGTTATTCCCAGTTGCTCTTATATCTGACATTACTTAAGCATGATGGCAGTACTTAGCAGTCCACTTCAGTCTTTCAGAAATAAAATGGATGTGTTACCTTTTTTTGTCTACAACTTTGAATCTCAAGTTTACCAAATTGTGTGTGTGTGTTCTGTGTATTTAATGCTTCACTGAAATGAAAGTGGGAAGGTTGGTCTCTGCTTAGATGTTAATGAAAGCACATTTGAGCAGGGTAAAAAGGATGAAAAAAGTTTCAGAGGTATTTCATCTGCTTCTAAGTCAGAAGACTAAGGAATGCTCATGACTTACATTGCTGGAGATGCGAGGTACATTCAAACTCAAAGCTTTCACACCAGTAACTCCTTATCCAAGAAAAAAACCTTTCTTCTTTAGACATACTCTGCAGGGCATTACCTTGATATATCTATTCCTTTTTTGACCCAGCATTAAATTTGGTAGTTAAAGCACTAACTTACGTGATTGCCAGACCTCAGAGCATTTTCAGATAATGATTTCAGTAGCATGTCTTAAAATCAGTTTTGGCTTATTATGTGCTAAAGACATCTGAATTAGGACTTTCTCCTTTACATTCCTTTTATTTTAATTCAACTCAATTCTTTGTGATCCCTCTACTGTTAAAAAAATAAACAGGTACTGATAGTTGATTCATGTTCATGTTTAGAATACAGTATTTTTTTTTCAGCTGAGAATTACTAATAGATAAGTGGTAGATAGTTGCTTTTTAAAGACTAGATCATGGTTGGATATTATTGTAAAAACTCTGCTGTACTTCAGTTGAATTAGGTACAGCATTGACTGGTGCAATTTGTGTATGCGTGGTAAAGTTACCCTTCTTAAATTCTCCTTTGTTTTCTATTTGTATCTTAATCTGATGCTGCAAATTATTTTCAGACTTGAATTCATTTAAACTTAAGGTCAGTATGTCCGGCTGTACAAAAGTCAGTCTTCAATTGTCAGCTATCAGTCCATTCTTACTGAAATGAATTAAAATCTTGAATATTTGTACTAGCTTATTAGCTTGTTAGGTGGTTGAATGGGTTCCTGGAATTCTTCAGGTGGAAGGCAGAGAACTTCTGAAGTGAACCAGGTAACCTGTGTTCTTTATCAGCTTTAAAATCCATCTCCCAATAAGACCGAGTCTCCCCAGGGGAATGTAGATGTACTTACCGCTTGGAACTTTGTAGTTAATTATATTTGGCTGTCTAATTCTAATAACTTGCATGTGCATTATGCTTGCTTGCTTTTCAATAGCTGACAAAAGCTATGGGAGACCTTGGAGGTTTGTTTAAAAAAATTGCTATTTAAAAAAAAAAAAGAAGACTGGCAAGAGCAATCTGTCAGGCTGTGAACCGACTAGAACCAACAAAGATCCCAGTTTTTGTCTAAAAAGAGTTGTTTAAACAGTTCTTAATGAAATGAATTGGGTAGCGTGTGTATTTTCACATTGTTCTCCTCCAAGCAACAAAAATAATTAAAATACCTACATTTCAGCAAGGCTATTTGGGAGATGTCTTGCCCTTTTTTAATTTTTAATTTAAATAACATTGAGTTGTAGTGAGTGTTCAGCATATTAATGTCTAGCAGAATTTGAATGACTTGCATTGTTTTGTTTAATTACGGCTTTATAAAAATGTTTCAATGACATAGCAAGAAGAGGACCAAGACAAGTAAATATGTCCACAGTTTAAATCTTAAGATGCTGTACTGTTCTGGGAAGAGATGTTGTTCTCCATGCAGATTCTGCTCTTCCTCTATTTGCTCCTAGCTTCTGTTTATTTTCATTAGTTGAACTAAAATAAGAAACAAAGCCCTTAGACTGACTAGTTTCTGTCTCTATAATATATACACACTGTACTTCCTTTTAACCTCATCTACTGCATGTTAATGCTGTGCACAAATGCAGTTGGAGTATTTCTTTGGTGTTGTACAGCATGATGCATTGCATTCCCCTTTCTAGTTTACCTCCCATTAGCTATATACTGCTTTAAAACTGGAAAAAACTGAGTTTTTGGGAATTGAGTCTGTTTGCATATAAAAATTTTTTTTTTTTTTTTTCTCCTGTGAGTCTTATGAGAAATGTCCTGCTTGGAGAGTCTTAGACAGTATTTTCCTGTGTTTATTCATGTTACTTTGCTTTATTTTATAAGTGGATATTGATTTCTGATGTGTTGTTACACTTAATGTTGAATAAATCTGACTTCCATTTTGAAAAGTGAAACTGTGTTAGTGAAAATGTTATGTAATGTTAATTAATTTTAGACTGTTCCCAGAGTATATAAACTTCAATTTTTTTTTTTTTTTTATTAAAACTTCAGATAAATTTTCTTTGTTCTTCTTAGGATTCTGGCCAATATTTCTTTGCTTCATGCTATTATTAAAGCTTGACAGCAATATTACTGGGAAGGGAAAGGTGGAGACAGTTTTGTTTGGCAGCTAGGGTGCTACAGTTAGACTTGGAAATCCTGAGTCTTACTATTTTGCTTGAAAGAGCCTTTCTGAGTTTAAGCTGCTTCATATTTTGAAGATTTGGGATTTTGGGTTTTTTCTTCCGAACAAGGTGAAAAGCCTTTCCAAATGACTGTTGGAATAATGCATAGCCTTGTGATTTTGAGTGTGAGGATTAGTTTAAGAACCTGTGGCTCTCTACCAAAAAAAAGAAAAAAAGAAGTCCTTGCTGTTGTTTAGTATTCCTTTTAACTTGTAGCAACTCTGAGAAGGAAGAAGCACTAGCTATACATCAAGAATAACTTTTTAAAAGTGGCTTCTCTTGTAACGAAAAGTCCCATCTTTGTGGAGGTGACAAGATTGCAGTGAGATAAATAAGTGAGTAACATATACAGGTGTGCACCATGGGATCAATGTGAATAGTGTTTAGAAAACTTATAGTACAAAATAAATTAGTTACTTTTTCCTCGGTAAAAATAGGATATTGGTAATTGACTATGCATATAAATTATTTTCAATTGCAGTAGTCTACAGCCCTCTTCAGAAGCAATAACTTGGTGTGAGTTGGTCACTGGTTTAATTTCAGTTTGTCCTTACTGTTCTTGATTAAACAGTGTTGACTGTCTATCAATGGAAAAAGCATATAGGCTGGCAAAGCCGAAGTCAGCTCTGCATCCTCAGAGAGCTAAATACCTTTCTGTTGGGGACCTACTATTAATTTCTCATGCAAATTTTGATTGAGCTATTATAGCATAGCTTATAAGAAATGTCTTATTTTACTGCAAGATTTGGCACCCAAGCAAGTGGAACACAGAGCATTCTAATCCCATGGGATATTACTGAGCTTTGGTAATTAACAACTTCAGCAAGCTGGTATTCAGTCACTGAAGTCAGATTCCCCCCCCCGAGATGAACTGCTTTTGATTACTATTGAATTAAAGTCCATTTCCTTACCCTGCCAAATTTAGGCTTTTAAACTGACCGTTTCACCAATTCCACTGGGTGATGGCATTGCTTGTGAAATTTTATAGCATCCTGCTTGCCCTCAGTGAGATGGAGAATGTGGAATAGGGTTGAAATGGGACAGGTTATCTCCTGTAAGGTCCTTTGGGCATTGAGCTGTTCCTAGGGTGCTCCTGGTTAAGCTGGTTCTGGGTCAGTTTCATAAAGGTCTCCTATACTCCTTGTTCTTTTTGAGTGTGCTAAGTATCTGCTAACGTAGCTATACAGCGCAAAATATTTCTTTATTCAAGGAATTTATCTGTATTCGAAGTAAAGTTTATCCGAGTTTCCTATCAGCTTAATGCTGCAGTACTTGTCTGCTTCAGTCCTGTTTATCTCCTACTTCTCTACTTAAAATTATCACTTTTCCACCAGTGTTTCCAAAAGGAAGTTAAATGGCAAACTCATGAATCTACAATATAAATATAGTTAAGTTCTGAAGGCTGTATTCCAAGAGGTTTGTCTGTATTCTAAGAGGCCTTATTTTTCAGCTAGGGGTGATAATATTCTGGAAGTAATTTCTGAAGCTCATGCTGGATTTCCATTTGTTCTGTGTACTACTAGCAAAGCTACACATTCTCAAGTTTTTCTCATTGGTTTTATACAAAGGAGGCTTAGCAATAGGAAAATATTCCAGAAATTGTAAGTCACAATTACAGCCTGTGGGTGAGGGTATGTGAATACATGTGTGGGTGAAAAAAGAGGCTGGGGACAGAGCCACAGGAGAAAGAGTATACCGTTATTTGTTTGTACTCTGAAATGCAGGAGTCTGGAAGAATGATTGGAAAGATAGGTATATATGAGGGAAGTTTGAACACAGACTATGTAATTGCTGAAGCGCTCTTCTGCTCCCCCGTCACCACCCCGCTCTCATGAAATATACCCTGTTTTTAAGGTGTAGAGATAAAACCCTAAAGAGGGTTGTGAATTAAAATGCTGCTTTGTGGAAAAAAAAAAAATCCGTCCTGCTTTCTGTTCAACCTATAGAATGTGTTAATCTTTTTGTAGCAATTTTAGATAAAACAATTTGAGAAAGATAAATAAAATATCAGAAATAACATTGTATCTCCAATGGTATGTCTGATGTTATCTACCAGGAATGCTCCAAGATGGATGACTACTTTAAATCTACAAGAAAAAAACTCCAACCACCAAACCCTGTGGTGTTTAAAGTGTTTGCTGTTTTTTAGTATGCTGTTGCCTAGTTAGAGCATATAATAGCCTGGATAACTGCAGTTTACATTGCCAGAAATTTTGATTAATTTCTGTCTAGGGTGGAAGAAGCAGTGGAGACATAAGAAAGAAACACTGAGTTTTGATGAAAGTTGATAAAGTTAATGTATCACCAATACCTAACAAGCAAAGGGCTTCTGAATATGGACGTTTTCTAATGAGGTTCATGACACTTTAAAAAGTCCTTGCATTCATACGTCTAGGCATTGCTGAATTGTTCAGCCAAAGGTGTGCTTTAACTGTGTAGTTTCTGCTTTGATGTATGTCTTCAGGTTTGTAAACAGCAAAGCCTTCAAATTTAATATGTAGAAGTAAAAAAAAAAAACACCCAAGCTCAAAAACCTCAGTTGAGAAACTTCAAATAGGAAAGAATACATCCTTTTAAGACAAGTTGTCTAGTGTAAAATAGCTAAATGTAACAATTAGTTGTGTATCAGTGATCTTGATTTCTTTTGATAAGCTGCTCAACCCATCACTCCCACTGTCTACCTCAACAAGTTATGTTTTGTAGTAAATCTGACTTCTTTTTGTCATGTGTAATGCAAAGAAAAGTTTCTGCAGTGCAGTTTATGCCCTTAAGTGTACCTCTGCAACCTGCATTTTCTATATCAGGCCTGGGGATACCTCTGCTGCTTTGCTGTTTTCAATGTATCTCCTCATGTTACAGGCAAACCTAAGTGTTTTGGCAAGTTTGAAGTTTTTTACTGGAATTTTGTTTTGTTGAGCGTGGAATACTTCATTCCTGGCAGGTCTGGCCAGAGCTACTGGGCATTGCTAGGGATCACGTGTCTAACACAGCTGCTGTAGCTACTTGGTGCCATTTGTAATATTAACCTTAGACAAGTATACTAGTTGAGGCTCTGCGGAGAGTGGAGAAAATTCTCATTCGCCAAAATATTGAGGCTTTTTCTAACTAAGTCATGCCAACATAAATTAAGAAAAAGCCTTGAAAGGGCTCTAGTTACTGCAGTCTTGAATCAGGTTATTTTCTTGAAAAGAAAAAATTAGTATTACTTTATTCTTCAATATCCCAGAGTAGTATGAATAAAGGAAAACATAGTAGTTCCTCCTGCAAAGGGCTACAAAAGAAAGTGTTCATGACACAGCAGCCAAGAATTAAGAAGCAAAAAGGAGTAATATGCTTGCATAGCTGATGGGAGCAGTGAAGGCATCTCAAGGCTCCATGTTAGGTTTATTGGTATTTAACTTCATTAAAGATGGGAAAGACAGAATGCGTATAAGCAAGTGTAGAAGAGTGATTAGATGATCAGTTTTGATAAATGTATGTTAGAAATGTCAGTTGCTTTATCACTATAATGCTCTAGCTCTAATTTAGAACTCGGGAAAGAGACTTCGCAGCCCAATGTAGAATTTGGTGTTGAGCTGCTAATCAACTTGAACACACACACACAATGTCAGGATTGGAATTGGGTGTGTAGAAAATACAGTGATAAAGACATTTAAAGTATGGCCAGTTGTGCAACGTAATCATTAGCTGCCATGATGCTAATTTCTCTTGTAAGAGCTAACTTTGCTCTTTTTGAATCAATCGTATTGAGAGATGTAGTATACTCTTCAGCATTAGAGCAAGCTAAAGAGAAAACCAAACCGGGCTCCTCCACATGTCTGAAGAGGCTCCTGCTGTTCAGAGCTGTCATTAATAACACTGAATGGTAATAATTCACGGATTATCTGGAGATCCTGTAATTTAAAAATAAAAGGTCCTGCAGGAGTCCTGTGAAGGGGAGCTGCACAAAAGCAGAAATTCCTGGTGGCATTTTCTCTAAACACAGCTGAAGACCATATACTTTCCCATGACTTGCTCCTGAGTGTATAGCAAAGAATAGAGTTCCGCTGCTTATGCTCCCCCTGTTTTAGCTAGAGTTATTGAAATTAAGTGTAAGATCCCCAATAACATCTACTCATTAATTCCTTTCTCTAGATTATCTTAGATAGGTATACCCTTTGCCGAACTCGGGAGGAATTTTTGCCCCATGCTGCTTACCTGCTATACACATCTGTAGATAGAAGGTGACGTATTTTGTTTCAGATGATCATCTTGTCTTTTTGGCTTCTGCCAGAGCTTTCAGTATTCCTGTGGAACCAAACTGTTCTGACATTTGTATGGAAGTAATTCATCCTTCCTTGCACTAATTCGCTGCAACTACAAAGGCTATTTTGGATTTGTATCTACTGTAGTTAAGAATTCTCAAGTGTCCTATTTTCCAGGGGAGCTCAGACAAACCTATTATCAAAGAGCTGTGATTGATTTTGTTGCATTACAACCAAACATTAATTTTCTTCTTTTGTTCCGGAGGGAGAAGGGGGCGTATGTTTTCCATCCCTTTAAAGATGCTCTTCATCTCCAAGCCTGTGTAAGCTGGCATATGTTAAATTCTGAACATCAGTGGAGAAAGCAGCACTGTAATTCACACATTTTGATTTGACAACTAGGTCGCAAATATGCTAACGTTCAACTTGGTTATTATTGCTGCTCCTTTTCACAAGGGAAAATTAGTATGCACATTAGAGGATGACTTCTCTACAAAGAATTATATAAACTAGGCAGGTGGCTCAATTTCTTAGCTGTTTGTGAAAAAGCCTTTTATTTCTTACTGTATTCCTTGTCTGGGAGAAGTCAAACATTCATTTGAACAGAAAGACTTGGAAATTAAACAAATAGTTCCCTCACTTTAAATGCAGCCTGAACTCTGAAACATTAGCTGTTTCCTCTTTTTTTTTCTTGAGGGTCTTGCAGTGGTGAATCATCGTTTTAGTGCTGTGTTCATGATATATCATATTCATAATTTGCCTACTGAAGACTTTAGGAAATCTGTGTGTCTTACCAGTGGATGCTTCTCCATGCAAGAAAAGAGGGGATTGTAGCAGCAAAGGACACCTGCTTTGATCAGTACTCTACTACTGTAGGGTGTATTTGGAGCAATGAAAAATTTTGGGGAGAGAGAATAATAGAAAAGGCAGGAATTCAAAGATTGCTTTGGTAACACTTTTCAGGAAAATACTGTTAGATTGTGACTCTATAATGGGAAGCCTCCTTGAATTTTTATAGCTTACAGGTATGGACACCAGAAAGATTTACCAACACCTGTTTTTAAGTTGGTTTAAAATGGTATCCTGTAAATTTGAAACACTTAAATAGTGCTCCAAGTTACCCTGGGCATTTCTTCCAATTAAGCGTCTTCCAATAAGATTATTACTAATGTTTCTATTACACTTCTGCCCCCATCCCTGGTAGTATGATATGGTCAGCTGAAACTAGCAAATTCTTGCTAAGTCGTGCTGGAAGTGCAACCAAAACCTTAATTACTGAATTTTTATTTAAACTTTCCCTCCACAGCACTGTAGAATTGGATTGTAGAAATACATAGAAAATGGCTGACACAAACTGCACTTTGTGTCTTTATAGCATAAGAATATAACTTACTATTACATATACTCTACACTACTGCAAATCATTTACCTGTCCTTAGTGAAAATGAGGTAGTGTGATGTTCTTTAATTTTGTTTTTCAGTGGTAAAACATGGTAATAATGTCTTGCTCACAACTGTCAAGAAGTTTGCTTCGTGAACGTTTCTTTACACAGCCCTCTTCATCTTACATGGTGATGGGTGCTCTGGAAATATTCTGCAAAACTACAGGTCTTTCAAAGCTGCTTTTAATGAACCAGTAGCACTTTGTTCTTTTACATTTCAGCAGCCAGATAAAGCAGCCCCAGCTGAGCTTTCCCAGTCCGCTCAAGTTAGTATTTGATCGCTCTGCCTAGACCGCTACTGATGGTGCTTTGTACGTTTTGAGGGCTGTACCTGACAGGACGCAACCCAGAGCAGCTCAGCCAGGTTCAGTCTAAATGAAATAGCTACCACCTAGCACAGCAATCTCCACAGTAATAAGACAGGGGGGAAAAAAAAAAACTTCCTTAAAAGAAAATTGACATTGTCTGCTTCAAACTCAACTTCAGCTAACTGTGTGTATGCGTTTTTATACATACATACGTATGTATAATATAAATATATGGCTAAGGATCCATATAAATGCCCACTAACACCTTAGAGCAATGAATCTTTCAAGTGAAAAATTCTGTTTTGTCTGTTGTCACTTTGAAGTGAAAGATTTCTGTTGTCTTCTGGCCCTTCAAAGGCGAGTATCGACAAAGGGTAGTACCTTTGGATCTTTGCTTTAATGAATACAAATAGATAACAATACATTTAGTTAAGCTTCAGACAGGAAGTTGAAATCTAGTTCTTACTGTCACTTATTTGCTTTGTGACTTTTAATTAGGCAGTTCAATTGTTCTGTAAAATAAAGGCAATAGCGACTGGCTTCCTGCAAGGGGTTGAATGAATGTTAAGCTTCTGTTAATTGAAAGTAGTATTCTGAATTCTAGATATTATTAGTAATTCACCAGATTAAGGGATAGAACTCTTCTGAGAACTGAGCATTTTCTCTTGCAAAGAAAAGTTGTGATTTTTAAAGCTACATGAAACTCTGCTCTGTCTTTCAGAATACTCTAACCTATTCATTTTCAGAGTGGCAAGTAAAGTGAAAAGCCAGGAAAGGATATACTATAAAAAGCAGGTTTGACCTTCCTTCATCTTAAACAGGGAGTTTCATAAAGTGACATGTTGGGGGGGAGGAAAAGACACTAATGTACTGAGAATGTAAAGCGTAAGTGGTACGGAACCATCACAAAGACTTTCAACAGTGCTCTATATGTATTTCACATCTGTGTTGCTAGTTATTCTACAAACCTCTATAAATTAATGGAGTGCACGCAAATAGGAGAGAAGAATGTTCAGGCTTATCCTGTCATTGCTGCTTATTAGCTGAAGACATTAACGTATGTACTCTGCTAAAGCATAGTCCCTGTTTCTGGAGTTTGTGTTTCCTTTCCTGGAAAAGTCTTACAGCTTGACTTCATTGGAACTCAGCATGCTCAGTAAGCCCACCTAGTGTTTCAAAAGTATTCTGAGATCTTATTCTGGGTGAGATGACTGATGGCTTAACCTGCTGGTGGACTGCAATTAGTGTATGTTTCCTGAGGATGTCTAACAATCTCTGATCTCTTTCCATATGTTGATTTTGAAACATATTGGGGAACAGTCAGTTTCCTTTTTTTATTTTCACCTTATTCAGTCACCAGAACATGGATCACAGAATCACAGAACTTTTAGGATCAGAAGGAGCCTCTGGAGACTGTCTAATCCAACACTGCTGCTGAAGGCAGGGTCAGCTACAGCAGGTTGCTCACAACTGTTCAGTTTGGTTTGGAATATCTCCACAGATGGAGACTCCACAATGTCTCTTTGGGGAACCTGCACCAGTGTGTTGAATTTATGGCCATTGCCTTGTGTCCTTTCACTGTGTACTACTGTGAAGTCTGGCTTAGTCTTGCTCTCATCAGGTATTGATACACATTGATAAGGTCCCCCTGAGCCTTTTCGTCTCCAGCCTAAGCAATCTCAGCTCTCTGAGCCACTCCTCAGATGTTCCTGTCCTGCAATCATCATGGCCCTGTGCTGGAACTACTCCAGTATGTCCATCTCTCTCATACCGGAGATGCTGGACTGGTCACAGCACTTACGCTGTGTATTAACAGTGAAAGTATCATGTCCCTGGCAATGCTCTTCCTAGTGCATCCTGGAAGATTGTTGGTCTTTGTTTCAAGGGTACATTGCTGACTCATGTTGAATTTCTTGTCCACCAGGATCCCCTGGCCCTTCTCTGCAGAGCTGCTTTCCTTCCAGTTGCCCCCCAGCCTGTGCTGGCGCATGGGGTTATTTCTCCCCAAATACAGGACTTGAAATTTCCCTTTCCTGAACTTCATGAGGTTCCTGTTGGCTCATTTCTCCAAGATGTTGAGGTCCTTTGGAATGGCAGCGCACCCATCTGGTGTATCAGCCACTCCTCCCCATTCATTTATCATCTGCAAACTTGCCGTTGGTGTGCTCTGTCCCATCTTGCAGTTCATTAATGAAGGGGTTAAACAGTACTGGCCCCAGGATCAACCTCAGTTAGTGACTGGCCTCCCGCTGGGCTTTGTGCTGCTGATCGCAACAACCAGTTTGAGCCTGGCGCTTCAGCCAGTTTTCAATCCACTTCATTATCCACTTATCTGGTCTATATTTTGTCAGTATGTCTGTAAAAAAAGTTATGGGAGACTGTCAAAAGCCTTGCTAAAGTCAAGATAAACCATATTCACTGCTCTCTCCTCATCTGCTGAGCTCATCACTTTATTGTGGAAGGCTATTAGGCTGTTCAGGCATGATTCCTGCTTTGTAAGTTCATGCTGACTCATCACCTCCCTGTCCTTCATGTGCTTGGAAATGGCTTCCAGGATTATTTGCTCCATCACCTTGCCAGGGTTTGAGGTAAGGTCAGTTGGCCTGTAGTTCCTCAGATCTTCCTCCTTGCCCTTCTTGAAGATGTGACCCTTGCTATCTTCCAGTCATCAGGAACCTTCCTCAATCACCATGCCCTTTCAAAGATAATTGATAGTGGTCTTACAATGACATTGGCCAGCTCCCTCAGCACTTGTGGGTGCATCCCTTCTCTACTGACAGTAAGTTTTCCTTGCTTCAGACTTTTCCACTGATTTCAGGGACCTGAGATTCCTGAAAGGCAAATCTTGCCAGTAAGGACCAAAGCATAGAAGGCATTGAGTACCTCAGCCTTATCCGTGCCAGCTGACACCATGTGCTGTGTGTCCCATTCAGCGGGCCCACACTGCCCCTAGTCTTCCTTAAGTGTTGGTATGCCTGAAGAAGCCTTTCTTATTGCCCTTCATGTACCTCACTAGATTCAGCTTCAGATGGGCAGTACCTAACCCCATCACTGCACACTTAAACAGTGTCTCTGTATTCTTCCTGAATCACCTGTCCCTACTGCCATCTCTTGTTATGTTTCCTTTTGATAGCTGAGTTTTGTCAGGAGCTCCCTGTTCATCTGTGCAGGTGTCCTCCCAACTTTGCTTGACTTTCTGCACATTGGGATGGACAATTCTTCAGTTTGGAGAAGGTTATCCTTGAAGAAAATCAAACAGCTGTCCTGAACCCCTCTTTTCTCCAGGACCATACTCCAGGGATTCCTCCAAGCAGGTCCCTGAACAGGCCAAAGTCAGTGCTAACACAGTGTCAAGGCCTTCTCTGTTTCGCACTCTGCCCCCCACAGCGACTAGGTTGGAGGTAGACAAGAATCATAGAATCATAGAATCATTAAGGTTGGAAAAGACCTCTAAGGTCATCGAGTCCAACCGTCAACCCAACACCACCATGCCCACTAAACCATGTCC
>VZTQ01008236.1:0-44628 GCA_013400755.1 Pelecanoides urinatrix | reverse complement strand
CTGGTTACTTGGGAGAAGAGACCAACCCCCACCTCACTACAACCTCCCTTCAGATAGTTGTAGAGCGCGATGAGGTCTCCCCTCAGCCTCCTCTTCTCCAGGCTAAACAGTCCCAGCTCCCTCAGCCGCTCCTCATAAGGCTTGTTCTCCAGGCCCTTCACCAGCTTGGTTGCCCTTCTCTGGACACGCTCCAGCACCTCAATGTCCTTCTTGTAGTGAGGGGCCCAAAACTGAACACAGTACTCAAGGTGCGGCCTCACCAGCGCCGAGTACAGGGGCACAATCACCTCCCTGCTCCTGCTGGCCACACTATTCCTGATACAGGCCAGGATGCCGTTGGCCTTCTTGGCCACCTGGGCACACTGCCGGCTCATGTTCAGCCGGCTGTCAACCAGCAAGAAGCTGGAAGAGGATACCGCTGGGACAGCTGACCCCAACTGACCAAAGGGATATTCCATACCATACGACATTGATCTCAACAATAAAACTGGGGAGGAGTTAGTCAGGGCTTGCTGTTGCTTGGGGACTAGCTGGGCATTGGTTGGCTGGTGGTAAGTGATTGCTTTTGCATATTTTTTCTTTGTTTTGTTGGGATTTTTTTCCTCCTCTTTTTCCACCCCTTATTAAGCTGTCTTTATCTCAACTTACGAGTTTTCTCACTTTTGCCCTTCCAGTTCTCTCCCTCATCCCTCTGCGGGGGGAGTGAGTGAGCGGCTGTGTGGGGCTGAGCTGCCTGTGAGGGTTAAATCATAACACCCCTGACCAGTTCTTTCTTTTATGCATGAAGTCTAGCAGAGCATCTCCCCTTGTCGGCTGCTTGATCACTGGTATCAGAAAGTCATCATTAATGCACTCCTGAAACATCCTCAGTTGCTGGTGTTCTGCTTTGTTGTCCCTGCACCAGATATGGGGGTGGTCAAAGTCTGCATGAGGACCAGTGCCTTTGCATGTAAGGTTTCTTCAGTTGGCTGAAGAAGGCCACAAAATTCAGTACTTCCTCCTGATCAGGTAGTTGGTAGAAGACACTCACTACAGCATCACCAATTTTGATCTGCCCATTGATTCTGACTCAAAAGCTGTCAGCTGGCTCATCACCATCCCCAGGCAGAGCTCCACGCATCCCTGCAGTGCTCTCGCATCAAGGGCAACTCAACCTTCTCGCTGTATCCACCCACAGCAGCAGTTGAGTTGTGTGAGCTATCCCGCCATGTTTCCGTGGTCCCAATGAGATCATAGCCCTGCAACTGCATGCAGACCCCTAAGACTTAATGTCTGTTCTGCATGCTGTCAGTGTTGGTGTGCAGGCACTTCAGAGAGGCGCTCAGTCATGCTGGCTTCCTGTTGGTGCCGTGACGGATACCATAAAGACCTATCACAACACAAAATGAACCAGTTATTGAAACTCTTAGGACACGTCCTTCAGTGTGTTTCTGCATTAATGGAGATGAGAAGAAAGGAAGTAGTGGAGGACAACGAATGCTGGTTGCTGCGCCCTGCTCCTGAGATCCACTATGCCTGTTTACTCCCTGTTCCTAGCAATAGAAGGTGGTTTGCTCCCCAGGGAGTCAGAAACGATTAGTGCAGTATTGAGAGATGCGGTAAAGGTTGAGAGAGGAAAATGTCCTCTGACTTCTGGGGGGGAATGTCAAGTGAAAGAACGTGAGGAATAGGGTGTTTGGCGGAAATGTGGTACTTCAAGGACAAATGATTGGAAGTAGGGCAAGACTAGCAGATTTGGAAAGAAAGGTGAATGTACTCAGGTTTAGGAAGAGACCGGAATAAACAGAAATAACAATAGGACTGGGAAATGTTAGTGATATATAATCCTACAAGTGACAAGAAAAAAAAAAAATGGTCAGAAGAAACCAGTACTTTTTTTAAAGTATCTATGCTTCATAAATCATATAAAAATGAAATGCTCTGTTCTGAGTAATCCTTAACTTACTTTCTTTGTCCTGGGATGTATGTAGGTCAATGTGATCTGAAATGGAACCAGAGTCATTGTGCTTTCAAGGGCTTGCTTCCCTATCCTTTGCTTCAATGCCTTCCTTTCCTGCATCCCTTGGGTGTGATAATGGCATTCTGTGAATTGTAACAGCAGTGCAGAGCTTAATTAATGTTTGCAAAACATTTGGATCCTCAGATGAAGTGTACTATGTGCATCCAGTGCAACATATTACTGCCAATAAGCACAAGCTATTTTTAATTCCAGTAACAGCTCATTCTTGATGCTTTTCCTATCACAAAAACAACTACATGAGGGTGGCCATGACAGGTTGTGCCAAGGTCCAGCTATCTCACTATCTAGTCTTCAGGAATAGCAGGTGTTTAAGGAAGAGAACTGTAGAAAAGACAGATGCTTTATCTGGCAAACCCTCCTGGCTTCCAGCAACAAATATTTTAAAGATTTTGTGATCTGGAGGTTACATCCAGAACCTGCCTCTGAAGGGAATTTTTGTCCATGCCTTTTCAAACAGTGCTTGGTGAACTGGGCGTTTAACCTTGTATACCCTCCATAGGGTGTTCTCCATCTGCGAGAGAGAACCTGGAGGAAGAAGATAATATTTTTAGTTTGATTAGTTGGAAGTAAATTTCCATCTACCACGATAACAAATGTATTTCAGTCACTAGAGGAAAAATTATGTGCTATTTGGTACTTTGATATAACTGCTCATGGAAGAGCTCAGCATATGTCCTTTCAACCCTCAGAATAGGATGATTTATTGCTTTAAATTTATCTGAATCTTTAAAGCCACGGATTCATATCCAAGGAGACATCGGTTCTTCACCCTTGTGAGCTGGAGAACTGGAGTTAGATGCATTAATTCATATTACTAAGATGCTAAAACCCTAGCTTTTATATAAATTAAACTAAAGATCATCAGCTCTCTGTAAGGAATTGCTTTGCCTTGCTATTACCTCACTTCTTCCCTCCCAGCTAACGGACAGTGTTTTACATATCAACTGGCAGCAGTTTTTGGCCTCAGAAATAGAAATATTTGGAAATGTGAGAGAGAGAGAGAGATATGAGAGACACATATATATGAACTGGAACCATTTTTCTGTTAAATTGGGTTACGATTTCCTGATTTGCACAAATAGACTAATTTCTAATTTAAAACCTTGTTAAGGGAATTCTATCCCATTTGTATGGGGAGATGCATAACTACTTTGTAAAGTTTTGGAAATATGTGGAGATGCGTGTAATGAAAGGCCAATAAAAATGTAAATTATCTCAACTGTATTTATCATATATATCACCTAGTTCTCTGGCAATGCTGCTGATTTTGATAGCAAGCAGCCTACTAAATACTTTGTAGCATGATTTAAAAAAATGAATAAACCTATAATATTTGCACTTAATTATCTGCCACAGAAGGTCTCTCTTCCATTTTGAATTAGTGAAGCAGATAGTGCATGTTCACCAAATCTTTTAATCTTGGTCCTGGATTTTACTCTAGGTGGCAGAATTGTTCTATCTACGGCACGTGAAGAACAGATTAAGAAACAAAAAATGGTTAATGATGTATACCTCCCCAGTGTGAATAATTCTTGTTTCCTAAATCAGCTGCCTTATTTTTCCAATAGTGTCAAATTTATTAGTAAGAAGGTAGAATTCATAAGCTGTGCTTCTTAGGGGGGGCGGGGGACGACACACGACAGGGGGACTTTTCTTTATAAAAACTGCCTGACTCAATTAGAAGCTGCAGAATATTTTGTAAAGTATATTGCTATGAAATGCTGATACTTGGAGCAACTTTTGGCTTATACCAACAGGAATTCCTGGAAGCAATGAGCCGTACAACCTGGGAATGGTGACAACCCACGGGCTAGAGACTTCCCATGCAGATACGTTTAGCAATATTTCAAGGGAAGGGACTTTAATGGTGAGGGAGTACGGTATGGGAAGTAGCACCAAAGCCTCTTTCACCCCCTTTGTGGACACCAGAGTGTATCAGACCTCACCTACTGATGAAGATGAAGACGAAGAGTCATCTGCTACTGCCCTGTTCACCAGCGAGCTGCTCAGACAGGAGCAGGCCAAGCTGAACGAAGCCCGGAAGATCTCGGTGGTGAACGTCAACCCCACCAACATCCGTCCTCACAGCGACACTCCAGAGATCCGGAAATACAAGAAGCGCTTCAACTCGGAGATACTCTGTGCTGCTTTATGGGGTGTGAATCTGCTGGTGGACACAGAAAATGGCCTGATGCTGCTGGATTGAAGTGGACAAGGGAAGGTCTACAACCTGATCAAGAGACGGCGATTTCAACAGATAGACGTACTTGAGGGTCTTAACGTCCTCGTGACAATATCAGGAAAGAAGAACAAGCTGCGCGTGTACTATCTCTCCTGGCTGAGAAACAGGATTTTACACAACGACCCTGAAGTGGAGAAGAAGCAGGGCTGGATCACCATCGGGGACCTGGAGGGATGCATCCACTACAAAGTTGTGAAATAATGATTCTATGAATGTGTATGAACTGCCATGTGTGTTTAGTTTCCTAGGAGGGGTTGAGGTTGGAAGAGTTAATCTTTCCACCAGTGTTATGTCAAATTCTTTGCATATGGAGGAATTAAATTCTAACACAAAATGCATGTTAAACAGGGAGCTGGGGCACTTTAGACACATTTGTAAGGAAACAACTCTTTTAGGCTAAAATATGTATGCGTATGCTGAGCAAGTGTGGGTTCTATTTGTCAGGTGCATTGTAAGAGCCTAAAAAGATTGAGCTGGTCTGATGATTACCTAGGTTAACACTTTGACAAAAGCTCCACCCTAGATCCTTAATTCAAATAATTTTGTTTTGGAACATTGGATATAATTTATTTGTTACCAAATGTAATAAACTTTAAGCATAATCTCTTGTGTCCTCATGACAGTGTTTCTGAACTTCAGATTACAGGGGAAAAAAGCAATAAATGCTTTCAGGAGAAGGAAGAATTAAATTAGACTCTTTATGAGATCAGACATTTGAAGTCTAGAAACTCTTTCTGGAGCTGTGGAGGGGAGAAGGGAATTCCAAAGATGTAATTTTTTTTCCTCTTTCTCCAGCTTTAATGATGCCAGTTCTTCTGTTTAGTATGTTTTCATTGCCCACGTTATTACACTTCCTGGCCATCCTTGGCCAGGATGTTATTGCTACTCCTAAATGAAAACTACTTGGGAAAAATCCTCTCACTGTGCTTATCATTTGTTCTAAATTTTGTAGCAGGTTTGCTGTTGTGGAAGTTTTAAGCACAATTGTTTAGTGCTACTCTGGAGACTGATGTTGCACTTCTTTGCGAGGTGGGAAGAGTTAGCTGGGCATATAGCTATAACTATTGGAACACGAGGGAAAGAAGCAATAAGTCTTCTTTCAAATTTTGCTACATTTGACCAAAAACTTTCTATGTTTTTAGTAAAGCAGCTATGGCATTGGCTTGCAAACCTCTCCTCAAAGTTGGAAAAAGTGTGGTTTGTTGTTTGGTTTTTTTTTTTTTCCTCCTTCTCACAGAAAGTAGAATTGTTGACTAAATGCTCGCCTTTGGTTTGTGGACTATCTAGACTTTTTTTTTTCCCGCTAGGATTGGCTTATTGCAGTATTTTGAGTTGAAAGCACCCTTTACTCACACTGGGTATAACTGTCCTCCCTGAAGGATTCTTTGAAATAAAATGGAGCCACTTTGTAAATGCAGGGAGTATAAATTCTCTACTGAATACAGTCCTTGCCTGAGCACACCAGAAGCAAGAATAGAAGGTGGAAGACTCCCATGGCAATTTATCCATGGATATTTTTGAAGTGCATTTTCACTTGATTTCACTTAACTTCACTCAAAAGTTTGTAAGGGTTTGTGAGAGTATGTAGGGGTATATCACACTACTGATAAAGGGTGTGGGGAATGTGGGAACATTTATTTCTGTAAGATTATCTGGTCAAGGACCTTGTCAAATGTGATGAAAAGGAGAAGGGGGAAGCAATAACCAGAATACAGAGACACAGACCTGATTAACAAACATAATGGGTCGAAGACAAGAAACAAACAAAAATTGATGGGCTATCAGGAAACTGCAGGCAAACTGGGACTTTGCAACAGGAAAGGCTGCAAACCTGAGGGTCCGGCATGCTGCAGGGGGTCGGTGGTACCGCACAAACTGATGGAGGAATGTGCAGGGGAAGGGGATTGGGGAGGACTGAAGCGGGCATAGACAAGAAGGGCTATAAAAGGGGTTGCTCGCTTGTAAAACAGGGCTGGTCAACATGCTTGTCTGCCTGAGCCCCGCGCCTGATCACCACAGTCTGTCCGATCTTCTGATTAAATCCTTTCTTAATGATCTCTCGGTGTACTCTCTTTCTGTGTCCCACGTGTGTGTGAGTGCTGCAAGGACGAGGTGCCAGCTGCTGGGGTGCTGGTGAGATTGGATTTGGGGCAGCTGGGGTCAGACTGTGGGTCTGGGCACGCCTGGCCTGTGGAGGAAACCACTGGAGCAAGTGGGTCTCTGTGCCGCCCACTGGGGCGGGTGGAGGCCTGGCCCCCGCCGCTGGGGCGGGAGCAGTGTGAGTGAGGTGAGCCAGGGGCTCCGCGCCGGCGGCTGTAGCGGGACTGTGGGTCACAGCCCGTGTGCCTGGTGCCGGCTGCTGGGGGGGCGAGTGTGTCTCCCCCAGACCAGCAGTGTGAGTGTATCCACTAGCAAGGCTCAGGCAGGACCAGCCAGCGAGTAGGAGGCCTGAGGGGCCGGTAAGAGGGCCCAGGACCTGGGCAGGGTGCTGGAGGGACAGAGCAGCTGTGCTGGTACTTGGGAGATCCACAAATGTGCGTGTGCTTGCGAACCTAGAGAGCCTTCACCAGTGACCTCCCCTCTCTCCCAGCCGAAGAGGAGGAGGGCACTTGGCTGTCTGGGCTCGTGTTTTATGCCAGTCCTGGAGGTAGGCGCTGTTGAAGACAGCACCTTGGCTGTGGCAGCCCGTGCGACCGGCCGTGTCGGTGTCCTGTGCATGTGTGTGCCCGTGTCCGTGTCTCTGGGACACGTGCGCAGCTTCGCCACCGGCTGAATGTGCAAACGGGAAGGCGGCAGCAGCCGCGTCCCTCAGGCTGGCGGAGGCCGCGGGCGCCGGCCGGGGTCCAGGAGGGGCCTGGGTGGGAGCTGCTGGAGGTGGCTGCTGCTCCCAACTCCCTTAACAAAGTCCGTTTGTTCTAGAAAAAATTAAATTATAGGAAAACCATGCTGCTGAGGGATTTTTAACTGTGAAAAGCAAAAGAAAGCTTGAATAACTAAAATTTTTAATGTAAAAGTTTCAGGAAAATATGAATATTTGAATTTATGGAAAAACTGTCAGTCAGCTTGGCTTAAAGACTCTTAAATATTTTTAAACAAGAATGAAAGAATATGTTCCCTATTTATGAGCTTCAGCTTTATGTATATATAAATCCTCAAAGCCTACAAGTTTAGCATTTCTATAGACTATAAAAGCAGCTTTTTATTGACTAAAACTGGTATGAATTTGTACTCTTACTGCTTCTAAAAAAAATAAATCAAGCCGGTTACTGAATAAAATAGAAGACTGCCTTCAATTGCTCAATTTGTTTGTAAGAAATCCGTTGTGTTTATTTTACAAAACCGTAATCGGTGATATATATTTGTGGGAATATTTTGACTCTCGGAGAGATTTTGGCACTCTGCATGCCAACTAGTGCTACTGCAACATAACCATTTATCATTAGGGAGTCTTGAAGGTCCAAACCATTAATGCTGCTATGCACTGCTTAATATGACAAGACTGGTGTTTCTACAGATTACTCATGCCCTGTTGTCAATGGGAAAGGTCATACAAAACTGAATTCTGCTTAATGTAATCATATTTCTTAATTTGTATTTTCTTAATTTTAAATAAAATACTTTCTCCTTCCTATAGGACAACGGAACGAATCCACTTTAGCTCGTAACTACAATTCTTGTGCTGTTCTATTTTGGGAGAATAGGTTTATATTATTACTTCTCTATAAAACTATTCAGAGGTCACCTTTTGCAACATCATTTTTCTTCTAGCTTGCTCTAGTCACCATGAGGAGATTCTGTTCTCTGTGAAGTGGGAAGCTCTATGCTAATATTGTTTAATGTGTTTTCCACAGGGGTTTGCTATCAAGTAACATGAAGTGATGTTTGGGAGGTGAGGGTTACTACTTTTGTAGCTGCTCTCTGTACTAGAAGAAAGTCATACTTTTACATCTTTTTAATGTTAATGAAGCTATCTTACAAAAGGTTTTTGACTTTGCGTTTTATCCCAGAGAAAGCATAAGCAAAACCTTTACACCCACCACTTTACAAAGTATTGCACACAATTTTATTTGTGAGTTGCAAACAGTATCAGTATCTATTCCACCCTTATTAACATGGCATTAAGAAAAATTGTCTTTGCTTCTCTCTGAGATGTCACTTTGTGTGCTTTGACCTTCCTCTGTATCAATGTTCTCCTCATTTTCCTTTAGCAATATCGTTTCAGTGTTTTACTACTCAAACACAGTGATTGAAATGATTTGCCTTGCCTTTTGAAGCCAGTGTGCTGTACTTATGCCTGCCCACCTTGGTGAGCCGCCTTGCTGCTGTGGAGCCCATCAGGGGAAAGCCCGGCGAGGGCTGTTTCCAGAAGCTAAAGGCGGCTGCCTGGTGGGGCTGCTGTAGTTCCACTGAGAAAACCTGGAGACAACTTAGTAGAAAATATTTGCTCAAGTATTTTGCCTTTTAATCAAAAAAGATAAGTCAATTTTCAGAGGGTTTTTTTTTTAATTCTCAATTTGAGGCTTTTCTGCAAGGAAAACATATTTTAACAGAAGCACAGGCCATTTTAGGGAATGGTTGTACCATTATATGTGGTATGACCTGCATAGGAAAGAGAGGTGTAAGAAATCTGTGATTGCATAAGAATACTTGAGGACACGCAATATAACGATTTGTAGGTCTGATGATTTTAGACCTACAAAGAGCCTTTGAAGGAAGTTCTGTTACCAGCTGACAGGCAGAAAAACTAATTTAAAGTTGAGTAGTTCTCAAAATATTATCTGAGGAAAGATATAGAGTCTATGCTGCATCTCAAATCCAGTTATTAAAAGGGAATATTACAGTATAGTAAATGGTGAAAATGAAGTAAATGCTGAACCCCCACGCATTAATGGGTGTTACTCAGAGTAAAGATAAATAGTTTGGAATTAAAAGATGTTTCAGTGGAGCTCGAAGCATATTGGAATATTGCTTAGTTATTAATCGTAACATTTCATCATTGTTGGATTACCTAAAATGTGTCCCTAGCTAAAGTTACCTTATAGCTTTGCCCTTAAAATGTGCGATTTATGGAACATTAACTCTCCTTACGTTTCAGAGGGTCTGGTCTTCCTCCTGCAGCCACTGGCAATCTGACAAGTCTTTTCTTCATTTAAGGCGCTCCTGAGAACCAGACAGTTTTTCTGCTAGCGTTGCCTGTCCTTCTCTCATACAATGGAGATATTGCCTAGACCCTAAATGTCTGATTTGCCCGTGTATTTTTGGCCTGAAGTGTTTTTCTCTATCTGGGAGAAAAGAGAGCAGGTGGTCTCTGCTTGCATTTAAAGGACAGTTTTCTTTAAAGGGAAGTGAGAATAGGATTTATTTCATATTACAGGGACACAGTTTATCAATTTACAGGAAGGTAAAGCTGAGAAAACCAGCTTGCAGAAGTGAATAACGAACAGAGTCTTCAAGTATAGCTGGTATATTCTTATCCTCATAAGGAGGAGAGGAGTTAAGGGATTTGCTTTGAAAGTGCTAACTGTGATTCCTTGACTGACATAAGAGATCATTTAACTTCAGCCTAGACCCAGTAAAAATATCAGGTTTTTGGGAGAGGAGAATCACTTCGCAGCTAATAAAGATTCAACCTTCTACTTCAAAATCCATGCAGATGCATCATTCATCTATTTTTGAAGAATGATTAACACTAGAACATTATTAATGATTGAAAATGGCAAAGTTGAGATTGGGTAGGTGTACACTTTGGAAGCTGAAGGATCATGAAAAAAAAGAGGATTATTGTGTCAACAGGGGATTGGAGATCCTTGAACAGAGTGGATCCACTTACATACTGGATTTTCAGGAGTTACGGAATTTTCATTTTTTGAAAAAAGAGGCAATTCAAGTGAAGATGCTACCTGAAAAACTAAACAGTTTTAAAATTTTACTTCTCACAACAGATTTTTCCTGACCAAGAGAGGCATTGTGCTTGCAGCCTTACTTAGCAGAATTGTAAGGATGAGTGTTTAAAATCTAATTCAAGGGAAAACTGCTTCTCTTGATTTGCTTAAAAGTGAACTTCTGGGGTGGAGGGATAATGGGGAGAAACAGCAAATTGTATGGAAAAAAGACTATTCCATCTTTAATCATGCTTAGCCACATAAAACTCTTATCAGAGCAAACTCTCTGGCTGCAGGGAGTAATTTGTGGGGTATTTTTCTGCAAAGAGCACAAGAATGGGATTTTTAAAGTTTGTTCAATATGCTATAATTCTCTCCATTACATGTGGAAATAGATTTTTAAGCTTCTCTTGATGAAGCTCAATACCAATTTGCTTGTATTTCAGTAGGTTTTTTAGCATTTCTAATGTCTGCTGAGTAATACATATGAATACCTGATGTTTTACATGAAGAGGCCTATGTTAGTTCTTGAATCAACATGGAAAAAAAACCCCAAACATTTCAAGATCTGATTACAAAAATAATTTCCAAGCCCTTCGTCTGAACAGATTCTTAAAATACGATATTTATTTGTCGTAATTGGAGTGGAAGATTTCAGACAGCAAAGAAGCCTATCTTACCTAATATTTAGGATGGCTGAACTTGTCTCAGGCTCCTCCATTTCTGGCAATGAGGCTCTGCCTGCTCTTCTGCAGACCTAGATTTGCTATTTTGTTAATTTTTCTTTTGTAGGCTTTAGGGTTTTTCCTCCTTTTACATTCTTCCTCCTCTGTAACAGTTGCTGGAATGGGGAAGGTAGAAGCGGGGGAGGTTGAAAGCAGCCTGGTGTAAGCCCCAAAAGCAGCCTACCTGGCACGGTTAACTCTGGTTTCTATGGGTCTGCGTGTCTCAAATGAAATTCCTGAAGCAGCACACGCGGTCGGTCACACAGCGCAGGGGTGTACGTGCAGCACGGGGGACGACTTATGCCCTCAGGGAGGTGAGCGTCTTTGGAGAGACTAAACAGGTCATATACACAGTAAAGAGAATATACGAGTTACCTAGCGCAGCTACCATGTTTGTAGCTTGGTAATGTATTTTCAATGTCACACATGCTTTCCCAGAATTTTTTTCTTCCTTTTTAAGTGTCAGATCCAGTCAGGTTGTGTTTTAGACATTGCCTTCACTCTTTTGTGTGCATATGTACATGAGAATATACTTATATACATTCTCACGATTTCTAGGTATTATCTTTGAAAATTTTGGGGGCTGCAAGTCTATATTCATTGCCTTAATCCCAATTTTTGCAATGTTACTTCTGTAACTGGGAATGCTTTTTAACCTGCAGTTCTTTGTTTTTATTGGTTATGATAACCAGAAAACCAACAATAGGGAGAACAGAATATATGCGTGAGAAAAGGGTCTAACATGTTCTTCAACCTCCTGCAAAGGTCAGGCAATCATCTGTAAAGACTCCCGTCTCCTGTGGACCAATAATTTGGACACTAACACTTGTGGTGAGGTTGTACTCTACTCATACCTAGTCAGTACTGGAGTGTATTTTAAAGCATTGTTTTAAGGTACTGCTCTGTCACACTGTGCCAGGAGTATAAATACTCCGGTGGGCAGAGGGAGGGAACAAAGAAAATTATTTCCTGCTTTACACACTGAAACCTTCCTGAAATTTGTTGTTGTCGGTTTTTTTGGTTTGTTTTTTTTTGTGGGGTTTTTTTTTTGCTTAGTATTGGACACATGATTTTTATGCAATTAAACCTTACTGTCTCAATTAGAAATCCGTTTTTTTTTAATTATTTGTGAGAAGGAAGGGAATCTAGCTTGTCTACAAAGAGAACTCCAGTGCTGTACCCAGCCAGACTTCCGTGTACTCTCTTCATCCATGTGATACCTCAAAATTAGCTTGTTTAAAAGCAGTGAGAATAAATAACTTGGTTTTGACTTAATCTAAGTGGTTTTTAGTCATGTGACTCTGAATGGGGAACAAATTTTCCTGAAGATCTTCCATAGCTCCCTTCTGAGGAGTACCTCAGCCTGTGGACAGAGCAGAATACTGCAGCCAATATCATTTTCTGGTGACACCAGAGTTACTTTATTTCACTGTGTTTAAAAAGCTCAGAGGCTGTGACTGCAACTACTCCTCATTATTTGGAAAGACTCTTTGGAGTTCTGGAGACTCTGCTTCATTATTGTTAATTAAAAAAAAATCTCACTCAGTATAGCCTATTTAAAAAAAAAAAAAAAAGGCTTATGCTAAGCATATTAAAGAAGGCATTAAACACTGCCTGTGGCATTGTTCCCCAACATTTCTGGCCTGCGGGCAGTGATACTGAATGAATCATGTGCTGCAGGCGTATTGTACTTTGTTCCTCCCTTCAGCTTGAATTCAACTTTTTAATTTCCTCTGGTTGTGAGCAGTGTTGGAAGGTATCACGAGCAAACAGTGCTCATGAGAGGTAGGGATGGAGGGCTGGCCTACAGTGCATCTCCCTTTGCTGCATCTTATCTGTCACATTTGTGCTGCTCATTATGGAATTATTCCCAGAGCTAGCTAAATTCTACGAAAAGTTTCATAAACTTTTTGAAAACTCAGCTGGCAGAAAAGCACATAGTGTATTCGAGACCTGTGGTATGATGATGTTACTAATGCACACAAGGGGGCACAGTTATGCTTTCCCATGCAATTTTAATGTCTTAATCTATAACATCTCAGGAAATTAAGCAAACATTCTCCTGTTCTCTGAAAATACTGGGGTGTTTAGTACAATAATATATTAAACTGTTCTAATTCTGAGTTGCCTTTTCCAAGATGTTAAACTATAGTTCAAACCCCATCTCTCTAAACAATTGCTACAAAAAATAGATTTTGGATCTTCAAAATATATGAATAGAGTCTATCTAGTGTCAGTATTGCACATTAACACTTGCACTTTAACTGTGAGTTATGTGATCATCTCTGAATTGTTGATTTTCATCCACATTAAACAGTTACAGCTGATTTTGATAGCCCAGCTTTCCTTCCTCATGGGTTAATTTAATAATTTGTATCACCTTAACTGTTTTATCATCATTTTATGTAGTTTTATATTTACATAGAACAAAATATCCACTTTTTCTCAGGTTCTTTGCTTTAGAAAAACCCAAATCTAAGCCAGCACAACTCTTCACAGTCTGATGCATGAATGCTGAAATGTTTCTATCATGAACTCTTTGGAAAGCTTGTGTCCTGTTAATGTTGGCCATAATTTATATGGTGTATTGGGTGAAACTGGAGCTACTAATATTTTTACTTATTTTCCGTGCAAAAATCTGCTCCCCTAGAAAACATTAGGGACTTGATTGTGTTTGTGATACTTGAGGCCAGATTAGATGTAGTTTCTAGTTTAGACCCAATGATGCCTACATCTTGCAAATGTTAAGCTAATTCAACCCCAAATAATGGAAAATAAATAATAAAAATTGCATGGAATTTAATCTTCATCCAAAAATTCAAGGATGGCTACTTCATGAGCTTCATTTAATTGTTTTCTGCCTTCACTAGGGAGTTGGTTCAGATAGGAACAGACTTAGGCATGAAAATTTGATCCTAAGTCCTGAAGTTTTTAGACAGGGACTTCAATTTTTTTTTTTTTTTTTGGCTAATTCCTATTGTTCTCAATGCTATATCTTGTTTTCCAAATAACAGCAAAGTAAAGTGAGATTTTTCACATGCACTGAAGAAAAGCAGTTGTGCCTGAATTGTCTCTGTGGTAATTTATACAAGTATGCAATTATTATCTTAAATGCTCATAAATAGGGCTCAATCATGTTGGAGTGCAAACACAAAGCAATAATTAGTCCTCATCTCAGAGATGCTATAAGTTAAATGGACCTGATGAGGATACAAGAAAAGTAAGCAACATAGTGGTGGCAAGTGTTTATGTTAATGTCATGATTATTTGAATGATAGGATTTAGTTACAGTTTTGCTGAATCGAAAGTCAAGAGAAGGCAGCACATGTGTGTGTGGGGTCCTGTTCTTTTACAGTCATCAAGGAGAATTCTAAATATGTTATGGTCATGAAGATGAACCTTTTGCTAAAACACTGAAGTGTGGAAATGCGGTGAGGGGGGGCGAGAGCATCCCCTTGTGCTGGGCTGCCTCTGTTTCCAGCAGTTACATGTTCGTACAAGGGTGTACTGTTGTTTTAAAGAGCTGCATGTTTTGGGAGTCTGAGCCTCCCAGAAGGTGGCCAGAAAACTTGGACTGTAAAACCAATTGGACCACTGAAACCAGTAGGAAAGATTGTGTAAGCTAGGCCCTACATGTGCTGTTGAAACAGTATCTTACCACTCTTTGTGTTTTTTGGAGGCTGTCCTGAACATGTCTTGGGACACCTAGACCCTGGCCAGCTATGTAGCTTCACCTAGTGGACATCATCTTACTGAAGGCCAGCAGTAACCATTTCCCCTACCCTTGGCGTTTCACTGCTTTGCTTGGGAAAATAGGTTTTTGTATTTCACTTGAAAATGAACTAGAATACTTTTCTGTGAACCTACGACAGAAAGGACTATTTCTGCCTATATCTGGAAATGGCAATGCACAGTACATTTGTTGCTCTAGAAAGGTCAAGACTTTGGTTTAAAAGCAAAACATTTTTGCCAATATAGCTGGTGTAAAACAAGCTTGGATTCAAAGATGTTTGAGAACCTAGGGCCTGCTGGGTCCCAAATGCTTTGCCGATACAGTGTTGTAGTATTGACTTAGCATAAAAGTGCTTATACGTGCTTTGGCACAGGCATAACGTTTTATTGTATATGAGGTCTAACTGGAAACCATTATCATTGCAGGAGACAATTATTTATATTACATGTTACTTTATATGTAAATTAATATTATGCAAGATCTAAGCATTTTATGCATATAACTAATTTTCAATATATACACACATGCATACACTTGTCAGTGCAATGATACAAATTATAGGCCAACTGTGCCTGTCTGATCTTACAACCTTACAGTATTCTCTGGTGTAACACTTCATGTATTCTGATGATGTGAATTTCAGCACTAATACCTGTATTTCTTTCGCAAATGCCTCTGCAGAGCTCTGTAAGAAGGTCTGTAGATACTGAACTGCAAAAGCTCACCATTAATTTTTAGGGAATAATTGAAATAAATTTTACAAAAATCTAGACATACCTCTGCTATTATAACTGTACAGCAGCAAAAAAACCCCCCATAAAATCAACAGGTATCATTTTGAACAGTAGATAGACATTTCTAATTCCTTTGAATGCAGCGAGTTTTCAATATAGGCTGTGGCACAGTGGAGTTAGCGGCCTAATTTTCCAGACTGTTGAAGCTAAAGCCTCTTTTCTGTTGTTGAGCAAGTAACTGTTATATCACAAAGATGCTTGCAGTTTCATGGCGAGAATCTTTGTGAGGGGAAAATGGTTAACTGATTTCCATCTGTGATCAATATGAAGCTGACACAAAGTCTTTGCTTTAACAGTTCCAATGGAGGTGATGAGCTGCTAGATGAAGGGTTTATACTGGTGTTATTTTTGCTCCTTCACTTATGTATTATGTGTATGTAATGTAAAAGAGACTTGAATGTTTTCTTTGTTTCTTCCTCTCTGCCTACAGGAGCTTGCAAGATTAATTTTTGGTGCATGACAGAGTGTCTCCAGCTCTGAAGACTCTTTAGTCACAGAGAATCCCAGTGTTGTCTCCCAAAGACTGCATGTAGGTTGATGTTGTTGCCTGAACAACAGCAGCTGAAGATTTTTTTTTTATTATTCATTAAATGAATGCCTATACTTTTTGCCTATACTTTTTGTTGAATCTGAGATTATCTCTCAAATAATCTTTATGTATCATGAATAACCACATTCACAGCTTGGGAAGAATGTATGGGTAAATTCTCATTAGCCATAATAAACAGTAGCCAGATAAAGAAAAAAGCCATTCCCAGATGGGCTGTAATTTCTAACACTACAGTCAAGCACAATGAACATGCAGATAAAAAATAAATATGGGTTGTAGCTGTTTATGGAAATATAGCTAGGAAGGAGCTATAAGGAACTAGGTTTAGAGATAAAGAGTATGTAGGAATATTTAACTTACAGTTGAGGGGATAAAAATATCTTGGGGACAACAGATATTCCTCACTTCCAAAAAGGCTTTTCTTTTCTTCTGGTCAAAGGTTTTATGAGAAAAATACCTCACCTTGGAACAGTAGTATGTTGTGATATGCCTTAGTGTGAAGAAAAGCTAGGAGGGGTTAAGGCAACTTCTCTAGATGGAGTTGAGGGAGGCTGTTGTGTCTGATCAAGAAATGATCGAAGGGAAATGATTTCTGGAGATGTAAGCTTTCCTTTTCTCTGCTACCAAGTCAAAGAATGCCTACTTTGTCTCGTTTCTGAGAAATGTAAGTCTGGATGTGTTGTTAAAACTGATTTTGCTAGTGTTCACTGATCTTATTGATCTTTTTAGATAGCCTCACATGCTGTACAGAGTAATGCTAGAAACAACCTTCAGCAAAAGCTAGAAGAAACCATCTGAAATGATGGAAGTAGAAGTTTTACCTGGTGACTCTGCACTTAATGGAAAAACTTTCCTTTTACTAAAGTCCTGTCCTGTCTACTGGCTGGCTGTAATAACAGAGTATCTTAATATTTAATCTACTTTCCTCATAGAATCTGTGAAGTACAGAATGATGTTTTATCCACTTACAGATTTGGGGGGGGTCAGTAGGGGAAACAAGTTGCTTAATATTTTTGAGCCTCTTACTTTAAGGTCCTTGCTCAGGACGATAGTAATTTGATTCTCTGGCGAGGCAGAGGTCTCCCAGGTTTCATCAGATTCTTGACATACATGAATGGAAGTGTTGGAATTAATATCTTTTTGGGTTCCAACCCAGAACAGCTTTCATAAAGTCAACAAGATTGGAGTGCCTTGTGTGGATGGCTTTCTGTGAATGTAAAAATGGTAGTTTTCAGAAGTTTTCAAACTGGCTGATGCTGATATTGTAGTGGGTCTGGCATCCCATAAATATTTCCTTTAACGGTAAGCCTGTCTCCAGCAATGAGCTAGGACTTGGGAAATTAGCTCCATAGGTTTGCCCTCGAATTGCAATCTTACTTTGCCATCTAATTTACTCTATTTGTTACTCTATGTTTCTATCTTTAAAGTGGTTTTAGTATCTTTCCTACTGGATGTTCTGAAGATTGGCACATGTATACTGCCTGGAGGCTTTCAGATGAACAGCAAAATGGAATTGCAAAGGTTACTAGTTTTACTGTTTGCTGGCAATCTAGAAAGTGCTTGTATTCCTAAGGGTTAATACAAAAATAAATTTAGCTTAGCACAGTTGTCAGCCAATTTAAGGTGAAGATTTCAGAGATTAGTTCTGACAATCCTGTGGAACACACCATATGTCATCTTTTGAAAACTGAAGACAGTATTCCTTCTGGTCTTTGTTATGAACTTAATGAGGTTAGAGAAATGTCCTCTGTCTTTTACAAGACACAAGGGTAGAAGGCCTTGATTTGAAAAACACTGATCAACAACGTAGCTTTAGTGAGAAAACAAATTGAATTATGCTGCTGGTTTTGTTCCTATGGTGCCTCTCAATAAAGGTTTCATCACAAAATGATTTAATTGAAATTGCTCATAAAAATCACAATTTGTTACAAGCCAGAGTGGAATCCAGTAGGGATGACTGACTGCTTGTTTTGAGTTTGCTTACCGTCTTTTAGGATAGCTAAGCCTGATGGGGTAAACTAATAGCTATAACAAAGGTGTGGGAGCTCTTGGCTGCAGAGCTGTTTCTGGGTGGGGATCACTGGAGGAATGAGCCACAATCTTCCTCTGTCTGAAAGAACTGACATGCCGTAATGCCAGCATCCCCCAGGCCAATTACAGTGTGATGATGTTTTCATTGTTTCACTGCTCCAAATATAATGAATGTTGCTGCTATGACAGAGAAATAGTCTTTAATATGAGAAAAGAAACTGGAAATAAATTGTGCATCCAGCTGCCTTGCTGGCTGTATTTTTTGCTATCTGAGTCTCTTAAATGACAACTTGAAGGCCACCTCGTTGCTGCACTATCTGCTCTGATCATTTTGGGTATATGTATCTCTTTCATCTATTGAATAGTTAGCCAAAAATGCTTCTAAGTAAAGTTTTCAATATTAGAAGATCCTGAAAACTGAACCTTTAGGTTTTGACTGCTGTTCTTATGTAGTTGTTATTCTGTACACCAAATTGGAGTCAAATGTTTGTATTTTATATCTATCTATCTTTAGCAAATTACAGTTGAGAAATACTTGTAGAGATTTTCCTTCTGTTTTTAATAAAAATTGCCTTATTTTAAACAAAAACCTTCCACATTTTCTGCTATCCATTTGATCTCTCATTTTTTAATCAAACCTAAATTTTAAAATATAGGATTTAGGGATCATGCTAGGTTCTTCTTTTTAATTTAAAACTAAACCAGGAAAATAAAGGAGAGCTCATCACGTATTTTTTCTTTCACTGTTGAAAGTATTTCAAGCAACTGAAATGAGAAATATGTCATAAAGGAAACCAAGGCGATGTTAGAAATGAAGTAATTTTTTGAGACTGTCTAGGATTTAGATCAAGAGATTGGAAGTTTTTCTGACTTTGCTATTGATTTGCTAGGTGATGGTGTTTAACTTCTCTGTATGTTTCTGTAGTCGCTCTTATCTCGTAAGATTTTCTTACACTTTGCATCCATATGTTTTTATTAACTGATATGTGGAGGGAGGGGAAAAGTAAATAATGTGCCAAGGGAGACACTGCCTCCTTACTTATCCGAATACTATCAAACTATAAGAAATCTTACCTTCTGGAAAGAGTAATAGCCTGCAGAATACAACTGATAATTCTAAATGGATTGAAGTCAGCATATATTTAAGGGGAATGATCAAAAGAGCCAAGTGGCACAAAGCACAAATGGGATATGAGAAACAGTAATAATGAAGGCAATTAGTTTACTTTCTCTGAGAGAACAAGATGCTTGCTGCCAACTGAATATCAAATTGCTTGGCAGCTGGGGACAGTGCATGAGGGGGCAGGAGCAGAGTGGTGAATTGGCAGCGGTTATCCTTTTCTCTGTTTCCCAAAGAGGTTCTGGGGCTGGAGCAGATGGGAGAAGGACATCCCTTCCTGGACAAGCAGGGCTGACTTGCCTTCCAGGACAGAGGGGACCTGCACTGGTGAGCTGAAACTTGCTGCAGGCAGCTCTTCTCAGGGAGTTCTCCTGGAAGTGCCTCCAGCCCAGCCCCAGGACATGACTTAGTACTTTCCTAAAAGCCAGAATATCAGGATGCCTTTAAGTCTGATGAGTTTTTGACAAAGTGAATGAAGTGGGGAGGGCTTGGTGAGTAGAGATGGATGTCTACCAGAACATGAGATTCCAATGTCTGATTTCTACATTGAAAATGTAGCTCAGGGTGATGGCTAAGTCTGCCTGTGATGTGAAACAAAAAGTAAGAAAACTGATGTACCTGCTGAACTGAGGAAAGATAGAAGGCTAGAAATGGTGCCCTGTGGCTATTGGCCTGTAGGAATGGATTGCTAATAGTTGAATATCAATGGAATTTAAATTCTGTGATAAAACTGTCCTTGGACAGCTTTGTAGAAAGTAGATTTGGGTCTTAAAAGGCAACTAAATTAAGTCATCCTCTCATATTCCAGAAGCTAGCCTGTGATGGAAACTCTTCTTATTGAGGAAAGCTACTATGAACAGCTTTGGGTTTTGCTGGTAACGCTGCTAATAGTAAAGTATGAATGCAAGGTACGTTTTTTTAAAAAAATATTTACTATATCTTTATGGTGAAATCACTCATAAATTACAAAGTTCAGAGCCTTCCTAGCCTAGTTTTAGGAGTTTCAAGTAAATAAAGTGCATAGGACCCATGCCTGCTTAACAGAAACCTTTTCTTATGTGGAATTATTATCCAAATTAAAAGTACTTTTTTGTACATTTTGTACAGAAAAAGCAGGAACAGAGAGGTGAGCCTTTTCTTTCACAGCATCCATGTGATTTATCAGGCATCGCATTCTTTCCCTGGGGGAAGGTAGGTCAGCTGAAGCATGCAGTGGGGGATGTAAGGTTTGGTTTTTTTGGTTTTTTATTGCCTCCTTTCTGTTACCTGCAAGAGATGTTTTGTACACATGTGTCAAGATAGTTGTCATTAAGACTGCTTTAGAATTAGCACTATTAACAGCAAACTATGGGATTTAAAATTTGTATGTTGCTAGGATGAGTTCTCTGTTGTGGTAAAAAATTATAAATTATTTTCACAGAAAAGACAAACGCATGAAAATACTTGTTACTGTGAGAGACAACAGTTCTATGGTATTATATTTCAAAAAGCTGCCAAAAAAATACCGTATGAATAACTAGCAATGCTCTGAAATGTCTAGTGCTATGCCTGCAAATTGCTCCTTGGCATGAAATGTGTTTTGCAGCTGTTATAAAGGTACATCAAAGCCTGGGCTGGGGGAAAATTCAAACTGGCGGGCAAAGAAAAAAGTCCTGGGTGCAAATAGTTGATCTGCCCAAAGTGAGATGAAGCCAAATATTGTTTGCTCTGCATTGTCTGACAGAAGCATTGAGCAAAAAGTACATGCGCGCCAAATTCACTGCTTGCATAAACAAGCTGAATGTCACTGAAGTCAGCTGTTTGCACCAAGAGTGAATTTGCCTTCCAGGTTTTAAATGATTCTTTCATCCTTTAATGTCAGAACATAAAACAACGTTCATTACAGGGTCTAAATTAACTAATTATACAAGTTTCCTGTTTCTCGCTGTAGAAGTGGGGGGAAAGCTCCTTGTTCTACTGAGGAGCCTCCTGCCCTGGTTTGCATCACTTAGATCTGGCACAGGGAAGTTCTCTGTGGAGCTGCTCGGGGGGAGGTGGACATAAAGGGTAGGGGTCCTTGCCCAAATGTCAGGAGATACCACTGGCAAGGTCCATGGAGGGGGTCGAACTGGAGAACACAAACGAGCCGTGAGGCTGCAGCAGGTGAGGTGAAGAAGCGCTTTCGTTCCCTCTTTCTTGACTAGGTCAAACTTGAGGCCCTTGAGTGCTGCTTCTCACCACTTGTGTACCTGCTATAGCCCTTAGCTCTGCACTGTGTATTCAGATCAGTCCTAGATATATTTTGAATTGACTGCTGTTAAGGCCTGCCCTAATTTTGCGTGTCTTTTAGCCTTGTTGCGTGGGTGGGTGGGTGATGTTGGGAACCTACACGGGGGCTCAGTTTGGGGCCCGTCAGAAGCAGCGTTGCTGCCACCCACCGCCAGCTTCCCCTCCCTTCCCTGCTCCTGTCCTGCTGTCCTGCAAGCAGTGGAGGTACGTGAACAAGGAAGTCACTTGTAAGTAGCTGATACTCTGCAGGATGCATCCTGATACAAGGGACTTGATCCTCACCAGGTATAGAAATGTGCTGGTAATTGAAATGTTTTATTATTCAAATCCCTAAGTATTGATACTAACACATTAACTTAATTTACAAGCAAAGAGAATAGTTTTGCCTGATAACAATGGCATAATATACTATCCACATCTGTTAGTAAGGTCCTCTGGGAGCTTTTCTCTATTTAACTCTCTCTCTGAAATCATCTTGCTTTCACTGTTGTTGGCTTTTATTTGATTACCCATCTTCCAACAAGGGCAGAAATTAGCTTTTTTCTTTTACTGGTTCTGTTTTAAGTCACTTGATGTTCTTGAAGGACTGATTGTTTAAAATAAAATAGTATTAAAAAAACCCTTCATCCCCAAAATAATTAAACTATTTAGGATGGATGGCATTTAAAAGCTTGTTGGTTTATTTTCCAGCTGGCCATCTGCAGAAGAAAAATGTGATTCTTATTACTTTTTGAACATGGTCAATTTTCTACAGAAAATTTTTAGTTTATACAGTTCTATATTTTGCACAGACAAAATGAAACATTTTGCTTCAGAAAAATAATTCATAGTTGAAATGTTTTGGGATGATTCCACTTAATCTTGTCCTTCTCAGCTGCCTCATGGGAACTAGAGGTAACTCATGAGCTAGATTGCCTTGCTTTGCTCTGCCCTCCATGTTGCCATGTCCTCCAGGAGGAAAAACCAATAACAAAAAATATTGGAAATACCTATGATGCTGGGAAAACCTCTGTTTCTGATTAGCTTGACTCTGTTTCTTAACCTTTTATTACTACTATTACTGATTATTGGTGTACTCTGTGCTTTACAAAACATATGACAAAGACCGTGCTGTGTGGCTTGTATAAAATATCTGACTGAAAAAGCAGAATGAATGAAGCTTGGTAAAAGTTCACAGACTTAGTCCTCCACAATCACGTGTTTAAGCAAGCTGAGTTTTTAGGAAGGATTTGAATAAGAAGTAATAGTTTGATAGCTGTGGAGTGCTAGCGAGGGGAACAGCAGTTTTTGATTTGCCTGACAACAAAAATTTAAGCTCCTGAGCAAAAACTTGGCATCGGGGCAGAAGTCATCATTTATTTGAAACTGATTCTGTATAAAGTTAATATGTTTGTTCTAAGGATTTAGCTTCAGTAAAAGGCATAAATTATCTGGCAGATGAGGAGCTTTTGCAACATTAAATAGCGAAGGTTACTGTCTATACGCTGCCTTCCTCTGACCTGTTAGCAGAGCCACTATAGGTGCTCTGGTTAATGTGTCAAAGCAGATTCCCATGTCAGTGCTGCCCTAGAAACAACAAAACCTGCTTGTGGAACCTGGAATAGGACTTTGAGGAACAGGCAATTATCCTCTGATTTGGGATGAATGCCCATCCAGAGCCACTGCAGAACACGCTGGTGCCACTGGTCTGAACTCCTGATGCTTCCTTGAAGGAAGCTGCAGCTTTTTAACTAAGAATGGTACCAAGAAATACCACAGCAGTGCCTGAATAAGCAAGAGACTTAAGAGGTGGGGATGAAAAAGTTGGTTATGTGAACTTTGTGTTTGCCTTAGTAACTTCCTTTACTGTCTTAGAATTTCTGTTTATGAGCATATTTAAATGCCTCAATTTTTTTGTATATAAATTAAGATAAAATTAATTCCATACCTCACATGCAGGTACTGTGAGGAAAACTACTTGAAAGACTGAAGTGGTCTATTTAAAGGTAAGTGTGGTGTATTAGAAATGATTCACAGTGAACACAGTCATTAGAAAAAAACTAAACACCCCACCCCCACCCCCATTTACTAGCCTGTTTCTGCATGTTTTTTGTTTTTGCACATAAATCACATGGAGGCAGTCCTACTACTGGTTTTTCTTCCATCTATATAGACTTCCATGCTTAGGTGTCTGATCCAAAGCTTACTAATAACAATGGAAAGACTGCTGTTGCATTTGAAATTGTTTGGATCAGGCCCTTAATGTGATATACTCTAATGAAAGAAGATATTAAACTATGTGGAACAATGAAATTTTGAAAACCCTATTGTCTGTCAGTAGGTTACTTCTTGAGCTATGTACGTTGATTTTCAGACCACTACAGTCAATGTGTTTATTTTTCTACAGGCTACCATTAAACCAGCTATATATCCCAACTGTTTTTTACTGCAAAGTGATATGAAAGAGCTTTAAATTTTTGTTATTGGAGAAGGAGGCAGGACTGCTGGGAAGAGGGCAGGGAGGCAACCATCAGAATTTCACATAGAAAATATGAAATTAATTTGATAAATAACAGAGAACTCTGGGACTTTGATCACTATATTTTCTGAATGGAATCTCTCTGGAGCACGTTCATCTTCCTTGTCTTTTTTTTAAAGTAATACTGTAAATTTTGGGAGAAACTAGAGGTATAACTTCCAGATTAATGGTATTTTGTAAGGAAGTTGCATTCTATTTAATATGTGTAGTTGGATTTTTCTAAACCAATTCAATCTAAATACCTTGTAGGTCTTAAAGTTTCATTTCCATCTGCATTGATTGCTTTAGTAGATCTTTGGATAAATGTCTGAAGAGCTTGGAAGGCAGAGTAAGTATTTGATCCATCGAAATCTTCAGCTTCCTCTCAGAGAAAGATCAAGTTATGAGCAAATACTATTTTTACTGCTGCTTTCACGTGTATGAATATTACTGAAAAGACATCTATAATAATGTTCAAGGAGAATGGGTGTCGCATCTATTATGCAAGTATTATAATGTTTCTAAACCAGATAAAAATAATGTACTCAATAGACACTACAAAATGAACTCCAATCTAATTGCTCTCAACACTATATCACTCCCATTTGCACCTTGCTAATGATTTCAAATGTTCAAACAAGCCATTTTTAAACTGATCAAAGTCTATTGCAGTTCTAACGCTGATTCATTTCACCATCTAATCAGGTCTCTGACAAATTCCTAAGTACTCATTTCCTTGGAAGTAATTTGCAAGTGGTGCTACTCAGGGTATTATGAATTGGTGCAACATCCAGCTGCTTGTTAAGAGATACAGCGTGAAGCCTGTGTTTAGCAGAGCATAAAGGATAAGCTCACTTGGTCAAATATGTTTTTCATGTTATGACGATAGAGCAGACTTTGCACGTATCCTTGAATGTGGCTTTGCACCTGGTTCTTCATGTCTTTTGTAGATGTATAGCTCTTACAGCATCTCAGGATATGAATGCCTTCAGCATTCTTGCTCTTTGAAATGATTAACCACACTAAGGCTTGTTCAGAGGAGGGTCGAGATGAGGCAAGCATTTCTCTGGCATTGTCCTGTCCATACATGTGACAGATGTATGAAGATGATGTAGGAAAGTCTAGCTTTATTGGACAGGAAGCAGTTTCTGTGTTTGCATATTGCCAAACTTTCTAAGACTATCACTAACTAAAATTCTTTTGGGCTTCCATCGTTTCTTGTGCCAGAACCTCACAGCTACCATTTATTTTTCCAAATACTGCACACTTGCACTAAAGTCTCAGGGAGTTTGTTCTCACCCTGCCTGCAAGTTGTGCTCAGGCTGTCTCTTACAAAGCAGCATCTTGGACAATAGCTTTGGTTTTTGCAATGTGTTCCTGAAGGAGTGTTTATTTGTTCCCTCATCTAAGTGGACTGTCTAGTGGCTAGTGATTGCCATGGATCACACATCTGTCTTTTAATAGAAACATGGCATTAGTTTGTATACAGTAAAAACCTATTAACTTGACCATGGAGGTAATTAGAATTGTAAGGGGTCTGGTAACCTTCAGTTTGTACTGATGTTATTTCATCACTTTGCTTTGTCTTTTACGTTGCATTTCCCTCCAGAGAAGGCTGTTTAGTTATGCATGTTGAGGAACTTGCAATATTAAGCTGGACTACGTTTTACAGATTAATGGATTTCCAATAATTTGATATTGCTGTTTTTCCAAGGAAGCTTCAAGTACACTTTTATTTTAGTTTACATTTGTTCATTGTAATATTTAAAGTTGGAAATAATTGCTTTTTGTATTCATTTTGCTGATTTTATTTGACAATGCAATCTCCAGCATTTTAATCGCTCTGAAATGAAAATCTGCTCATTGCACTTACCCATCCTTTGTAAGTTTGCAGTAGGGACTTTACTGATGTCAAAGCTGAGCTGACATCAGCAAAGTAGTGTTTGCTAGCCTGCCACTTCTGCTCAGGAAATGCTAATCAATTAGACTAGAACCACTTAGGATGCCTACCTGCAAAAATTCTTGCGGATTTTCACCACTTGTTTAATTAAAGAGACAAAATTCTATCCACAGGTAAGCATAGATACTGTGTTAGCTAATGACTTGTGTGCATTGACTGTAACACTGCAGAATTTTTCCCTTAGTGATCTTTTTAAAATACTTACAATTGAGAGGAGATTGCTAACTAGATAATAATGGTCTTTACACATCAAATTAAGTCCAAATATGTCACATTGTTTACTTTGATTTAGGAATGCTTTAAACATGAAGCTTCATAAAATAACACCCCTCAAATCTGAAGACCCCAAAGAACTTTGCAGATACAAATTATTTAGATAGAATTAAACTTAAGTGGGGGAGGATTTAGATTAGGAAATGCCTTTAAAAAGGAAACAAAAAACCTGCAAATGGACTCTAATTTGGTTGTATCAGTTGACAAGGTGGTTAAAATGTCTCACAAAAGGTACAGAAAATTACACGAAAAACCAGTGGAAGTGTTTTTTCTCTCTATCTCTGCATCTCTGTAAGTCAGGACCGCTGCCCACCTTCATCCTGGTTCCCACATGCACACAGACTTTGGTAAGTGTTTGAGAGTTCCCTCGCATGGGGAAGTAAGCACCATCCAGGACAGAGACTTTCACACAAAACTCGTGATATTTATCCTGTAGAATTAGAGACGGCACCATTCCTTTGCTACTTGGAGATATTATCAGGTCTTGGATATAATGGGCAAATGCCTGTTATCAGTAAGGGTTTGTTAGTCTTGCTGCACCAAAACCAGATGCAGGATTGGAGTGTAGCCTGCTTCCAGGGGCTGAGCCAGAGGAAGAAAATTTTGTTGGGAATGTGAATGGATATTGACTATCAGCTATAAGTGCAAAGTTATGAGTTCCTGTTCATGAGCTGCTTAAAAGGAGGTTTTAAGACTTTCTGCAGAACGAAAAATTTGGAGCTGTCTGCATTAAGATTTGTCCTGTGGAGAAAAGGGTTTATTCTCTCCTTCAGGAGAGAAAATTCTGGTGCTTTTAGTTTAATCTTTTATCTTCTCCGCCAGTAGAAGGTGTCTAGAAGACCTGGAACATTTGAGAGTTGCATTCGCTCAGCACTTCGCTCCAACCTGCTCCACTGGAAACACCAAATAGCAGGCTAGGTTGGATGTACACATTTTCCCTTGCACTGTGACACTGTGAATAATTATCTTGAAAAGACAGCATAATTTCATTAAAGAATTATTAGAGCTCAAAACATCTAAAAGATATTTTGAGGATCCTCCTTTCAAACCTAGTACTTTGACATCATCGTCCTACCAAAATTAGTGTGAGGGAAAATAATAATTAATAATAAATTACATGAAAGAATGTCTGTATTGTGAAATGGAACTCAAAAAAATATTTGACCCCCAAATTGAGCACCGGGTTTCCAACTTTACCCACAGAATTTTGGGAGATTTCACAATCATTCTCCATAGCTGCAGTACTTTCTCAAAGAACAGGAATAAAAGATACCTGAGAAAGAGTTGTTACATAGTGCAGGCCTAAATAACATTTAATTTTAAAATATAGAAATGAAAGAACTACAGATTTGGTGTAAATGAACTGGTGAGATGAATGAAAATACAGCTACATATTCACATATGTCTTTAAATACTGTCTATTTCCTGTTATAAGCACAGTGAAATACTGAAGTATTTGATGAGCACCAGTAGGGTAAAGGCTGATTTTTTTTTTTTTTTAAAAATTGATGAATCCAGTGCCACATTGAGTGATAACTGATGTGATTACTAACATTTCCTGTAGTGTGGCTTTTCTAGCCATAAAATCTCAAAATATTGTGAATTATATTTACACTTAAAATGAAATAGATTTGACTCTTGGCAACAAAGAGGCTGCATAGATGTGAAATAGTATACTAATGGTAGCTCCAGTCACAAAATGGTTTTGTGGACAAGCTGCCCTAAGCCTATTACGAGAAGAGCTACAGCAAGTTGTTATGGTAACTGGAGCTGTACAGTAACAGGGTAGGATTAAATACTTGATTTTTTTCCCCGTGCAGACTTTTGTGAAGCATTGTTTTCCACATCTAAAGAAGAAAAAACATTTCAGAAGATAATTAATAAGGAAATAGCCCAGTCGAATGTTTGTGTAAATTGGCTGTTGTACTTTCATGAAAAGCCTTGCCCCTCATAAATGACAGGTCTTCCCTCCTTTCAGGCGGAGATGAATATATTTAATTCACTGAAAGTCGATGTTTGTTTTGGTTGGATGTTTTTAATACACTGTTGCTTTTTGCTATTCTGGTTTTATTATTTCTGGTATGGTGATTCTTTTATTGTTTCCATAGTTTTGCTTAGAGGATATTTGCGTCATGAAATTTTGTGTCTCTGGGAAATTGTGCTTATGTTGCAATACCGCTGCAACAAGCGGCCTGGGAGTTGGAAGGACTCAGGAAAGTGGTGGGCATGACTGATGGGACAGTGGCTACTACCTCTGTCCTTCTTCCAGAGCCCATGGCAACTGTGCGGCACTCTAGTTATTCTAGATTCTCTTTGATAATGATATCTTTCTTTCATAGCTGAAAACTTACTTCAACCATGTTTAACACTGACATAAACTATTTTTCTATGATCATTTTCAGTACAAATCATTTGTTTGACTCCTGCTTTTGTGTGTAGGTGTGTAAGACTGCTTGTTATCACTATCGTTGTGCCTGTTGCATCTCTTTCATGTGTATTTATGCATTACTTTTGAAGGAGATGTAATTTTTTTCAGCAGCATATCGCAACGTTTGACGAGCTCCTAGTATGTCCTTTGTCTTGTGCGAATTTTCGTTGCTTTTGCTTCATGAAGCATCTTATTTTTTTAATTTATTTTGCAGAATAATTATGCTGACAAACTGTACAGTGCTTTTATCAGAGTTCTGACCCTGGCTATCTGAGGCTCTTTTGCAATTAAAAAGGTTACTAATATGTTGCTACAAATGCTGAAGTCTCTAGCATTTAGGTTGCTAAACAGGCTCCACAAATTGCCTTGAACCCACTGGTTACCAACTCAGTTGGTTACTGACTTGGTTGGATTAGAACTGGTCAATTTTATCATGGGTATTTTTTTCTAAAGCACTTTTCTCTTCACATTTGCAGTCCACTTGATTTATAGCACTGCTCAGAAATAAGAGTTAAACTTTACTGGCCATCAAAGCAATCCTCTGGTACCCTAGTAGACTCTCTCCTCTTTGCAGTTAAAAGCTGTAGCTATATAAAACGCTACAAATCAAAGATTGAGTCAACGTCTTGCAAAAGTAAAGAGGGTCTCCATTATGTTGATATTTCTTATGTTTATTTCTTGTAATGAATTCCCCTCTTCAGATGCATAAATTTAAGCATATGCCACTTAAAAATTTAGGCTTGCTGATTAGGGAACATAAAGCAGTGTGTATATAATATGCCAAGAAATAAGAAAAGAATAACAATGTAGATTGCAAGATATCATCCTGATAGAGAATGATAAAATATGCATGGCTCGGATGACAATAACACAAATAAAATGCAACATTTTACAGAAGTGAACCACAGCTCCTGACATAGCTCTGGCACTAGCATGCGAGTGGTGATTATGCAAATGTCTCCATGATTCATTCAGTTTGTATTGATGCACATAATCCTAGAGGAGACCTGTGAGAGCTAATGCATTTTGGTTCTGTGGCTTTCCATTGATAGCACAAAACAGCAAAGAGGGAAGTTATTTTCATGATATTAATAATGGGATTACAGAATCAGGTCGTTTAAAAGAATGGTGCTGACTCAGCTGTAGCAGTGCAGGGTTGAATATAGAGATTAATTCTTGAGCATGCTACATAAAAATCCACTGCTGGATATCTCATTGCACTAAAGCATATTTCCTCCTTTGTAGGAAATATTTAAAATGACAGCAGTTGATTTGATGCCTTCTTCCCTGCTGCTAGGAATTCCTTTATAACATCAGACCTCTTTCTGTTGATTTACCTTTACCCTGTCAGAGGGGACTTGCCTTTCTCCCCCCTCCTTTCCAGGAACTGAAATTGGTTCCTTCTTTTATAATCCCTGAAGGTCAGTGAAAGTCTGAGGGGATCGTAACTGCTCTGCATGAATAGCCGTCTCAGCCAATGAATCTTCTTAAAATCAGTGATGAGAGGGAGCAAACATTTCCTTTTTGTGAAAGGACATCTTCATAGATGTCACTGGAGGCAGCTCCTGGCTGGCTCTTGCTACCTTAGGTAGTTCTAGTGTTAGACATCTGTGCTTTTATTTTGCTTTTTTTTATGACTAGGCCAATAAGCTTAGCAGATATGCTGAAAGGTGATTCTTGCACAAGTTCCTTTGCAAGAGAGAAAAGAAAAAACATGTTGCCATTGATACAGTTTTTTTTTTAAGGTGCGAGTTACAAATGCACCACATAACAATTTTGTTCCCTATGTTTAAAAATACAACAAGGAAAAAAAGATGTTTAAGTCAAAATGCTTAAAAGGAACCTCTACTTGGGTTTTTTTCATTTTTTTTTTTTTTCCCCTTGTGTGGAGTTCTTGGGGGCAGGCTTAAAGAAATAGGGAAATAATTTTTGTACCTTTGCAATGTACTGTTTCTGCATTAGTGATATTTTTGCTTCCTTTGATGGAGAGAGCAGGAAGAGCCTATTTTTCTTTTGTGGAACTACAAAATTAAAACTGAGTTGAATGTTAAACACACATTTGTCCCTTTGTTATTTCTTTTTAACATTGCATTTTTCTGATCCTAATTTATGTTTAAGTACTATATTACTTATATCCAAAGTAAATAAGAAAATAATGTAACACAATCTAGATAAAAATATTGCAGTATTAAATGGGGTCAGTTCATGAGATTTGTGGTTTGAGTTTGGTGATAACCAGGAAAAAAAAATGAGAGGGGAGACCATTAGTGAAGAATATTAGGAACATCATCTAGTAATTAGTGATGTGAATATTTCTGAGATTCTGTAACAATGCTGGAAGCTAAGAGACTTATTTTCCTCCCTAGCATCTTGGGTGGTAAATAATTGGGCTGCTTTGGCCTGCCCGCACTTGAAAGTAAAGCTCATATTTTCTTACTGAAAGTTGTTTCCACACTTTGTGTTTTAAAATAGGTCAGATGCGTGCCATCCCCTTTGGCTCTGTATTAAGTCATATCACATAGCTGCAAACTCACTGTCTTCTCTGAGAAAGTTGCAGTTTGCTGTCTGGGAATACAGGTTTTGGCTGGGAGGATTAATTCTTACTGAGAGTGCAGCATGATAGTCTCGCTCCCACAAGGACTTGTTCCACAGTATCATGTTAAGTTTCCTTCCCAAATACTGAGATATTTTTTGGGTAGGATTTGGATGGGGGGGTTGTGATAAAGCCTTTGATTCAAATCATCTGCCTCTTCCGTTGCTCTTGCCAGGTTGGATTTGCACCTTGGTGCTTTGCTAAGCATGGCCCCTGATGTCCTGCTGATGCCCAACCCATAGCGACCCCAAATACTCCCCGTTCAACTTCACTGGCCTCGCTCGCCCCTTGGCGTTTCTCCTCTGGGTGCAGGTCTCGCCTGCTCCTGTAGCTGTATCGGAGGGGGTTAACGCTGTCATCTGCCTTGCTGACTAGCTCCTGCAGTCAAAAAAGAGTGAGACGCAAGCACTTTTGAAAGGCTTCTGCTCTCTATCGCTAATGTCCAGATCGTAACCATGGACCTGCTGCCCTGAGGGCTGTCACAGGTCCACATGCAGCCAAAGGGGAAAGGCAGGCAAGAGCCTTGAGAATCTGTACGTCCCTGTCTTGGTCAGGTTTTTGAAATGAGATTCACTCATGAATTGATCATAATTTTATGAAAAACATAGTTGAATGTTAAAATACTACTGTGTCAGCCTGCACTAGGCTTCTGCTGAACTAAATGGGGGTTGTGTTCTATTGAATGCTGAGATATATGAGATTTGGCTGCGTCTGGGACAGTTATTATCATATTTGTCTGTGCTGAAGGACTGGAAATTGGTATATTGCCTCAAAGTTTGCACAGGTGGGAGAATGACGTGGAAGGGTGAGTCATATCAATTTGAAATGGGAAAGGGGGCTAAAAAACATTGTTTTAATGTTTGTTTTGCCTGTTGGTGTGACTCCATTTTTAACCACTTTATTATTCTCTGTAGTTATTTTTTTGCAAAGACATTTGCCAAGGATTAGTTTTTGTTTGGTTGCAAATATTGTATGGCAGCTGGAAGCCTTTTTATACGGCTTTCAAAAGCTGAGAAACTGGTTGTCAATGTGTGAAAAGTTCTTTGCTGGTACTGTAAACTGCCTTTCATTAGGATCTTGTATATTTAATGATTGCTAGCGCAATGGGGCATGTAGAATTTCCTGCTGTGGTCTTCTGTACAAATTTATTGGAGAAAGACATTGGAAAATGTTGCTGGTGTGCAACAATGCATGGAAAACATTCGCATTTGTGTAAAAGTGATCGAAATCCTCAGGAACAGTTGCTAGATTAAAGCAAAGCCAAAACCTTTGTGATTCTAGATGAGTTATCTGCACACAAATATTGGCAGGTAAGATAGATGTTAGGTTTTATCACTGCCTCTGGGCAGCCAGAAAACTTTCAAATCCAGGATTAAACTGTTTTTCTTTTGGAAGAGAAAAATAAAATATTGTTTTCTCATTTGTTTGCATGCATGTGCAAAATTAGAGAACAGCAACTATAAATTGGATGATACAACTTAGAAGTCCATCTTTCAACTCTTACATGAAATTTTGAGATGTGCTGTCTGTCATAAATCTTGTCTCAGCTTCTCTCTGTTTTGAGAAGTTTGTGACTTGTCAGTCTCTGTGATTTTTTTTGTTTGTTGCCATATTGGAAAGGCATGGCTCTCTGAATGCAGATGTTAAAACAACCAGTGAACTAGATGCATTGGATCAAATAGGTCTGACTGAGGAAAATATGATATAGCTCAGGTTAGAGGGGAGCTGACACAGTTCTAAACTAAAGCTGCTTGGGTGGTTTTCTGAAGTCAAAATGTCCAGGGATAAAAAGGCAATTTTTAGACCAGTGACTGGAAAGGAAGTGACTCACACAAGAGATGCAAGAAGGAGATCGTATGTTGGCTTCAGCTTGAGATGGTATTTGAGGGCCACTTTGCAGGCCAGACACTAGTGCTCTTGCTGAGCTAAACAGTAGAATATATATTAAAAATACATTCCACATTTTAATTTCTAGCATTTCAGTTTGATAATGAAATTGTGTCTGTGGTTATTCTGTTGATGTGTCCACTTTATATTTTAGTTGTAAGTCCAGAACTTGTATTTATTTGCTCCAAGACAAACATTAGTATCAAGACCACTATGCTTCTGCTAACTGATGGCTCATGTGGCTCAATCCTCTCGAGAGGGTCAGTCCTATTCCAGACCTACTTAAAGTTTACATGGAGATATTACGAAGATCCATAGGATGGCATAGTTGACTGTGTTATTATGCAACCTGACAATATTTAGAAAGAGCTGAGCTAAGACAGGAGCAATTTAATGCATGACAGAGTGCATTGTTCAGTCGTGCAAGGTGATATGACTCCCATCTAAATGATCCAGAGGTGGGTGCTGAAAGCACAACTATATGGAATGTAAACAAGACTCATGGAAGGGTTTTAGTGTAGACCTAAACTGTGCTTTGAGGTATTTTCAGCCACAGTACGGTATTCTCTGTGCGGAGGATGAATTCTCTGTGTGACTTCTTGCATAATAGCATCTGAAAGACTCTCTATCATTTCCTCTACTGTCCTGTTGAGCAGATGATGTCTTAGCCGCAGCTTTGAAGTCTACAGCAATGAAGCTGTAAAACCCAGTCACTTAGGAAGTTTTAATTCAGAACAGAGCCATGTTCAATTAAGTAAATACATAATTTACTTATTGAGAGGGTCTGTCAATGGGCCACCAAGATGGGGTACAGGGCACACGCCCTTTGAGGGAGCTGGGCTTGCTTAGAGTCATGTAGAGACTAAGGAGTGATCTAGTAGACATCTACAACTACTTTAAGAGGGGGAGTCATGAAAATGAGAGTATCAAATATGCCTCAGAAGGTGCAGATAATGTAACAAGGGGCAATGGCCAAAATTTCTGCATGGGGAGGGTCAGGTTAGCCATCCTTTCTTCCCAGGAGTGCAGTGCTGCAGCACCCAGGCAGGTGACCATCTTTGGGGGTTTTCTACAGATAACCTGATTCAGTGCTGCTGATAATCCCGCTTGGAGGGCAAGACTGGACTGGAGGGTTTCGGAGGTCTCTTACAAACAACATTTCAGTGATTCTGTTCCCAGTCTACTTGACCCAAATTGAAACCCCCATGACCTTGAAGGTGCTTAAAAGCTGAGTCCATTCAGCATGCCACCAAGTGCAAGTTTCAGAAGAAAGCCTTCAGACATAGACACTTTGGCTCTCCAGGTAAGTGTTGCTCTTCAGTATGAAAGTAAGGTCTATTTCAGCGGAGGTTTTTTAATAATCTCCTATAGGAACTGCAGTGGGAGTTGCTGCTTCAAATGGAAGGTATACTTTTTTGACCTTGACTTCTCTAATATAAGCACACAGCAGCATGTATATATTTATGCAGGGAAAAACAATCCTACCAGATCTACTTTGCATATGTAATTTGGTTACAGGGAAGAGAATGAGGGAACAAGCTGCTTGTGGCAAATATAAATAAATTAATTCATTACTGCATAGCACTTCTTGCTGTGGCATGATAGGGTGTTTTCAAATCTTGAAGTACAAAGTCGTATTATCTTGGTTTGACCAGATGGACTAATGATCTTTTGGGTCCTATTATCTATGATCTGATGACATTTTAAAATATTTGGAATCTGCACTAGACAAATTTTGAATACACCACTAAAAGACACATATAAGAATGCTGTTGGTTATTTTCTCTGCTCTTTTTTTTTTTTTTTTTTAATTAGTACTGTATGAATGTAAAAAAGTGATTCCTGATAAGTCTCTGTGAAGGTGGTACTGATGTAGAAACTCAAGCAGAGAGACAAAGCCACTTGCCATGGACCACACGGCAAGTCAGATGGTTCTTTCTCTTCATTAATTCTGATGATAAAATGGATGTGAAATCAATTCTTACACTGATCTGGAACAGCTGTTGAAGATCTTTTAACAGAACCCAAGTAGGAATAATGTCAAGCCAAAATAGCTCTCTAAGTAACTAGACACAAATTAATAAAACCCCAAGATGTAGGGTCATAGTATGAACTCTGATTTAATCCCAAAGAGAAGAGAAATCTGAGAGGAATTAAAGTATTATTTACATGTGTGTGCAGTGTTTTCTGTTTAGGAATTTACATTCTTCTCATCAGTGTAAATGCTAAATATCTAGACAGGCAAGATTGAAGTGATTTCTGTGGGGGAGGGATGGGGAAAGCATTAGAAACCATGCCACAGATGACGCTGCCCTAATTATAAGGACATTTTGTCACGGAGATTTGCCAGTTGGATACATTTATTGATCCTCAATTGTTTTGGGGTTTACATGTGATAGTGATGACTGAAGGACTCTTTTAAGTTTTTTTTTTGTTTTTTTTTTTTTTTTTATTGTGCAGCTGAAAATGTAACAGTTTATTTCCATTTGACTTCCATACTGCGGTGCATTTTCTTTCCAGGAAAGCTCTGCAGGAGAAATTAGCTTATCACAACATATCACAAAAGACAGGTAGATCCCTGTACATCAGGAGTAATATTCAAGCATCTGAGAAACGAGCTCTTCCGTACCACTGCAGTGTTAAGATTATCAGGGACTGAAAAGCAGAGCTCATTTCGGACGTACCCTGTTTGGGAAGGGAGGGAGAAGTCTGTGGTTCAAGCAAAAGTCAGGTAACCAAAAGATCAGGTAATTTCAGATTTTTCATGTAATTCTTGACGGGCTTTTTGGTAAGTCGTATCTCTCTATTTTTGTGATTAAAAAAGGGATAATCCCTCTTTTCTCTTCCCTTCACATGTCACAGAGCACTGGTGATTTGTTCACCCCCGAAGAAAACATGAACTGTTACGATGATGTAAAATGCTATGTCTGCATGTGGTCAAATAACTGCAGTTTTCAGCAGTATCTATTGCTGTAGCTACTTACTTTGATGCAGCAGCTGTAACTCTATGGATGGAACTCAGGCCCTGACACCCTGTTCCAAAGCCTCAGAAGAGGTATATCTGTTCCTTAAGTTTTCTTTTCCTAAATCTAAACAGAGTCATAGGGTCTAACCCTTTCTTGCTGAGTAGAGGAAAGAAGGTCTGGAGTCTGGGTCTCCTCTGCGGGGCTGACGATGGCCCCTGGGCAGGGCCCGAGCCCGCTGTGTCGGGCTGATGGCGCTGCGAGTGTCCTGGCAGGTGGGAGTGGGTGCCGGGAGCTGATAGCAGAGTGCTCCAGCCTCCATAACGAGATCTTCTCTGTCACAGCTGTGTAGGTTAGAAGGCTAGAAAGGACTAGCACTACTTCTTATGTTACATCAATCTAGGACCTTACTGGATTCACTTTTACTAATTCACAATCCCAGAGATGCAGAATCCACTTCAGCCATTAAATTTGATGAAATCGACAGGAGGGAGGTACTGAAATGTTTTCACATGAAATAAAATCTGCCAGAATATTCTCTGTGCTCAACCCTGGCACTGCTTTGTTAGGCTGGGATATTTCCTTAAAGGTGCACTAGGGGGCACTTTAAGACTGATTAAGGGAAGCAGGAAACTGCAACACTAATTCCACCTCATCATGAGCAGAGTAAACAGTCTGGTGCAAAACAAAATATAAAAAAACCATAAGCAATTAAATATGTATTTAGTAGCAAGTGTGATTCGATTCCTGTTTTTCCCCCAGCAACTGCACTTGCTGAAAGTGGACATGCAACTGAAAATTACATTCTTGTTCTAAACAGATTGTATCATTGTCGTCTTGTTCTTCTAAATAAATGGACTTTGCTTTTCAGCATCTAGCCAAACACAGGATCAGATGCTATATTTTTTCACTAATCAGCCTCTGTCTCTACAGCTATCTGTGATGGTAGGTTTGCAATTTTTTCGTTTCTTCATAGGAACTGTTAAAATTTCTGTTCTCCAACATTCTTGTTTATTTTATTTCTTTAGCTGGTTTTATTTGACTTAAGCCCATCCAGAACTAAAGTTCTGTTCCAGGACAGCCCTCCAGAGTGTCTCCTGAGCATCAGAAACTGCTTTTGCTGCCATGTTAATGTCCATTCTCCTGCCAGGAATGTATGTTTGCCAAAGTGTTTGAATTGTGTAATGATTTGTCTTGTTAAGCACATTAGAATGACATAATAATCATAACTCCTATTTCTAACAGTTTTTCCTTCCCAATAGTTTAAGAAAGCTTAGAAGTAATCAGATTAATCTGATAGATGCAGATAAATTAACAGAAGCATTGCTTTTATACATTTCTTTCCACAAAATGTCAGACCATCCTTTTGCTAAAAATTTGATTTCATAGTATCAGTAAGCTATATAAACTGTGAAAGGTAGACAAGGATGACCCATTCAGTTCTCTGCAACAGGAAAGTGTATAGTACATAGCTGAGATGACTTGATGTCTTGCAACAACCATAGATTTATACTGATTAGTATATAAAATAGCCAGACAATAAATGCAAACCTATTTTTTAATTTCATTTGTGGGCTACATTGTCACTCTTTGCTTTTTTCCCTGCCTCTATCTACTGTGCATATGACTACAGTTCACTGTTTCTGATACCGATGCTTTTGCTTATTTTAAGAAGTTGGTAGAACTGTTCAGCGTTACTGGATGCACTCTTTTTTGTCAGGAAATACTATCTTGTTGAAGCTGAAACATTTTGTGGCAACAATGATTTTAATGTACACACATTAGGAATACTGAGATAGTGCTAAAAATATGTTCACCCCAGAACAGCTAAAAGCCAGTCACTGAGGATGAGTGTTGCTTTTAGTTTGGTACTTATGCTGTACAGAGGCTTCTATACAGCCCCTGTATAAAGGGGTACATTACTATTCCTACCTCAAGTGCCATCCCAACCTGTTATGTAAAATTGTTCTAAGAAAAGTCTGAAAAAGTTAGAAAACTAATGTGAACAGAGAGCTCTGCAGGCACGACCCAAGGGCTGCTTTCAGCTGTAGCATCTGCACAGTCAGATGCTTGCTCTGGGCCAACTTCACCCTGAAGCTTTCAGACCCGTTAGTGTGCAGCTATGCCTACAATAAAATGTCCTGCTCCTCGGGTGGACATCTGGGCATGGGCAGAGCTGTGTGCTAATGGGGCTGCTGGGTGCTGAGCCGGGGTGGGCTCACAGCTGGCTGCCTTGGAGCACAAGTGGGACCCACACGTAGCTGCTTTCTCTGAGCACAGAGGAGGCATATCTTTACAGTAAAGGGAAGAGTGTGTAACTGGAAATCGATAGGTTGAACTTAGCAGATGAGAAATGAGGTCTAATTGGTGATTAAACAACATGGGTGGTTGAAAACAATTAGATGTCGGTCCATTGACCTCTCTCCTTTCTGGAGGAAAGCTAGACTGAAGAGCTTGAATTTCATAGCTCCTGCCACATCCTGGGATCCCTTCTGGGCTTTGGCTAACCTGGGCTTGGGAGAGAGACAGAGACTGATCAGACAGTTGCAGTAAGAAGGGATCCTACAGGATATTTTGGTTAATGGGCCTCAGTTGTCTGAAATTAATGTCTTGCTCTTATAGGATCCCTGACCCCCACCATGACTGATTCTTAGCCAGGTATGACTGCGTCTTCTGAAACATTGTGATGTGAACCTTTGAACAAAGATGCAGATAGATGTTTCTTTGGTGATGGTAAAAGTGGTGTAAGTTTACAAGGTTGCTGCCTCTTTGGCAGCTCTATAGTTTGCTCCTTTTCTTTGTCTGTCCATGGATGATTTATGTATTAGAGAATATCTTTCCAGTGGTATTGAATTAACTATGCCTTGTGCCAATATATGAGTTAGTTTTAAACTTTCTGTTTCAAATATAATTATTAATATTGCTCTGGAAGTGTGGGTCTTAGTAGGGGTTACAAAGGGTCTTGAGAATGCTTCTCAAGTAGGTCTTCCAGTCTGCACTGAGCTGCTGTGATTACACTGCCACCAATAACTATCTAGTTAGTTTAAAGCTAGCTTTGGTGTGTCTGTGCAAACAGCAGTGGTATCACATGTTGCTGTCCATGTGTGTGTGTACATATACATCATATAACTGTAACATGTGGTGGTATAAGATTCACAAACAGGTATTATATGTTCTAACTTTCTGATTTTGTAGGTTCTTCTTATTTTGTCTTGTTCTTTTTTGTTCTTAAAATTAACCTAATTCATCCCACAGAATACCTTGCTTTCCTAAAAAGGACTTCTCTTAACATTGTAATCATGCTGTGCAACGTGCTTGGTGATAGAAAAGATTCCCTCATAAAACAAACCAACCCCCATCTAGAAATACCTCCTTTTAGATTTCATGTTCTTTTTTGCTTATTTTTCTGTTTTCCATAAAATGTTAAAAAATTATTGTGGTTATCATCTGCTAAGAAGCTAAAGCTAAGAACTGTAGAACTCTGATTTATTTTAGTTCTTGCTGTTGTAAAGGGATAGTAAAGTCATATTAGCCCCGTAGACTTTTTTTGCTTAACATATTCCACTGAATTAGCCCATAAGGTATTGACTGGGGTTCTGGAGACCAAACTTTTAAGTCCCTGTGTTGTTTAATTCAGAGCAGGAGAATGAACCTCCATCTCTGCTTTCCTTTGCAGGTGCCAGAGTCAATGAGTTAGTCTGAAGTGGGATTTTGTTTTTTGGGGCTTTTTTTTGGAATGATTTCTGGTTCAAACCAGTGTGAAATAAAAAAAAATCTGAAAACTAGAAATATTTTGCAAACTAGACAGCCATTTTTGTTCATACCTGATTCTAGTGAATACGTTTTCAATCTTCCTAATTCTTTTGTTAGCAAGAACAGTCTTCTATGTAATCAGAATGGAGAAATGATGCAAAAATACTGCAAAAATATTCCAATGCAGAAAACCTTCCAGGGGAGTTTTCTCATCTCTGCTGTTATATTATGAACTCATTAGATTTTTTTTTTTTGGTGACGTTTGAAACCATCAGCGGCAAATGACTGTAAATCAGAGTAATTCTTTGTGTGCATTCCACTACCAGCAAATATAGCTTTGAATCCATAGCTAATTATAATGCCTCTGTTATCGCTTAGGCTTTTTAACTAAAAGAATCTACTCCATCAGAAGTTCCCAATGTTTCCGGCGCAGTGCGGCATACAACTGTTCCTACAGTACTCCAGGGCTTATAGGTCATGATCCTCTTCTATTATGAATGTGAATGCACACTTGTAACATAGCTAAAACAGATGAGTGTTCCCATCAAGTTACCAGAAGTGTACACGTGACGTGATGAGAGGTTCCTGCACTTTGGTCACATGTTTAGATCACAGAACCACAGACTTGTTGAGGTGGAAGGGGACATCTGGAGATCGTCCAGTCCCGTGCCCCTGCTCCAAGCAGGGTCAATTAGAGCAGGTTGCTCAGGGTCGTGTCAAATCTGATTTTGAATATCTCCAAGGACCAAGACTCCACACCCTCTCTGGGTAATCTATTCCAATGTTTAATCTCCCTCACAGTAAAAATTTTTTTTTCTTTCTTTTTTTGTGATGGTTAAATGGCATTTAATGTATTTGAACTCGTGGCTGGTACCACTGCAAAGAGTCTATCTCCACCTTCTTTACTCACACCATCAGGTGTGAGCCCTCTTTTCTCCAGGTTGAAGAGTCACAGCTCTCTCAGCCTTTCCTCACAGGAGAGGTGCTCCAGTCCCTTAATTGTCTTCATGGCCCTTAAATGGACTTGCTCCAGTAAGTCCATGTCTCTCTTGTACTGGGGGTTCCAGGACTGGACCCAGCACTCAGTGGCTTCACCAGTGCTGAGTGAAGGAGAAGAATCACCTCTCTCAGCCTGCTGGCAACGCTTCCTAACACAAACCAGGAGACTGCTGGCTGCCTTTGCCACAAGGGCACATTGCTGGCTTATGGTCAACTTATCCATTCCCTCCTCTGCAGAGTCCATCTCTGCAGAGCTGCTTTCAAGCCAGTTGGCCCCCAGCCTGTGCTGGTGCATGGGGTTATTCCTTCCAAGATGCAGGACTTCTGCCATTCCCTCTTCATGACCTTCCTGTTGGCTCATTCCTCCAGCCTGTTGAGGTCCCTCTGAATGACAGCACAACCACCTGGTGTACCAGCCACTCGTCCCCAATCATGTGCACTCAGGCCCATGTTCCAGGTCATTAATGAATATGTTAACCAACACTGGTGCCAGTATCAACCCCAGGGGTACACCATTAGTGATTGGTCTCAGCTGGACCTTGTGCTGCTGGTCACAACTCTCTGAGCCTGGTAGTTCAGCCAGTTTTCAATCCACCTTACTGTCCACTAATCTCATCTGTATTTCATCAATATCTCTATGAGAAAGTTATGGGAGAAAGTGTCAAAAGTCTTGCTAAAGTCAAGATAAAAATATCCACTCTGCTCCCCTCATCCACTGAGCTACTGATTTCATCATAAAAGGCTATTAGGTTGATCAGACCTGACTTCTGCTTTATAAATGCATGCTGACTACTCCCTCCTTGTCTTTCATATTTTTGGAAATAGCTTCCAAGGTTATTTGCTCCATTCCTTCCCAGGGATTGAGGTGAGGGTGACTGCCCTGTAGATTCCCTGCCAGATTCAGCTCCAGATGGGTTTTGGTGTACCTAACCCCATCACTTGAACAGTATCTCTGTATTCCTCCTGGGTCACCTGTCCCTGCTGCCACCTCTTATTATTCTTTTTGACAGTTGAGTTTTTCAGGAGCTCCCTGCCAAACTTGCTTGACTTTCTGCACCTTGGGATGGACCATTCTTGAGCTTGGAGGAAGTTATCCTTGAAAAATCAAACAGTTCTCCTGGATCCTTCTTTCCAGTGTCGTAGTCCATGTGATTGTTCCACGCAGGCCCCTGAACAAGCCATAGTCTGCTCTCCTGAATTCCAGGGCTGTGATCCTGCTATTTGCCTTGTTCCCTTCTCCATGGATCCTGAACTCCACATCTCATGGTCACTGCAGCCAAGGCTGTCCCCAACCTTCACACCCCCTATCAGCTTTTCCTTGTTTGTAAGTATAAGGTCCAACAGAGCATCTCCCTTTGTTGGCTGCTTGATCACTGGTGTCAGGAAGTCATCTTCAATGCACACCTGAAACATCCTCAATTGCTTGTGCACTGCTGTATTGTCCCTCCAGCAGATATTGGGGTGGTCAAAGTCTGCATGAGGACCAGGGCCTGTGCATGTGAGGCTTATTCCAGCTGTCTGAAGAAAGCCACAAAATCCAATATTTCCTCTTGATCAGGTGGTTAGTAGCAGACACTCACCACAACATTACTGATTTTGGTCTGCCCAATGATTCTGACCCATAAGCTGTCAGCAGGCTCATCACCCGTCTGCCGTTCTCACATCAAGGGCAACTGCCCCTCATCACCATCTTGGCCTTCCCAATGGTGGATCCATCTGGACCCACTGTCACCTCCCTAATAAGCCTGTATCCACCCATTGCAGCACTCGAGTTGCGTGAGCTACCCCACTGTGTCTTCATGATCTAAATGAGGTTGTAGCTCTGTAACTGCACACAGACATTTAATTACTCCTGCCTGTTCCCCATGCTGCAAGCATTGGTGTACAGGCACTTCAGTGAGGCACCAGTTTACTGATTTCTGAGAAAACATATGCAATCCTTTTGGCACTTCATTTGTGTGCATAGACTTGGGGTGGCCCCTTCAGTCCAGTTCCATTGATTGAGGTGTCTCCTGTCCACATCATGTGTACTTTATTTGCCAACCCCGTCCATCACTTCTTTGCTGTACTGAGTGTTGCCATCTCTCCTGGCCCCCTTGTTCCTAGTTTAAAGTTCTCATCACCAGGCTGGCCAGCCTGTTGGCAAAGATCCTTTTGCTCCACTTGGTTGGGTAGATCCTGTCTCTTCCAAGCAGTCCTCAATCATCAAAGAGAACGCCAGGGCTAGTTGCTGCAGTCACTGGTGGGGATTGTGCCCTATGTCATGTCACTGCTGCTGCGTAGGCACATATAAAGATTTTTTTACCCCCTTCTGCACAAACTGCTGCACTCTAGGCCTCTCTCTAGTACCTGCTGAAAGGGTGCTTGACTCTTCCTAATCTCCTGATTAGGGCTAGAACACCCCTTGATCAAGAACAGCTGCCAGATCTTGTTAAAAGCTGCTAAAGCTTGCTAGAAGCTGCAGCTTCGTGTAACTATCCTTTCCTGGCAGCTGCAGGAACCTTGATATGCCTCAGAGTGTTCCCAGGAGTCCTCCAGCAATCCCAGGAGTTCAGGAAGATCTAGAAGCAGAGCCCAGAAACTGCTGTGCAAGCTGCTGCATCTGAATTTAACACTGAGGAGGTTAGCTAGAAGCAGTTTGTAATTCCCTGTTTGAGGTATTTATTTCCCCTCCTGCCTGTGCCTAAGGAGCCCCTGACTGAAAGACAGCAAGTGGAGAGGTAGATGAATTGTACTTGTGCACTACCTCTGAACCAAGGCTGTAGGTTGACTGCCTCTTTTATATTTATTATATACAAAAGGATAGGACATGGAATGAAAGCCTTCCTTTGATTTTTGTTCTCAGTTGACTAGTTTTTTTTTAATCTTTTCTGCATGTTTCAAGTTGCTCAGAAACAGCCTGCTCTGGATTTAAGAAAACCAGCAATATACCTAATATTGTAGATGGCAGCAGACTCTGCCTACTGCTGACACTTCATACTGTTTTGTCATCATAAGTACAATGGAAGAGCACTCTTGTTGTTAAAACTTTTCTTTCCATCTGCTCATTCTGACTTTAAGCATAAGCCTGCTTAACACAAAGGGAAGGCATCCTATCTAGCAAGGAGAGGTTCAGGAGAGTTCACTGTAAACAAACTGATGAGATGAATGTAAACAGGAGCAGCGTATTCTACTGCAGATGGCTACCCCTCCCTCTTGCCTTATAATTCCCATGTTCATAATGAAATATTTTCATTCCTTAGAATTCTATAATGAAATGTGAGTTAGCAAGAAATGGATTTTTTTGAAAATCAGGTTGAATTCTTCATCTGCTGCCAGTGATAATGGATGACTGAAGAATTAAAACCCTGACTTCATAGCTGACCTTGCTTTGGGAAGGAGGTTGGTCTAGATTACCTCCTTTCAACCTGAATTTTCTTATGATTTAATGAATCATCTCCTATATGAGATGCTATAGCAATATTTTTCAATATAGCAGTTTGGTATTTGACTGCACCAGTACAGATCTTAACACTGCTATAAAAAAGCGTGTCTTGCCTAATTTCTAACCCATCTGTGGTGTGTCTTCCATAAATTGTTACTGGATGAATGAAGGAATTTGTGATGTACTCTATTTCTATCTAGAAGCTAATGTTCAACTACTTTAAAGATGGTGAGAGGGCTGGAGCACTTGTCCTGCGAGGAGAGACTGAGGGAACTGGGCTTGTTCAACCTGGAGAAGAGATGGCTTTGGGGACACCTAACAGCAGCTCCCAGATGAGGAGGTCATCAAGAAGATGGAGTCAGGCTCCAGGAATCTGACCTCAGAGTTGGCCCTGCTTTGAGCAGAAGATTGGACTAGAGACCTCCTGAGGTCCGTTCCAAGCTGAATTATCCTGTGATCCTCACATGGGAGTCTGTTATAGACCAC
>VZTQ01008235.1:42446-107981 GCA_013400755.1 Pelecanoides urinatrix | reverse complement strand
CCTCGGTGGCTTCGAATGAAAGTAGGAGAGCCCAGTGCAGTATACCAGTACATTTTGCAGGCAGAAAACTGAGAATCACAAACCTGAGGTTTTAGAAAGTTATAATTAGGTTTTAATCTCTCAGAATAAAATATATCCGCAAATTATTCACAATTTCAATTACTTATATGGAAAAAAATTACTTGAAAAGTGATATGTTTGAGGTTGTTTTTGTTATTGAGATTTTTCTTCTGCATTCAAATATAATTCAATATTTGCTACCTGCAAGTCTAAAAGTATCCCCACTGGAACTTTTTTTTTTTTTTTTTACATTAGTGAAGGCAAAATATGTAAGGTTTGTATGATGAATTAAACTTAAAAGCTGAATATTAAATTCTAAATTCATTGTGTTGTTCTGCTATGCAATTTGATATTTTTCTACAATGGAGATGAATTTTTTATTCTCTTGGGAAAGACAGATAATTAGCAGGGAAAAAAAAAATCCTAGAAAATGACCATAGCTATCTCCATACCCTGGAGACTCATTGCAGAACACAGAGATCTTCATCCTAAATTCAGTTATTTGAAATGCATAGAGATATTGATCAGCACGATTTATTAGTGATATCTGCTTTTTGTCAATTGTTTATGTAATATCACAGATATGTATTGAAGCTTTACAGAGAACTCACTGTGCTTGTTACCTCTTTTTTTGTCCAAAATATACCATGCATTTGTGATGTTAGGACAGCCCATAAAAGACAGGTTATGAAGTATTTATGGAAAAAACATACCAGAGGAATTGATAGCAATTAACCCTTTTGCTAATAAAGACATGAAGGAGGCTGAAATGAAATTAAAACAAAAAGAGAGTTTTTTTTGTCAGGGAAGAAATCTTCTGACAAATAAGTAAGAAGGAATGTGCTAACGAATACCTACAGTATATTAGTCCATTCAGTCAGTTTGCAATGTTCAGGCATACCCTTGCATCTATGGGTGAATAAACTTCAGATTATTACTCCATTTGTTAAGTCCTAATCCATGTTTTTAAATCACATGTGATTATAAGATTTTCCACATAGTTGCATTCTTCTCTTAGTCAACTCTGACTTTTGCTAGGATATTCTGTGTTCCCTCATGTACCTAAAAACTTCAGAAACCAGATATGAATTACATTTTTAAGTCATATTCCAAACCATAAAGATTTCAAACCTCAAAGAAGGTGGTAGGAAAAAAGCCACCTCCTACTGGACTAAGCATTCATGTTATTGAAAAATTTAACTGCATCTTCCATGTGTGGCTTTGAAGGATGTAAGACTGACGTACAGGAATTGATATTTTTGTTTCATGAAAATGCTTGTTTTGAAACAAAATATTTGGTAGTATTTAGACTATTATCTTTGAACAGTCATAATTTCTTGGTTTTGTTTGTTTGTTTCAAAGTATTTAAATACAACTTCTCTGGTAGAATTTTAAACAACTACATAACTTTAGTTTTATATACCTATAGGGAAAAAATAATTCTTATTTCCCTCCCTTCTGCCAGAAGATAGTTCAATTTTCCTCACTTGTTATTTACTAGTAGAATGAGAAAATAACAGATAAAATAAGATTTTTTCCATGGAAATGAACAAAGTTATTCTTAAAAGTATTATGAAGTTTTGCATTTCTCATTGAAAAATTAGTGGGAAAATTGATTAAAACAAAAAAGAAATGTTGCCACAGACTTCTAAATTAAAATAAACCAGTGGAAAATCACATTAAAATTCCAGTTAGAGACTGCCTAGGGGAAGAGAGAAATTGCAAGAAATATTTGAGAGATCACAATCTTCACCCTGCACAGCATCTGAGGAAGGCATAGTGCTCAACTTGTGTGATTTACAAGCTCACTATGGGGAACAAACAGGGTTATAATGGAAGATGACTTACTAATAATATTTAATTGAGGCTCAGTCAACAGACAATTACTCTTTTCTGTGAATACAGGCAACAAGTTGAATGAGAATGAATGGAGAATCATCATTAAAAAATAATTCCCTTTTCACTATGACAATTAAAAAAACACCCAAAATATTTCAGTCAGCTGTTTTCTTCAGATTTGCTTATTTTATTTGGCTTTTATATCTTGTTACCTTAAGTACTTTGGGACAGAATTTTCCCTTCCTGAAGCTTTTGCATTCCTGGAATGTTTCCAATAAAAGTTTTCTCTCCTACTCTCATGCTAATTAAAACATGGTAGATGCCTATATTGTGCAGTGTATATGCACATTACCGCTACTAACATTTTGCTACTTCTCTCAGTAATTAGCATGAGATGAAAGGAGACTTTTTTCGCTAATGAATGCTCATACAGCACTTTGAACATGTAAGGCCCTATAGAAAGATGAAGTGCAATGTTTCCGGTTCTTTCCCTCAAGCTTTAAGTCCATGTTTGGCTGGCTTAATCTTTTTTCCTGTGGCTAAAACCTTTCATTTACATATTGAATTTCAGTGATGTTAAATGATAAAATTAAAAGACTGAGAATATGGAAAGATTACAATTCATATTCACAGGATACACCTATATGGAAAAGCAGCAATGGGACTGATTTGCTATTACACATTTCCAGATTATACTGAAATAGTTCGTGAGGGGAGCAACAGTGGTGATCTAATCCTAGTACTAAGTAGAATAAATAAAAAACCACAAGTCCTTTAAGTATAATAAATAAAATTGCAAGTTTTTTAAGCAGAAAAAAAAATTACAAGATTTTTGTTTATTTAAATGGATTTAAATTATTATCTAGACCTGAGCTGGTGTAATTTGATGATACTCTTCTGATATCAAGCTAAGTTAATTAACTCAGCTTGTATAGATGAAATACTGTGCTCCTTTGCAGATGCCCATGTGCATTTTTATAAGACTTGTTTAAATGTGATGGGGAAAAGTGCAAGTTTTTCTGCAGAAAATATTTTTTTCAAAAATCAAAAACAATTAGAATTTCTTGCTGCTCAGCTGAAGACATTTCATGTTCCAGAGAGTGCTGAGCACTTTTCTGGTGTAAAAATATACTCAATTTGGATGCCCAAAAGTATCTGTACTATTTTTTTTTTCTTAGTGTCATTCTCTCCTGCAGTTTACAGTAGTTGTCTCAGAGGATCTTGTTTCTTTATTAAGTTTGTCCTAACTGTTTTTTCTGCAGAACGGAAAACTTAGGCTCTGTATATAGTTTCTTTTCCAAAACAATACAAGAATGACACATGTTAAAACATAGGCACAGTTCCTTAAAATGTAATAATTGTGGCACAATAAAAGGAAAGCTGGATCTATGATTGGACAGAAACTTAAACAAGCAGTTTTCTGTCTGAGAAGAAAATGTCACAGACACCGTTTTTCAAGAAAATGTAGTTAAGTAAATCAGTTCTGTCATTTTCATGCATTTTTATTGCAAAATATCAGCAGCATGCACCTGTGGAAAAAATTAAAATAAATTAAAAAAATTCTTATTCCATGTTCTGATACTGTGATTTAAAAGAAATTATTTATTCAGAAGTGGATTTTGGTACAGGACTCTCTATTTCCTTATAGTTATACTTGCCAATGTGATAGGGTAAAATACTTAAAGTACTCATATTGTCATAGCAATAATAATACCTGTCAGCCTACATTGTCTAGGTTCAGAGTTCTCTTGAACTCAAAATGCTTGTGTGTGTCTATTTTCAGTATTGTTTCACTAACTTCTCTGAATACCGGTGTTCTCTGCCATGTTCCACATGACGTAGTCATTCTGCCAAATTTATTGACATCCTGAGTTTCCAAATACAGAGTTTTCTGTTCCTGAAATAATGAAAAAACATTGTTTTTTACCCTATAGCACATTTAGGTAATATCTCAGTCTCACAGAATTCCACTCTACAACTCCTCCGAACACTCAGAACGAGTAAGCTTTTAGAATATCCAGATCGATCAGAATGCTTTAACTACAGAATATCTCCATCATTTTTAATGAATGAAAATCAAATTTAATACAATATTCCACATAAGGTTTTAGTAGTCCTTTGTAAGAGGAGAAAGCAGAATTGACACTGACTTCAGTTTATGCAATGTATAGCTGAATAGTTTCAGTTATTTTCTCTGATTTGGATAGTATGGGGAAAATATCATGGTTCATATATCTGTGGAAGACACTAACTTACTTTCTCACATTTGTGGTATTCTACAGATCTGCTCACGTTTGAGATAATATGTATTTTCTTTCCATTTTTTTACCTTTCAGTTATTGTAATGCTGACTTCCATCAGCCTCATACTTAGCAATATCACCAGAATATTGTCTTTTTCTTTCATTATGTTGACTAGACTTCCTTTCCTGAATACTCATTCCTATCTGAAGGAACTGAGCTGGAAATATGAGATGATTCTAACCTCACCACTGTGACATTCTCCTGAGAGACATTTCCTACTCAGAGTTTATAATTTTTTTATTGTTTTCTCTGAATTTATGATTATTTCTTTCAGCTTTTACCTTCTGACAGTCATTCCACTATCTTCTCATTCAGCAGCCTAGTTTTATGCAATTAATACAACTAACATGAGTTGTAGTATAGTATTCTGGAATAAGTCAGCCTTATATATATAAGAAGAGTAGACTGCAAACCTTTTCATTGCCCTTGTATTATAAATATATTGGAATCTGGCTAAAACAACATTGTGATCTCAATAGGAAATATTTTATAAGTATTAGTAAAGTACCTAATCATTTTTTTTTTCTTTGATTCATAGAAACCTAAAAAGAGGTAGCATTAACATTTTCTTGGAAAAAATAATAACAACTCTTCCTCTGAGCTAGCAAGATCAGCTGAGTTCTCTTATTATATGACTAAGCTGATATAGGGAAGTTTTATTGCTCAATTCCTATTCAGATCAGTCTAAGAAATGCATTAATAAACTATTTCTAGGATTTACAGCGGATATGTCATGCTCTTTTTCTGTGACCACAAAGCTCTGCTCTTCTGCTTTACGTCAGGGGATCTTTCTAAGTCATTGTCTTCTGATCCACTTTAATGCTTCTAATATACTAGTAACTAGTAATTTTTGCCTCCATTTCTACAGTTTATCTTTATCATCTGAATGCTTTATTTTAATATTTTTATTTAGAATCTTTCTATGTATTAGTGTTTACCAGTAGCTGATCTAGCAAAAACCCAGTTTAACATTATTGGCTTAATTACTGCTGTGTCAAGAATAGCTAAGCAAGATAGGGGGAATTTTCTATAAGCCTAATAGCTCCCAGATTGCTTGATAAACTGGGTGTGATGTTTTGAACTTGAAAAATCATCATGGGCTTGTGGGGAAAACAACATTAAGCAGGAAAAGTAAATTTTATCTGTTAAGTACAAACCTTCCTAAACAGGAAAAGTGGGGGGGTGTGGGGGGAAAACAACCCCACAACCCTCACCTCAAAAGATCATTTATCTCTTTGTTTTGAGACAATTCAATTACAGCCAGGCTGTCCCTGACAGAAGCTTGTATGATTTCTTTTAAAGCTTTGAACTTTTCTGTTTCTACAGCCTATTAAACAGCCTGTTCTGACTTTTAACTATCCTTACAGTTAGAAGCGTGTTTTCCTGATCTATCCAAAATTAGCTTTGCTGTAAATTAAGCTGAATACTTAATGTACTGCACTCAGGGAACATAAAGAACAATTGATCATGCTCATTAATAGCCACCTTTTATATTGGAAAATTCTGCTACAGTCTTTTGTAATCAGAGGCAAATTCCTTTAACCTGTCTTCACATTCAAAGTTTCTAAATTTTTTAGTGATGTTGATGGTGCTATTTTGATTCTACATTTTTCCTAAGTACCATTGTGGAATCAATGTATAACACCCAGCAGAGGTCTTTCCATTGCCACCAGTGCTCATTAGCTACCTCTTAGTGGAATTTCACTCTTGTTTGCTTGTCTACCTGTCCGTATGGTATTATCATTAGTATCAGGACTTCACAACTGATAATCATGGCAAACTGCCGAGATAATTTTGACCTTTGGGGCTGTCTTCCAAAGGGTCTGAGTCCGCTTCCTGACCAATGTCATTTTAACATTTTCTCATCACTTTATTTCACTATCCTGGTTATTAATGAAAATACTGAGCACTACCAGACCTAGAAAAGAAAGTATATCCATAGTTCTGCAGTAGCTAGATTCTGCTCTGCCACTTGGCTACTGATATTTACCACTTTTAGTAGATACCATACTTGTTCTTAGCTAATTTCATCTACTTTCCCCCTTGCTTATGAGAACACTATAATTGTAACAAAACAAAAAAAAAAAGAAAAAATATACAACTTAAAGCTTTACTGCTCCTTTCTTTCCCCTTATGATAGAAGTGTATTGAATTGCTACACATCATTGCTTATAAAATGACCTTTTAATAGGATATCAATGGGGATCCTCCTCAAGACACCTTCTGCAGGTATCTAAGGTGTCATCTGGTCTGCATGAATTCTCAAAGACAAGCCATAACATTCAATGCTTGCTTTAAGTTTTTCTTAGACGACATTTCATCATGCAATATCCTCACTGCTATGTTAGACAAAAGCCAGTAAAAAACTTAGTCTATACTCTTTTGCATTCTTCTGTAATACCTAAAAAGGAGGAAAAAAACCCTTTCCAGCAGTAACAAATGCACTTGGAAATTGTTAGCATTATTACAATACTAGGTCAATATTAACTTGTACAATGAGTATAGTGAAAAGAACTTACTGTTTGGAGGGAAGAGGTATCTTAGACTACTTACTAAAATAAGTGTTGCTGGAGGGAGACATGTCGTTCCCATCTTCATTCTGATTTTCCTGAGAAGAACTATCTTCTGTATGATAGGCCTATGCAAATAACTTCCCTGCATCCAAATGATAGGCCTAGCTCAATAACTTCCCTGCATCCTACTTGATATGTAAGCAGAAACTGGATACCGCATAAGTTCCTTAGGACCTTCCCAGGTGTTAACGAGTGAAAGAAAAACAAGCCTACATGTACTGAGGAATTCTGTAATTACTTATCTCTGAATTCTGGCAAATTCATGCAAAATTATGAATGGACATTACCTGTAGGAACATGATAGGTACATAACAGAACTTCTGAAGTAATTTCTGAGATAGATCTCTTTCCTATACTATGAATATCTGTCTAGGTTCCTACTCCATTAAGCAGTTAGAATAAGGATCACCAAGGAACCCTAAGGCACCCTCCTGATGAAAGTATTGGGCTTGTTTTTAAAAGATTTGTCTCATCACCATGCTCTTCTTGAATGAGATGCTGGGTTTTTTGGAAGACAGTTTCAAGCTAGGCAATGTCTTTTATCACAGTTTCTGACATACCAAAAAACCCTATGAAGGAAAAACAGAAGCTGGCTTTCAAGTGATAGTACATAAAATGTATTTTAATATCAGATCATGGCTAGAGGTGACATTTAAAGGTGTTCCTTTTGTCAGGTCAGCTCCAGGCAGTTTTCAAATACATTTTAAGAGGCAGCTTGTTCTGGATAAACAATTTTTTTATGGCTGCATTTAAATTAGTCACCTGGGTCAAACCCTTTTACATTAATAAATATAGATATAGTTGCTGACTGTACAGGTTATAAGTGATTTACATGTCTTGGGATACAGTGATTTAGATGTTACTTAGCAAACCTAAAGAAAGGTAGAAAGTAAAATAATGTAGACCATAAAAACCTATAAACCAAATGTCTAGAGATCCATTCACTGCCACTGAAAAAAGGGATGCAAATTATAATCAGATTAGAAGGTATTTTTTGCAGACACTGTGTGGGAGCATAAATGACCATGCAAAAATGCAAAGTAATGCTAAATCAGCATACCCATGGTTAGGAACCAAACACGGAAGAAAAGCTAGGATATGATGCTCTCTGGTACATTATTCAGATTGTATTCAAATTTGTTTATTTGTCACAACTTATGAAGGCTGCTGACTGGTCTGGTGCCTGGCTGAGCTCAGCACATAGCTGTTGAGGAGTTAATTGAAACTAAATCCAAGTAAGAAAGAGGTTATGCCTGCAGGCAGAAGAAAACCCCTGGGGAGCTTTCCATCATATTCGCCTCTTCATTTGAAGACATGTCGCACAAATCATCAAAACAGCCTTTGGTTTCTAGACTCCCCTCTGAACCTGGGCTTATAAATAGCAACCTATACATGAATACCAGGACTAAGAGACTTCTTCTCACTTTTTGTTTGGTGGTGAAATGACCTTAACCATGTATACCTTCCTTATCTCATGAATTAATTATCACGATGAAGCTTACTGAAGCCTGGACATGATAAGTACCTACATCCACTGTTCTGCTCTTGGCACTAGCTCCTTATAGAAAGAACACTGAGTCACATTTAATGTTTCATCTAGTGTTTTCCAGTCTCTGACTAAGCAGGGACAGGGTTACTCTGTACTTCAAAATTTAACTACCGAACGCTATGAGAAAGGAGGTGAGTCATCATATTTTTTGAGATTAGAATAAAATAATGGAATTCACTGCTTGGTGAAACTGAGAAAGACCATAAGGTTCACAGTTGTCTAGTCCAAATGCAAAGCCCAGTACTTTGAGGTTTCCTATGATGAAACAAGTTGAAGCTATATCAATTTCTAAGTAAAATAGACCTAAAAATATCAGATTTTATATATGTTAATTTTATACAGGAAAATAAAGGTTTTTTTTTTTTCCCTCTGGAAAATGAGAATGATGACTACTGGTGATATAAGTTAGTTTTGTGGTAAAAATTTGCAGGAAGACCTAAGAAGAATGAAAGAGAAACAAAAAGCCAGTTCAGGTTCACTCCAAACTTTGTTTCTTGAACATCAACTCATTTAAAAGCTAATGATTTGTGGCACTTTTATTTTTTCCTGGGCATTTCTAGCAAAAGCAAAAGTTTAGGTCTACATGGTTAAGTTTTAATGCTATAGACCCCATGCCACGTGAGAAATATGGAGCTGATCTCCCTTTCCACTTCCAACCAAGTGCTTATCCTATTAGAATGGGATACTGGAGACCCAGTACAAAGCCTGCATTTCTGTCTTGTCTCTGAAGACGCCTTCTTCCTTACAGTAACTTCCAATTGGGCTGTAAGAGATACTGAGTTGTCTGCGTAGCTTATGTTGAATCTGGTTTACTTCATATAAAGTTGTTTGTAGACTAATATTAAAAGAAACCATTGAGACAGTGAGAAAAATTGGTCAAAGGACCTCTTTTGAATTAGGTCAGTGGAGAAGATGAGACTAGATTGCTTAATGAGGTTTCCTAGGGATACTTCTGTTCATCAAAGTAATTTCAGTTCTATGTGAATAAAAAACAGTGTTTTGGAACTAGCACAATGAACTATTTCAATACTTTATTTTTTACTCTTTTATCTTTTTTTCATACAAAACTATTGCTTGAATTCCTCATAACCAGCAAAGTGTTGTGGTTTGGTTTGGTTTGGTTTGGTTTGGTTTGGTTTGGTTTGGTTTGGTTTGGTTTGGTTTTTTAACCAGTTTTCCAGTACAAGCTCTGTCAACAAATAATTTGCTGATGACTATACTCAAGGGGGTTCTGAGTCTAGTGGTTCTTCAGAGAGATCTTAAATACTTCTGAGGTGAGGACTTCCAAAATGCTACCCCAACCACTGCTTTCTACTGTGGAAGAGTTAACACCCCTGGTATTATGATGCCAAGATCAGACAAAAGACAGAAGATTTTGCTTCACTCCTTTTCCAGCCATTCTTCTCCTCTGAAAAAATAAAGATCATAATGAGTAAATAGCCAGTTTTACCTAAAAAGCATTGTCCAGACCATTATGTATGTTGATTTAGAGGCTCCAGGAACCTAAAATAGCTATAGGTAGATTTCAATTTTATTTTATTGCCTGTCTTCCCCCAAAGCAGAGTTATTAAGGAACGAATATCTCACAAGACCATCCACATACTTTCTCACATATCATGTGGAGGGGAGCGTGTGGTCATATTTTCACCAGCATCTTTTCAGAAACATGAGGAGGTTAATGGACGAGGGAAGAAATGTCGATTTCCCAAGTGGAAAGGAAGCTTAACTTAAAAGGGGGCAAAAAGAAATGCTTTTAACTTTATCCTCACTGGAATCCATAGAAGTCATGGAAATACTTGTGAGTAAAACACTTCTCTTGCCCCCAGAAACAGAAGAGAGCTGTAGGAAGCATGCCTGGGACACGTAGGTCCCAGTGTTCACTTCAACCATAAATAGACAATTAATATTCTTGGCAGCAATGTGGTGGTTGTTCCCTCTTGTTAGACTTTTAAACCAGCCTTTAGGCAGGAAAAAAAAAAAAAGGAAAAAGAAAAAATAGGTCTGAGCCATTGCTAGAGACCAAAATTCCAGCTTTTAAGGGAAGGAGGATGCCCTGGTACAGGAAAGTTACTGAATGCCATGAGCTTCAGGAAGCAGAGTTTTGTTAAAGCAATTTGTATGTAGTAGTTAGTATTGTAAAGGTTAACCAGCTCTCCTTAAACCTCTCTAGCTATTGCAAGAGTCAGTGTTCAGGTCACCTGTTTCTATCTCAGTCTTGCTGAATCAGTGACCCACAAACCTAGCACTTCCTCCAGGGTAAAAAATGCTTGAGTTTGTTCTTTAATGCATATCCTTAGGGTACATGCTTATTTTAAGTCTCTCTGCTGCCTATTAACATTAGCAAAGATTGCTATAGCTTTCCCCATTAAAAAAAAAAAAAAAAAAAAGAAAGAAGAAAAATTGGACTAGAGTTGAGTGCAATGAAGACTTTATTATCCTGACACAGCAAGGTGTCCTTTTTGTTATTTTGTTTTAAAGAGTATAATCATGTGCAAGTGAAAGCATACAGATAAATAGTGCAGCTTTAATAATATTTTAATTTATTGAGAAGGTAAAATCTCACTGGATGCTCTGGGAATACCCACAACACACCTTAAGTTTGAAAGATTTGGGGCAGTTCTTGTGTTGGAATAGTTTACATTGATTTCATAATGTCAAGAATCCCAACCATTCTGTGATATTTTTTTAAACTCACAATCTATTTTATGAATTACTCTGTTTTAATTTCTTTAATATCCTACATGAGTGTATGGTACTAGGAGGCATGCCAAATAATTTTCAAGTCAATTTTAGATATTCTGCCTTGGAACTTAACGATTTTCTGATGTTATCCATCTATTTAGTGAGTCTACTCTTCCATTCACCAAATCATTCTTTTGAGTCATCATATCAAGTATATAACTGCAGTGAACAGTCATTAAAGAATTCTGTGCAGTGCTTGTAGATGACTGTGTGTCTTTAGAGACTTATATGTTCCCACGTCCTGTCATTTTCAGGAGAGACTGCTGCTGTTTCAAAATCACTGATTTGTACTTTCTGCCTGACATAATTCATATGGAGACACACACACACTAAAACTTTTTCTGAGGACAAAATAAAAACAGGGAAACAAAGCTTATGTCCAAATACCTTAAAATCCAAGTATCTCAAAAGCTCATTTCATTTTGACACAAAGAAAGGCATCATGCTAAGTCAACTGAAGTATAAGATTTATTGATGCCATTTTCTGGCAGCTCCAGGTAAATAGTACTGATCTACTTTTAAGCTTAGACTTTGTCCTGTTTATATTTGTTCACATTAAAGGTTACAGTTGACTTACAGGTAAACTCTTTTGTTGCCAGAATTTAATAGCTGAGAGTGCTATTAAACACAGCATTAACAACCAAACTGTGCCTGGTCAACTTTGTCACACCTCCACTCTCTCTTCTGGTATTCTCTGTCTCTTTAAACCAATATGTTTTCAACCAGTTTTGAGGCAAAGCGTTTTTCAATTTTTTGCCAATGTTGCAAGTAATTTTAAAAGAGTAATTAATTGATCATCTTATACACTGAAAATGGGATACAAAACCGTGAAACAACGGTTCTTAATCAGATGAGATACAATTATCAGGTATTTAGTAAATTGAAAGCTTTCTGTAATTTAACCAGTTCCCAGTTGAAAAAACCTAGATTCCTAAAGGCGTTTTAAATGTCCAGGATTCATGGAGGACATCTGGTAAGTTAAGACTATTTTAAGACTTGCTTGGAGAACAGCACTTTTTTGTGATCCAAATCTCTTCTGGAAACTTATAAAACCCATGACTTTATTAGTGTATAGCATTTCCTAAAATGTTTCCAGCTTCGTATGATGTATCTATTGATTGACCAGCAACTCCTGAGTTTCATCAAGGAGTGTTTTATTAAAATGCAAGGTTTAAATGAAAAGAAAAATTTTAATAACTTGCAAGTTTCTGCCACATCTGGATTCTTCATTGTGTATGTTGGAACCAATAGCCAGAACATAGTAGAAAAGATGTATGATTATCATTTCTTTTACAAAGGACAAACCTTTCTTTTAAACAAACAAAGCTCCTAAAACTGCAGATCTGTCAGAAAACAAGGTTCATTGCTTTCTCTATTGCCTGTAAAATGCCAGGAGAGTTTCAAACATATAGCAATAAATATGAAAAAGGGCCATTCTGTTCTCTTCACCTAACTGGAGTGCCTAAATAGCCTGCAGTATGTTTCAGCATCAGAATATACAAGTTTTATATTTGAGTAGAGGGGGAGTACTTTGAACCAAAAGATCTGTAGACCTACCTTAATTGCAAAAACAAGTGAAATGATAGAGACTTTAAAAATATTTCAAATAAGTAGCTATACCATTTGTCAGGCAGAGTGCAATTTATGACCAATGGAGGTCACAGAGCATATTTCTGAACCACATTTTGGAGCATATTGTAACAAAGGTCTCAGACATCAGAAACTTCAATGGATGTGATAATTTCCTGTGATCCCAGACAAAGCTCAGAAATTCATTGAAATACATATCTGAAGAAAACAAGAAATCCAGGGGAAATAATATTTTAGGTCCAGGTCCTCAAAGGCATTTTGGCTTTGCAATGCCCAATTCCTAGGTGTCTTGTCACCACCATGTACCTTGGTACATGACTTAGCTAAGATTTTTCAGAAGGCAACAGCCTTAGGCAAGCCAGGGTTGACCTGCAGNGGGGGGGGGGGGGGGGGGGGGGGGGGGGGGGGGGGAGGGGAGGGGAGGGGAGAGGTTGTGTGAAGTAGCTATCATTGACTATCAACACCTGGGAGAAAAACAAGGTTGGCTGCTAAGCTTCAGGGACAGCTATCCAAAGACAAGGAACCTCACTGTGGTTGTTGATGTTAGCACAGTGCTCATAACCCCTGAAGCCCAGGACGTGGTTAGCTGGCTACACAACCCAAACGCAGCTCAAGATGAATGTTTGCACAAGTTTTGTGCCTAAGTGCACTTTTCAGTCAAAAAGGGCAGAAAAGAGACAATTGTAGGTTAAGTTAGTGATATCTTTAAAACACTTGGTTTCAGGCTTAGATACCTAAGAAGTGAAAGAATACAACAGACATTTCTATGTACTCTGGAAAGAAGCCTGTAATTTTCTGCCTTTTAGAACTATGTTTCAGTAATATGCAAAAAATTCCCATTGGATACCAAACTTTTCTCTGTCAATTCAAGACTAAGGAGTTTTCTGTCTCATTTTTTCTCCAAGTGAGTGTTTGTTGACATACTCTATACAGGTGAATTGTTCCCTAATCAAGAATCTCACTGGGAGATCAAACTTCTGCTTCCAGCTATTGTCTCTCCCCAGGCCTGGGTTCATTTGGGTTTCTTTTGCCCTCCCTGAGGAACTTTGGTGGACATTGTTCAGCAAGCAGCTGGATCTATAATTCCAACAGGAATTTAGTCTAAGATTACTAAGTATCACAATATCATGCTAATGTAATTAGTGAAATACACAACTCTCAGTTAAGCTCATAGGATATATTTGTAAGAGTGCAGGGAGGGCTGGCAGCTCCCTGAGGGACAGGGAGCTGGTGGTCAAGGGTGACCCCATCACAAGCTGTGCCTTCTCCAAGGGGAGCAGACCCACAGGGCCTGCACAGGCTGGGCAGTACCATATGCTGGTAACAGGGTNTCAGGCAGAGTGCAATTTATGACCAATGGAGGTCACAGAGCATATTTCTGAACCACATTTTGGAGCATATTGTAACAAAGGTCTCAGACATCAGAAACTTCAATGGATGTGATAATTTCCTGTGATCCCAGACAAAGCTCAGAAATTCATTGAAATACATATCTGAAGAAAACAAGAAATCCAGGGGAAATAATATTTTAGGTCCAGGTCCTCAAAGGCATTTTGGCTTTGCAATGCCCAATTCCTAGGTGTCTTGTCACCACCATGTACCTTGGTACATGACTTAGCTAAGATTTTTCAGAAGGCAACAGCCTTAGGCAAGCCAGGGTTGACCTGCAGGGAAAGAACAGGTCTGTCATTTGTCTAGCTCTGGTTAGGCAGGAATCCTCCCTTGTTTTCACAATTACAGTGGAAAATTATTATGTTTTAGATACATAACTTTTCTGGGGTAATGCAATCAGATGTTCGGCAGTGCTTTGGGAAGATTCTATCTTTAGGTGTATTCGATACCTGCCATTGATTCAGGCCATCGGCAAGAGTGATTTGGAGGATTGTCTAAGCTTCAGGTTGAGCTGAGCTCTAAGCAGCTTACTGACTTGAATGCAGCACTGGCTTTGCACATGTCTGACAGCAGAAATGTGACTTTAAGCAGAAGTAGGTGGCACTAATTATAGGGATTGTAGTAGAAACTTGATATTTAGATAGGCATATACCTGAGCACGTCTGAGATTTTAGCCCACAGGGAATATTTTTTCTAACTTGGTGTTTTTTGACACTGCTACTGACTTGAGTGAGATTGCTGCAGAGTTTGTGAGATTGCTGCCTTATTCAGTGAATATGTTGATTTAATTAATTTACTCAGGGGACAACCAAATATTTTATAGAGGAATTGGCTGCTTGTTTAACAGCCAGTTCTGCTGCTTTTATTGTAAAGGATGCACCTTTCATGAAAAATATGGTTAGCAGACCAAAATGGTCAAACTAATTTAGTATGCCAAAAGAATCCTTTTAATGACACNTGCTTCCAGCTATTGTCTCTCCCCAGGCCTGGGTTCATTTGGGTTTCTTTTGCCCTCCCTGAGGAACTTTGGTGGACATTGTTCAGCAAGCAGCTGGATCTATAATTCCAACAGGAATTTAGTCTAAGATTACTAAGTATCACAATATCATGCTAATGTAATTAGTGAAATACACAACTCTCAGTTAAGCTCATAGGATATATTTGTAAGAGTGCAGGGAGGGCTGACAGCTCCCTGAGGGACAGGGAGCTGGTGGTCAAGGGTGACCCCATCACAAGCTGTGCCTTCTCCAAGGGGAGCAGACCCACAGGGCCTGCACAGGCTGGGCAGTACCATATGCTGGTAACAGGGTCATCGACAACCCCAGGCACAGCAAGCAATGAGCCAGGGCTAGAGACCAGCCAGGGGTACCAGCGACGGGCAAAGGAGGTGGGCACCTGAGGGTCCACCCAGGACATGAACTACCTGTAGAAAAAAGCCAAGGTCCTTCCCAAAGACAGGGCTGGAGAGAGAGCTGGAGACCGGCACTCCAGCTGCATGGCTGGGGCAGGAACTGATGACTGGGGTGGGCTGAAATGGGGCTCCTGGGCCCATGGGGAGCAAGTGGGGCTGGGCAGGGACAATAATGCCTAGTAGTCCCCTCAGGGACCTGATGATATATGTATAAGGATATATGTACAAGGTCCGTAAATGTATAGGGATACATGCTTTATGATCACATGAGGCAGACACCTAGTTATAAGGCTCACATAAATCCATGTGCTCACTAGGGACTCATCTAGGCTAACTACTAGGAAATACCATGGACAGAGTCTAACTGATTAATCCAATAACTTGACATCTAATTTTTAGAGAGAAGTCTTTCCGGCTGCATAACAGTATTCCCACTTTGGACCCTGGATAGTCTTGCCAGAGGTTTCTTCTAATTAAAGATTTGGTTTCCCATATTCTATTAATTTTAATCTTCATTTCAGCTGTGTGAAACATGTTTTTATGCATGAATTGACTCTATATGTCTCTTTGAGGTATATTATGGTGTGGCAAAATCTCTCTTGTTAAACTTCTCTGCAGTGAGGAGGATGTTAATGAGGATCTGGAGCCCTGGTGATTGTGCTAATCATCTGTCCTCAGAGTCATTGTTATTTTCTGGCAAAGCAAGTGTTTTAGCATGCATAAAGCAGACCAGAGTAAGAATAAATAAGTTGCTGTCTGTGCTGCCTTACCTACAAGGAAAGAGGATGTGAGAAACTGACGTACAAATTCATACTCCAGATCAAAGATTAAAGAAAGGAATTTAATCTGATCTTCCATATTTCATATACGAACCTAATTACTTATTGAGAAGTAGTTTCTTGGCATTATTTATGCAGAGTCAGAAGCTCTGAGCATGCCTTCTGAATCAGAGTATATAGGTAAGTGAAATAAGAATGGCTGTTTTGCAAATCAGTCACAAACTTAGCTGTAAACTAAGCATAAAATCTGTTCATTCACTGCACAAAGATAAATTTAGGATTGTAGGTGGCAAATAAGTTGGATTTCATCATTTAGAGTGGGACCTAACAAGACAAATACACATCCAAGTCCACTTTGCAAATCTTGCCCTTTGTGCCTTTCTAGTTCTTCATCATTGCCAGTGAAACAGTAGCTATTGTCACCAATCCAATTTATAATCAATCTGGTGGTGTAGATTTGCTTGAATGAACAAGAAGGTTAGTTGTAATCTAAAGTGAGACTAAAAATAGCAGCGTAAGGTTGCTGTTAAATTGCCTCTACAACTCCAATCAAATAAATGCAGTTAAAAAAACACCAACTTTTAAAAAAAAGCATTTGGAACCAGTTGGAGTGCACAGATGTTGAAGTCATACAATCCTGATTAGCTAGAACTTAGGCATTGAGGTTTAAAAGTGTAAAACCCTTTTGCTCTGAGTGATTATTGAGCAGTGCACCTGGCTCCTGAAAGAAAAGTTAAGTTTTATATAGTATAAATAACATAATGGATTGCTATTAATTAGCTGCATTATTACTGAAAAGACTGTAGTTATAGGCTACAGATCCTCTGTGCACTCTTGCAGACACACTAAAAATGCAGAACAAATGCTACCATCTTTTCCCAAATAACTGACTCTCTGTATATATTGTAGCCAAAACAATTTCCTCACCTTGTCTGGAATTAGGAACTGATTCTATTTGACACACGGTTGAAGGGAAAACTGATACAACTTTTCTTTAGGTTTTCAAGGTCAACTACTGTAGCTTTTCACCTCTAAAATCAGTCTGAAATGCATCATCAGGCAGAGGAAGAGACAGAAAGATAAATTCTTTTACATTTGTAATTTTTATACTCTTCCTCCATCAATTTGTTTTTCTGTTCCTTATGTATAGCTTTTCTTCCTTCCCATTCCTAAGAACAGAGTTATTTTGGGGGTCATTCTCTACTGAAATTAATGTTATTAATTGCACAAATGGCAAAACAGTGTATACCTGAGTTAAGTCTTACAAAGATGGGGCACTTCTGGAGCTATTAGTGTCACAGGAATAAACAGACCAACAGGCATTCTTCATTTTCTGTTCAGTCCTAACTTATTAATTATTCTTGTACTTAGAAAAAAGGAGTTATGTGCTATTAGAATTATGTTATCTGCTGATAAAGCCAGAGTGGAATCCTTGTTTCTAACAGCCTTTAATAGCTCTTTCTTCTAGAAATGCATTTTAAAAAATTTATATGCATTTTTTACATCCACATATTATAATGGTTATGAGCTGTATGCTTCCTGTGCCATATAGTATGTCCTACATCTATTTCTGTTTGTTACTGTTCCAAAGATTTTTGACCTCTAATTAGGAAAACAAAACACAAAAAAACCCTGTGTTTTGTTAATGAATCTTATCACTTCCGCCAGTGAGCTAATTAGAAACATTTGCAGAATACAGAATAGAAAGCATAGGAGTTTTTAAGCCATAATTTTATGGTTCCTTTAATCACAGAAAAAAAATCTGTTTTTTCTTTTGGCAAATGGAAAAAGAAAAAAAGTAATCTTGTGAGCATGAAAATGCAAAGAAGGAAGAAAGTTTCAGTGTGATGTAAAAACAGCTTACTCCTTTCTGGGAAGTTTTTACTGAAGAAGTAGTAAAAATGCTAATTGAAAACTATTTTCTATGTTTCAGGAAGGAGGCATCAGATTTTTTTGTAATTGTATTGTGTGTACATGTACAGGTGTTGGTAATTGAGGGGGGACTGCAGGGCTGACCTCTGTGAGAAAAGGCCAGGGGTTGCCCCATGCCCGACACTCCAGCTGGTTCCATCAGTGATGCTGGTGGTAATTCTGAGAAAAAATATTTAAGAAAGGGCAAAACACTGCATGGTAGTCTGTGAGAGAAAAGAGTGAGGGAAAAAATGTGTGAGAAGCAATCCTGCATTCACCAAGTTCAGTGAGGAAGGAGGGGGAGGAGGTGTTCCAGACACCAGAGCTGAGATTTTCCTGCTGCCCATGGGGAGGCTGAGGTGGAGCAGGTTGTCCCCTGGAGGGACAACCCGTGGAGCCCATGGAGGACCATGGTGAAGCAGATATTCACACTGCTGCCTGTAGAGGACCCCACGTTGCAGCAGATGGATATTCCCTGAAGGAAACTGCAGCCAGTGGAGAGCCCGCACTGGAGCAGGCTCCTGGCAGGAGCTGCAGCCCATGGAGAGGAGCTCATGCAGGAGCAGGGTGAGAGTGTGAGGAAAGAAGGGACAACAGAGAGGAACTGTTATGAACTGACCGTAACTTCCATTCCCCATTCCCCTTGCACTGCTCAGGATGGGGTGAGGTCAAAGGATTGAGAATGAAGAAGTGAAGTTAACCCTGGGAAGAAGGGGTGGAGGGAAAGCATTTTAGTTTTTTATTTTGTATCTCACCATCCATATCTATTTTAACTGTCAAGAAATTAAATTAAATTTCCCCAAGTCAAGTCTGTTTTATCTGTGACAATAATTGGTACAGGATCTCCCTGTCTTTGACTCAACCCATGAGCTTTTTCATCTCAATTTCTCCCTCTGTCCTGTTGAAGATGAGGAGTGAGAGAGTGTCTGGGTGGGTGTCTGGCAGTTGGCCAAGGTCAACCCACCATAGTAACAAAACTTAGTTTTTCAAAACTATGCTATGAAATTTTTTGAACAAAAATACCTTCATTTAGTTGAAAGCATAATTCTCTGTAAAGATGAGTTCTATTATTATTATGAGACACAACATTTTATATGAATTTTTATATCTAAAACTCTCAATTTCTAATTGGAATAGTTCTATTCCCACCACAGTGATCAAATCACAGGCAGAGAATTTTTGAGCATTAATTTCTTGATGTAGATTTAAGCTTATATTCTGTGAGTACCCAGTTATATTCATACAACCTTGTTCTCCTGCTCTCTACATCCTCTGCCATATGGAGATCTACATGAAATGGCTGCTAACCCTGCCTAATCAAACTAATGAATTTGCTTAGTACATGTTATCCTTTTGAAGTCTTTCTAGGACTGCTAGTGATGTTTAAGAGCTGTTTTTTGGAAGCCATCCAAAAAGTTTATATCAGGAATATGCACTTGTATTTAAGTTACATATTTTTAAAAAAAGTTTGTAGTCTTACTCTATGTTTTCTTTCTACTACTTACACTGCTTTTGCTGTGGAAAAAAAAACCAAACTAGTACATGGCAAATTTTACAGATACAGAAATGCTTGTCCTGTCCAAAAAGTCACTGCTGTCATCTTTGCCAAGGATAGCCCACAGTCTGGCGGTCCTTTGGGATTGCATGTTCTTCAGGCTGAACAAAACCTCATGGTCAAGTTTTTCATATTCTTTGTGGGAAATACCTAACTGCATCTAAGCTCTCAGGCATCTCTCACCAGGCTTCAGCAAAACTGACTTATCTGTGCACAGCAATACAGAGTCTGGCACCTTTCTTCTCAGAGCAGGGGCACTCCCCTGAGACTGCCTGGGTCACTGGTTCAGGGAGCTTTAGGTTAATTTGTGGTGCCTAAAGAAATTAAGATCCACAAGATGTGAATAGTCCTGGAAAATGGGAATACATAGAGCCTAAGCACTCATACAGCATAAGCATACGCTAAGTTTGGAGGTGGTGTATCACACCTCAGATACTTATCTGTATCACTTGGAATCCAAGAGACAATCTCAGAAAGTTCCCTTACAATTTTAATACTACATTTAATTTTGTCTCAAATGTTTTCTACTTTAAAAATCTTAAGTGTTTTCAGAAATGTCTTCCAATAATATTAGATACTCACGTTTGTTGATATAGCCTCTCTTCTTTTACAAGAAAATCTATACAAAAGATTTTTATCCTAAGTGTGAAACATAAGCAAAATTGTTTTAATCAATGTTTCCACCAGGGTAGAGTGAAAGCTGTTTGTCATTATAATTCATGAGGGGGCAGCTTGTTTCCCAGTATTGAATGTTTGTCAATATTTTCCATGAGAAGTCAGCGAGTCCTTAACACTGTGAAAATGGTTATAATTATGGCTGGGACTTAAGAACTGCATAGAATGAAGGGCAAAATTAATTTGCATGCAGTTCATTTTTATTTGTTTTTCACTCACCTGTGTAAAACAAAAAAAGACATCTTATTATGTGTTCTAAGTGAGATTGAATAACATCCCATGTATGTGTCAGATGCTGTGTGTAAAAATACACGTTTGGCCACCTGGAATCCCTTTGTTAAATTGCCATGTGAACCTTGGGACAAGTCTGTAATTCCCTTGACAGACCTGTGCAACAAAGAGGCTGAAGGAACTCGCTCTATCCCTGCCAGACTGGCCTTACTGCAGTTGCAGCACAAGGTGCGCAGAAAGCTGCTCCCCAGGTGTTAATCGACATGGCGAGACGGTAGTTCCCTGCAGGTACATTGGGAAGTAGGCGGTATCAGGTTTATCCTGCTGAAACAGGAATAACTGGAAACTAAACTGTGATCTTCGTCACAAACTCTCTGTACTTTGTTACAAACTGAAAATTGAGCCCTAAGCATTTAAAGAGTCAAATACTGACTTTGAAGTTAAAATCCTATTCAGATGAAAGACATCCACACCTCTGCAGGTGTTATGTTGTTCAGTCTGTCTTGACTGCAGAGTGAACAAGACAGAAATCTATTGATTTAGGGAATGAAGGCTGTTTCCACAGCCAAAGGGTGTGAGAATTTATTTTTACATGAAAGCTCGCATTCTGAGGAAAACAGCAAAATCTGTAAAAAGATGTTTATGGAGTACATTACTGTTGCCTTCAGTGAATATTGACTTGTGCTTTAAAATATAGGGTTTGTATAGGCCGTTTCAAATGATTCCATGAAAGGTGATTGAGAAAATTAAATTTATAAATGTGATGTAATTTATAGACAGAACTTCTGAAATTGTTTACAACTCCAGTGGGGGGGGGGGAAAGGAGGGTGAACCAGAAATCAATATGGTTGAAAAACAGATAATGGATCTTGAAACTGTGTTTAATTACCAGAATGAACAGCAATACAAAATTTCCCTGTACTGCATTTTTATATGCTTCTTACTTGAAGTCTAAGAGGTCAATTATTTTACCTCTTAACTAAGAGATAAGCTTTACTTAACTTTACCTCTTTATTTAACTTTACCTCTTAACTAAGAGACAAAATATACAAAATATTTTGGTTGTGTCAGTTATGGGGAGCCTGGAGAAGCTCACAAACCACATGTTAAAGAGAAATCCTTGTGTATATAGCCCATTGTTTTCTGAGAAACTGGCACTTTCAAAGCCAAATCAAACACTCAGAAGCATTAATCATTATAAACTATTGTGGTCCTACTGCTGGTTTCTTGCAGTCTTAATAGTTCACCAGAGCATGGGACAATGGTTTCTTAAACTCCAACACTTCTAATATTTGACAGTTGCATTTTCTGAACCACAAGGAATTAAAAATAAGGAATTCAAAAGTAGCATTCTGGAAAATTGAAAACAGTTCATTTGGCTTTATAAAAAGGTTCCGCTTAGGTATATTTAAAATAAGTTTGTTTTGGTAAGGCTGAAATGTTTTGTTTTGATTTTATTGACACAATGATTGCATTATATTAATATAGAAGTCAAAATGATCTATTTCTTTGACCTTATTGAAATGAATCATTTGTAGAGTTCTTCAATAGAAGTGTCAATGAAATGGATATTCTTGTGGAATTAGTTCATTTTGTTGAATTGACATTGTCCAATGGAAAATATTACAACAGAAAAAAAAATCAGCCATTTCTTACTTCTGACATGTGCTATTTGTAAAATTATACCATGTCAGTTCTGTGCATTGGTATATCAGTAGCAGTTGATACGTTCTTAATGACTGCCTATATCTCCCAACTGACTAAACCACACAATGTAATATAGATGCGAACAATCATATTAAAAACTCCCTCTGCTCAAAAAACTCACACTACCCTAATTACATCGAGACTTTTGTCAAAATCTTGCATTGGCTGATAAGCTAAACATCTGAATTTCAGATGTTGTGCTTAGTATATTATGACTTTTTGTGTAAGCGGAACCTTAAGTTAGTCAGGTATAAAAGTGTACTCCAGTAGTCTTCAGGTTACGTCCACAGTGACTTTTTACTTTAGATATTATTAAATTTTAGACATTACTAGACATTTCTTTCTTCACTGTAGCTGGAATTGGGTAAATGTGGCTTTTATACTGTTGCTTTGAATAATGGTGGGCCTTTCGTCAACTGTTTAAAAATGTTATTTTAAATTAGCTTCCTGTTATTAAAGTGTTACTTACATCTGATTAATAAAGATTAAAGTTAAGACAGTTAGTAATTTTTGCATTACAAAATCAACCACATTCAAATATAGCAATAAAAAGTTATTTCTATACATTCTATAAACTAAACACTATATAATGCAAATGTCTTCAAAGTTGTGTTATGAAATCATAGAATCATAGAATATCTCGAGTTGGAAGGGACCCATAAGGATCATCGAGTCCAACTCCCAATGTTTTCTCTTTACCATGTTTTTTGGGAAACAAAAACAGATTTTGCATTTCAACTTTAAATTATATTTTAATTTGAGACCTGGTAGCTGTTAAACTCTTTGTATCCATCTTCATTTCTTCTTTTCTGTCTGGTTTTCAAACAAAAATTATTCTTTTCTGAATAGAAAATGCCTATTAGCCAAAAAGAAAGAACTAGTTTGCTGAAAAATCACTATAACGTTAGCTAGAAATGTTGGAATAATGTTTTCCAAATAATTTATTCAAAGAATTAATTACTTTTTATTTATGAAACAAATTATCATGCTATATTATGTATTTATTCCAAGTTTATCTACAGCACTGTAGAATGGAACCCAATTTTTTTCTAGTAATCAGATATGATGATAGGATTTACTGATCAATGGCATTCATACAGCATTTTGCTCTATACAAGCCACCTTCTGTATGAGGAAGCACTCAGTGAGAAGCTCTCAGAGGGTTTTCAGTCCATTCAAGGCCCTCCAGACTCCTCCCTCAATGTCAGCACCAGCAAAGCAAGGGAGAACTGGGAAAGCAATATTTTTGGAGCCACAGATCACCCAGAAAGCCTCAAAACCTTTGAATCCAGGCCCACAGGATTTACCTTAGTGAATTATCACCTTAGTATTATCACCTTAGTGACAAAAATTAGAAGCCTGAATAACCCTAATTCAGATCTGGTCTCTCTGCTTCTACGTTCCTCGCTGCACATCCAGGAACTGATACCTTTAAAATGCCAGAAATAGCCAGGACTGGCTTCATCCTAACCTCACGTTAAGATGGGATTTTACCCTACACTGTCCTCCTTTATTTCTGCGATCTGATTTTGTCAGAAAATCTGCTCTGGACATGAGCTGCCACATTCAGGCTAGGTCTCTACTCCAGAGGGCTGGAGGCATGCTCTGGAGAGATACTTCCCCAGTGTGTGTGCGAGGCACAGGCTCACCATTTCTAGGCTATTTGCTCTCGACATGGAAATGGAGGCTGCAGCCAGCACAGCGAGGGGTTTCCAGCTGCCAGGCTCCCAGGTGTGCAGCCTTTGAAGGGCTCTGCACTGTGAAGCAAGACAGAATCACAGACCAGCTTGAGCACACATGCACTGATTACCGACACAGCTCAGTTGTTAATTTGTTTCCTGTTTCCATTGAGGCTTGCTCTGACTAGGTCCTGCTAATGCAATTCATAGATGCGGTCCTGCGGGGCTGCACTCTGGAGACCTACCGTCAGGTAGCAGCGAGAGCCAGCTGCTCTGCGAGGGAAAGGGAATGGGGAGTCGAGGGTGACAGCAAAGCAGATGGGCCAGCAGCCTTAGCAACAAGAGCCTACTCCCACAACACCCATCCAAGAAAAGTAGGGCAATGATAAACAAGGCCAGCCACTGTCCAGTGATTGCTGGACAAGTCTGCAGTGACAAGGCAGATTCGAGGCTAAAGGACGTTGAGTTGGTGAGTCAGAGCAGGATTGGCAAGGTACAAGCATACGTACAACATAGCTAAGGCAAGCACCAATGGCATGGGCCTGAGCTCAAATGCACCTCTTGAGCCAAGGTTCAAGGGCAGGCCCTGTTGAAGCATCTCCAAGGACTTTCTGCCCTATCTCCATCAAAGCAGTTTGATCCCAGGTTACCCAGCCAGGCTGCAGCAGATCTGGCCTGAGCACAGGCAGCCAGAGCCTGAGGAGAGGCAAGGGTGGCAGAGCTGGGTGCTGCACTCCTGGCCTTGGCACAGATCTCAAAAGGCAATACTGACAAAACGCTACCAGTCTTGGCTTTATCTCCCTCAGACAGTCGTCCAGGACTCTCTCAGCAGGTTTGTATGCTCAAGCAACCCATAGAGCCTCATGCCTCACATTTCCAGAAAAAATAATAATTTTGTCAAATGGAGCACAAAGGATCCAAGGGAGGTTCAAGGCAGAGTGCTTTTCAATACACACATGGGCAATTTGCTTTACACAAGACTAGCTTTAACGAGCGTAGGTGGGAATCAGTTCTTGCCACTTGATTTCAGGGTCATGGATCAGTCCTCTTCTATTTAGCAGAGTTGACTAGGTCTAGTTTTTTGGTGGTGTGGCACATGAGCTGGCATGAAACCAGGAAAACCTTGGAATTAATTCTGCCTGTGCTCCTTCAGAAGGTTTTCGTAATTGATGTTGTTCTGTTGAAATGTTTTAAATTAAGAAAATCTAATTCATCAGAAAATTCAGACCAGCTGAAATTTTTACTCTTCTAATGATTGCAGAATGTCAGTAAAATCTGAAATTTGTTATTTATCATTAATCAGCGCAGTATAACTTCTCATTGCATGCACTTTCTTTAATTCATCTGCCTCTGTGAGTTCACCAGGCTTCACTTACATCCATCTCCTGACAAGAGAACATCTAAGCTGTTCTCCTTGTTGCAAGCCCAAAGACTTTATTGGTAATGGTATTGACAGTGCAATTCTATTCTTTTTACCACCTTACGTCAGATAAAAATGTGGAACATAAAGTGAAGACATGAATTACTTGATGTGTATTACAAAGGCACTAGTTGTTTTAATTACATTATTATTACATGTCTGGAACAGAACTACTTTCTGAGTGATGGGTACCCTTCAAATTCAGTTTTCCAGGCCAGAGAAACCTACTGCATTCCAGAATAGACTATCTTGAAGTGAATAGAATAAGGTCATGTTTCTTTTTCTTTTTTCCTAATTCTTCAAGCAACTTGTAATATTATGAGCACATAAAGTAGCAGTTCCTTCATATTTCTGACTGTGAGAACTCAGATTGTCTTTGATTTTCAGTTTGCAGTCTGTAAGAATATGATTGGAAGTAATTTGAGTTACAATGAATAAGTATTTTGAGTTGCCCAAACACACTAAAACAACAAAATAAATGTATAAGTTACATTCCTTCCTAAATGTCTGATCACTTTTAATGAAACATTTTGTCATCTGAGAAGGGCATCAACTTCAAGTACACATATTTATTTATTCGCAGAAACATATGACAGTTGCATAAATCAGGCTGAAATTCCTGTCTCCAACAATGGCCATACTAAATACTGGGAGAATAGTGTAGTGAGTCATATAAGATCAGGGCAATCAGATGATAATATTTTACTGAGATATTCTCCCAGTCTTCAGCAATTTGTAATGGGGGTGAGAGTGAGTGCTTGAAGTGAGAGGTATTGCTTTTGTGTTTAATAGTCCTGATGGATTTTCTGCTGTGAGTTTATCCAGTCATAAAGATATAAATGAGCTATTCTTTATGTGAAGAAATCATACTTTTTCTTGGTTTAAACCTGAAATAAAATTATTTAATTTTATATTTATGGATCTTTGATTAGAAAAGACAGAGAAGATTGTTCCCTGTGACTGTTTTCTCTGTGCCACTCCCCATAATATAAGTGCTCAGTATTGGTTTACGTCTATTCCCATTGAGACTATCAACAAAGGATTTGATGGAAATAGAGTTAGGGCAAAATTAGGAACTTCTGAAACCTCAGTTTTATTCTTTGTTCTTTTCTCTTCCCACTTTTTAAGGATGTATACCTTTAAACTTCTTTTTCGTTCTGTCATCTTGCACACTAGCTCCCCTTGCCCTCTATTTTTTATTCTTTAATGTTATGAATTATGTTATGCTGCATGACATAAACATATATTGAAGTTTGGCAGGCACAAACAGGGACCTCTTCCATTTCCCAGGAGAAAGTTGTACTGAGAACGTAATAACCATGACAATCAAAACTCTGCAGTCATTCCTTCTTATAGAGAACTCCATATGTTTGCCAGGTAACTTGGGACATACGTAAAAGAAACACACAAAGTTTGTCTTTGTATCTGCAGTGACCAATGATTTTCAAGATGACAGAAATTGTTCATTTCTGTCTAGCAGCAAACAAATGCAACTTTTGGTGGAATAAACTTCAAATTCCTGCTTCCTTTTCATAAAGTTTTGCAGATGGCAGGATGATCTCTTATTTAGTATATTAGACTTTGTCAGAAAAAATAAGGTATTTATTCAAAACGAAATCAAGAACAAAAAGATAAATGAAATCCCTTATATAACGACCATTAAAGCAATTTATTTTCCCCTGAGATTATTCAATTTACTTTCTAGTGATTTGGCTTGCCTCTGTTTAAAAGTTTTTCCAATCATCACAACTTCAGTGTTAGTTTAATCATTCATCAGTTAAAGATTATGAGTTACCTCCCCATTTAATGAATATCAAACACCACTTAGTCATTGAGTGATACTGCTTAAAGATTAGCATTTTTTTTCCTCTTGCAACTCCTCTAGAATGACACTTTTCATGTTATGACCATTAACTGTAAAATCTTCAGTAATTAGTTGTCCTTTTAAGTAAGCTTGATTCAGCTTTGACTCCACTGCTAACTTTTTCAGATAGCTTTAAAATGTTAAAGGAGACTTTTTCTTCTTGGGAGCTAATTATTTATAAAATAAAGAATTTTAATTTGTCTTTTAACATGAATCAGCAATATATGTGAGAGACATAAGAACTGAGACATAGAAAGAAATGAAATAGAAATATAAACCAGTCCAATGGTATGGTTAATAATGCTGTAGGATAGATTATTCCTAGGTGCCTATAGGAACATTTGATTTTGTACTTCCCTTGCATGTTGATGAATTAGTTAAGTATGCATGCAGCTATGATAAGCATATGGATTACCACTTTAACTAGCTATGCGGGCAAAGCAAACAAGACTACATACATTTATCAGTTAATGTGGGAAAAGGGAGAGAGATTTGCTATCATATAGGCTTTAGTACATCAAAAGGGAGATCTTTGGAGTGTAGATAGCAGACAGCTGTCAGAGTGAACCATTTACAAATGCTGACTTGTGCTTCAGCAGTGATGAGCAGCTCCTGCTCTCACTATTGCATTGTAATTAGTACTCCCTGAAATAGTTCACCAGAGATTTGAAGACTGCCAAGCTCTATACTTCTTGTCCTGGCCTAGTTTAGATAGCTTTTTAAGCCAATGATGGGGAAAGGTTAATGCAGATGATTCTGCTCATTAGGAACTCTAGAAATATTAAGGGACTTCTTGTATTTTGTAGTACCCACTGTGTCTACGAAGCAATGCATTCAGACTCCTCTGTTTCAAAGAATGAACAATTTATGATGTTAAAAGCAAAAAAAGACTGAACTGAAAAAGTTTTCCTATCAACTCTTTCATTGGGTATTGATTTTTTGGTTGTTTCTGGATGAAAGTCTTGGTTTATATGTGAAGTCCTGGTCTTTCAATGTGATGTGGTATATCCTTTCTCCAATACAGAGGCCCACTGGATTCTGTAAAAAAAAAAAAAATTGCATGTTCCAGACCATCTGCGTACTTAAATAAAAACCAAGGACTGAATTGCAGCAAAAAATGTCAGCTAAAGTAAAAGAATAAACTTCTGGGATCTTCTAGGGACAAAATTAAAAACTAAGGAGGCCTACATTTGTTCTTTTCTTTGGCCTGCGGTTCTTCGGAGGGATAGAGGATTTTCTGGAGGTTATAGTTCTCTTTAAAAATATTGAGAAAATTTCTTCATCTATTCAGTTGGGAAGATTACTTACAAATGTAAGAAAATTATCTATCTTCCTCTTTGGATCGTACATAAAGAAGACCTGAAATGTCTTGTTAGTTTCTGTTGATTCATCCTGCATATTGGACATACCCAGAATAACCATACCTTACTGCCAGGGCTCCCTGGCGCTGGTGGCTCCCTGGGGGTCAGGAGCATCGGGGGCTCCCCATGGTGGGTCAGGGCAGGGCCTGGCGGCCAGGGCCCGTCCCAGCCCCAGCCAGGCACAGGGCAGCCGGGGGCACTGGGGAAGCCCCAGCCCTGGGCATGGAACATCTCCCTGGGGATGGGGATGGGCCAAGGCCAGGCTGGGACATGGGCCTGTGGGTGGGCCCAGCTCAGTGGGTCCATGGCCGGGCAGGGCAGGGCTGTGGGGAGCTGGAGACTGACCCTGCTGCAGCATCTCTGGGGCAGGGGCTGATGGCCCCAGGGGGCTGATGTGGGTGCTGTGGAGGGAGCCCCGGCTGTCTGGGCAGGGACAGAGAGGGCTGGTGGTGCCCTCAGGGACACGACACTCTCCTTGTAACATAAACTCAGGTTGAACCCAGTGGAAAGAAGCAAAAATTTAGGATCATAATTCAGAATTTGCTATAGAGTGAAGCTGCGGTTTAATAAATGCCCATTTGGTGTTGGGGCTGTGTGCCATAGGAGTACCCGAGAACCTTAAAGGCTAACTGCCTATGGTGACCGTTTCGATTTGCCATAAACAATTAAGATTATATAGCAATGCAAGTTTTAGGTCTGTTTAAACTTACTAATAAATATTCAAAGTGTTATATAACAGCGAACACAACCATGCATTTTTGCTGGGGAGATTTTTGCATGGTTTTCTCTCTCCCCCTCCTTTTGCACTGTATCCTATAGGAGGACAAACAAGAAAACCTTTAAACTTTAAGTCACCTTTAAAGATCATCTTTCTTTTCACGAGTTTAGATGAAAGGGGTGGAGTCAGAAGTGATTTATCTCCTTTCCTATTTGTCTTCCAAGATGTTCATGGAATTGACTATTAGCAACCAAGATAACAGTTTTACTCAATGGCCGCTATTCAGGCAGTGATTGACAAAGGTGATTCATCTCCCCACTGTACCTCTTTACTAGAGGGCTTCTGCTATTTATCTGAAAAAAAGAATAATTTCAATTTAGTTCCTAGCTGATTTGTTAAAAAAAAAAAATACTGCTTTTGTATGAGAGAACAGTAGGAACATTTTTCTTTCTCTCTGGAATGAGTTCACCTTTTTTATTTGCAGCAGCATTAACTGCTGGGAAAAGGTCAGAAGCTACTTCTTTGGTTTTTTTTTTCCCTCCTTTCCTTTGTATTGCTTGAGTATTGTATATACAAGATGATATTACCTGAAAACCTTCTGAAACAAAGATGTCAAGGGCAAAAAGTAAAACTAAAAAGAGGGGAAAAAAAATTAATTCACCTACATTTTCATCAGATCTCTTCCTGTGTTAGCTTCTTGTTTGATAAAGCCCTGTTGGCTTTTCCAGGGAGTCTTTTTGACTCAGCAGAGCCCCTATGGCTTCACAGAGCCACTTTTCATGCATGTCCAGATTGACCCAGGTGTAGGTCTCAAAACCTTGTCATTGTGTGGTAGGTAGGTGTGATTCCCAGTGGGAGCATTTTAATGGCGTCTCTAACAAAGTCAAATGGCAGTGATTATTTCTGACTCCTCCCAACGTCATTGCAGTCTAATACTTAAGTCTCCCTAGTTAGTGGAATCTAGTGCAGGCAGAACAGCTGCTGTACATTTGATATTTGCCTGATTTTGAGCTTTTTGACCAAAGGACCTGTCCTATTTATATTTCTGGAAAGTAGGATATAAGGCTATATAAGTGGCAGAGCTGGTAGAAGACATTTAATGAAACAGTTAAATGATATAAGTGTTCTTAATTATGAAAACTTATCTCACTAAGAAACAGAAAAGTGAAAGAGTCATGTATTCATTTCTGGTTTATTTATTTTAAGTTTTCCTTCCTCTCTCTTTCTCACTACTTGCATACTTTCAGTAATAAAATGGAGAGAACACAAGAATAAGAATTACCAAGTATCTATATTGAAAACCAGTATTCAGATAATGTAAGACAGACTTCTCTGCAATGTTAAAACATAGTTGCAGAAGTTTTTTGTTGTTGTTTTCCCTAAACTATTTAAATACAAAATAACAGTTTCAACTGATCAAAATAATGCCTGAGAAAGTAAAAAACTAGTTATAATATAATTACCGATATACCTGCTCTCATGGTACAGTTGTACAGCATTCAAAATATTTTAGCCATAAAGCAAATGGGTTTCTTTGCACTGCATTTTCTCAGTATATACTGAGCTTCTATGTTACATGAAGGAGGAGCTTTAGCAGTCAGGATAAATCTTTTCAACACTGGATATATGAATAAGTACTGCACTGTGTATGCAGAATATTGCACCAAATGAGTATGTGGTATGTTTTCTCTCTGCAGCTAGCTACAACTTTCCTGTCCTAGATTGGTTTTGTTTTTTCCTCTGGATTTCAAATTGTCCATTTAAAAACACTACAATGACTACAGCAGAAATTGCATTTTTTTTCTTTTTTTTAAATCAGGTGCTGCCTTTACCTGCACGATACTTCATGAGAAGTGGGAAAGGGAAAGAACAGGATCGTTCCAAGAACTGGGCAGAGGGTATTATGATGGAGAGGTTGAATGCTATAGTGATATCATGCAACTTGTATGATTTGGACTTGACCTAGTTAATATTCTCTCTTGTGGATAATTAGAAAGTTCCCACTAGAATGTTAACGAGCCAGTGTTCTTCATCACCACTTAGTCACAAATTAATCCCACTTGGTTGAGACATAATGAAAGGTTGTTGTTTTTTTTTTTTTTGTTTTTTAAGACTTCAGATTTTCTAGCAAATATTAATCTTAACTTTTGGTGTAAACTGCAGTTGTTTCAGTCTCACCATAACTAGAATCACTGAAATTTAATACTCTTACTTTTCTTGATGGAAATGTTTTGATATTTGTGGGTTACAACTCCATTCATGAATAAAAAGGCCATTACAAAATTATCCACTCAATAAAATAATTCTTGTTCTAATTATACTTGCGGGGGTGGGCAGGGGTGTTTTTTGTTCTTTTTTTTTTACATAGAGCTCCCATATAACAGCCATTGCTGGTAACCACAAAGAAAACAGACATTGTCACAGAAAACAATGATTGCTTTTCAATTTTGTTTTCATCTGAAAACACTTTGCTCTTGGTGAATCCTCACATAATAGATCTGGTGGTTTCATGAATTCATTAAACAAGTTGTTATGACTGCTTCAGTAATAAGTGCTGATGCAGCAGGCAGAACATGTTGTAGGAATGAGATCTTGAGAATCTATTACCTGTCTACAATTGCAAGATATTGACAAAAGACCCAGAGAGCCTTAATGTGAAGCCTGCCTTCTTTTTTGCAACCTTTTTTTAATGCTAAACCCTTAGGAAGTGTTACAGGTAGTCATAAAGTACAGACATGCAAGGATTTCCTTATTAATGCTGAATAAGGTATCTGAATATAAACACTTTTCCCCATTATCTGTTAGGTTCTATGAGATGATAGCTCAATAAAGTACACAGGACATAATCCGCCTCCCATTAATTGACTTGGAGTGTTTTTTCTTGCTTTTTAACAAGGATCAGACGAAATGTCTATGCAGTAAGTGCTAATTTGAATTTTTTTAAAAAATAAATATATATATAAAAGAGAAAAAGAAATTCTTTAGAACTTTGTAAGATGTTCTTACAAGTAGTGTGGAAAGAGAGCAGAGGGCTTGAGCATCTCTCCTATGAAGACAGGCTGAGAGAGTTGGGGTTGTTCAGCCTGGAGAAGAGAAGGCTCTGGGGAGACCTTATAGCAGCCTTCCAGTTCCTGAAGGGGGCCTACAAGAAAGCTGGAGAGGGACTTTTTACAAGGGCATGTAGTGATAGGACAAGGGGCAATGGCTTTAATCAGAAAGAGAGCAGATTTAGATTAGATATAAGGAAGAAATTCTTCACTATGAGAGTGGTGAGACACTGGAACACGTTGCAAGTTGTGAATGTCCCATCCCTGGAAGTGTTCAAGGTCAGGTTGGATGGGGCTTTGAGCAACCTGGTCTAGTGGAAGATGTCCCTGCCCGTGGCAGGGGGGGTTGGAACTAGATGATCTTTAAGGTCCCTTCCAACCCAAGCCATTCTGTGATTCTATGATTCTATGAAATATACATGGAGTTGTGTTTTGCATGGTCAGCTCTTCTAAACTTGATTGTAGCACAGCCTTTTGACCTCAGCATTGGATCTTGGTACACAGTGATAACCTGATATGGTTCTGTAAGTTCTGTGCTAAAATAGGTTAAGATATTTGTTTGTTCCATTAGGTTTTGAGAGCTACTATTCATCCTTTCAACCAAAATCTTTCCTTCATCTGTTTCTTTCTCATTTCACAGAAACATCACAATTTTGCTAGATAGTTTTGATATGTTGTGTTGCTGATATAATCTTTGAAGGAAAAAGCAAACGGTTATTGTCTATACCTTTAATGAGAAATTTCTTGCATAACATCAAGACTAATTTGGACAAACATCGCAGGTATCCACAGAGCACAAACAATATCTTTTGCAAAGAACTACCATTAAAAAGTCTTTGGGGAAGATACAATCTGTCTTGTACAGAAATAAAGCCAATTCTATTTTCCACTCTCCCTTAAATGTAAACTGTTTAGTGGGGTATCTCAAAAAAAAAGGATAAAATCTAGAGATTAAAAAATCATATGACACATAAATCAAAAGAACAGAAGGGGTTGAGAATGGGTTTGTAAAGAAGTAATTTTTAGCATTCACTATAATTGGTCTGCTACAGTACTTATCCATTATCTGCTTTTTTTAGTTATCACCATTTTTCTGGAACATGATGGATAATTGTACCTAGGAATTTGAAAGTAAAATGTGGCATTTGCATAAAGAATTCATTTTTAAGTCAATTTCACCTTTATGTTTTTTAGCCTCATCTTGTTAGAAAAAGGCACCTGAAAAGCAAAGTTAGTTTCCATAAGGGCATATCTTATATTGCTACAAATCATGGGACCTTTTGACTTTTGAAAGCTAGCTTCCTACACTTTACAAGATTTCTGTCCTCTGTGTCACTGTGACAGCAACCTCAATTTGATACTATAATGTAACTGACTAGAGAAGCTGGCACAGTATCTTTGAGGATTCAAAATTAAGGTAAAAAATAAAACTTCAAGAATATGTTCAGTATTTCTAAAGAGAGTGAGGGAAGAAAGCAGAAAACATACAAAACTGCAGCCTTTAAATACTACAAACTGCTGAAATATGCACATCACATATTTAATCAACAATAGAGGCCCTTTTAGTGAGAAAATTTATCATCAGATAGACATAGATTATGATAGATGATGGGACACAGGAGAGCCTGTTTTCCCTGCCTAGTCTGAAGAGGTGTCTGCTCACATGAAACATTAAGGTTGTTATACCGGGGAGAGTTAATAAGGGATTGAGTAGGACATATTCCCTCTTGGTTTATGCTTCCCTTTCAAACAATTACATAAACAAGCACTCACAATTGTGTGCCTGCTAAATGCTCTTGCCTCTACTCTTCCAACAGGCATAGACAGCTTTCTGGGCTAGTCCAGTTTTCCCCCAGGCACCATTCTGCTTTCCATTGTGTACCTTCATGTGCATCACTGCAGCATGTGCAGTTTCTTCAGAGTCAGTAAGAATTATTCAATTTCAATTTAACCTTTGAAAAGTAGTCCTTCCATGAAAATATAGCAACTGTGTATCAAATAAAAATAAAATTTAAATTTCCATGTAAATAGTTGCCTTTCCATATCTGCCAGTTGATTCCCTTTTGTGTTGCTAGAATAATTTCTTTGAAATACATCACTAACATCCCTTTCCTATGGTGCCTTGATTATGAATAGATTTTTGTTATGCTTAATCTTGCATCTGAATGTTGTCTTTTTTTTTCCTTATGCTTATTTGTTTTTTCCACCTGTGGTCCTTCCTCCTATTTTAGGGTTGTAGAATGATTCTCAGCAGAATTAAGTTGGAAAAGCTCTGCTGATATCAGAAAAAATAGAGCAGTTTACATACACAGAAAAAAGCAAAACTTGATCTCATTTTGCACCTGGACAGAAGAACTGGTTTAGCACATAACAAATCAGGTCTCAAATGCAAAAAACTCCAAAACCACAGAGAGAAACTACTCTAAGCCTTACCTCAATAGTGAGAAATTTAAATAAAAATACATTTAGGCTAAATTTGCCTAAATTCAAATAACTTTCTCTAAATTCACTGATTTCTTGTTTGTATGCTCCTCCTACTTTCTATCTCGTTTCAGGTTTGTGCCTTCAGCTTTGCTTCTCATTCACGTTTTCATAGCTTTCAGCTTTTTTGTCGACCACTGCTGCAGTTATTGAGGTCTTGTACTTGAATTTAAAGATGCATAGTGGGATTCATCTTGCCAGGTCTGGCTGCCCCAAGCTAAGATGGGTAAGTCTTAGTTGGTCCCTCAGACTCTATCAACAATTCAAAAAATAACTGGCTACATGGGATTACATTCATTTTATTTTAAGAAAGGACAAGTCATTCCTATTATCTAATTTTCACCACAATTTGCTAAGGAAATCAAGACACACTAACTTATACTCAGATATCCAGCTTTTAGATGCTTCACTGTCATGGATTTCACCTCTAATTTCAATTTTTTTTCATTTTTTTTTTTTATACATCACTTCAAAATTTGTCTTGCAGGTAACTCTAAGAGGAGAGGTGAGGTATCAGTGTTACAAACGCTGTTCTGCCTACAGCTAGAAGTTCCTTAGAAAGGTGTATGTTGTGCTGGTTTTGACTGGGATAGAGTTAATTTTTTCCATAGTAGCTAGTATGGGGCTGTGTTTTGGATTTGTGCTGAAAACAGTGTTGATAACACAGAGATGTTTTCGTTATTGCTGAGCTGTGCTTACACAGAGCCAAGGTCTTTTCTGCTTCTCACACCACGGGGAGGGGACACAGCTGGGACAGCTGACCCCAGCTGACCAAAGGGATATTCCACACCATATGACGTCATGCTCAGCAATAAAAAACAGGGTGAGTGAGCAAGTGGCTGGGTGCTGCTTAGTTGCCAGCTGGGGTTAAACCACGACAATGTAAAGTGAATCAGACTGCAATTTGTCCTCCATTTTCTTACTAGTTTTTTTTCATAAGTGTTTCTTCTTTTTGTCCCTAACTTCATGTTCTTTTCTCTTACCTCCAGGATTTGTATTGTCCCAGAAGAGCACAGCTGTCAATTTTCAAATAAAAACTCAGTCTTTAACATAGATGTGCCTCAATCCATTAATACGCATAACACTAAAAAAATAGTGTTTCTCAATGAGAAGAACAATGAGCAACAATGCTCAAGATGTGGAGTGAGTATGTANGGCTGTCGACCAGCACCCCCAGGTCCTTTTCCTCTTGGCAGCTTTCCAGCCACTCTTCCCCAAGCCTGTAGTATTGCCTGGGGTTGTTGTGATCCAAGTGCAGGACCCAGCACTTGGCCTTTTTGAATATGTATCTATGTCTCCAGCAGTAAGATATTTGGGAGGGATTTTCAGCTGACTACTCTTACTTTCAAAGGGACTTGTCATGTAGATCCTCAGTCATCTGGAATACTTCTGAAAACACTTCATTCTTTCCCCCTGAAGCTTGCTCCTAACTTTCATTCATCAGTGCCTTCTGGCATAAGCCTGTGGGAGCGGCAGTCCAGTCAACCTATACAGCCAGAAAGCTTAACACACATCAGGAGCAGAACATTTTGGAAATTGCCTATTTTCCTTTTCCCAGTAGACTCAGTTTTTTACACGTGTAGCTGCCACATTCAGAAGTCAAATGCCTTTATTATGATCGTTCATTGCCAACAATGTGCTCGGCACTATACAATATATAACACTGCAGGCAGGGTCTTCTCTGGGGACAAAGAATGTTGTTCTCTAGCTAATGGCAGGCAGTGAGACTGTATGGATTTTGAAGGCAAAATATCTTCTTGGGCTTTACAGCTACAACAAAAAAACCACCAAAGTCTTTTGAATCAGACAGTGCAATCCTCACAGCTTATTAGAGCAGGGGTTCTATTAGTTTTAGATGTGCTTAAGTTGTGGACACAATTCTAGACACTTTCTCAAAATAAGTTAATATTTAGATTACACTTTTTTACAAACCATTCTTTGCTTATTTACAGAGGAAGCCATTGTCTTTCTGTATATTTTAAGATGGGAAGTGCAGTCACAGAGAAGGAGTAACATGTCCTATATCATGCCATATGCCAGTGACAGAAACAGAACTTACGCTTTTAAACAGTACAATGTCTGTGTCCAGAAGCCATATCCTTTCAAATGGTGGTGCTTTGGTAGCAATATAAATTGGAAGCAAGTTGTATAGTGGTGGAGTGTCATACTAAAGGTGTACTGTACACATATTAATGCAACTGCATCATGCCAGTGAACTCAAAAAGTCTACTGAACCCTGTGCTAAAAGGCAGTAGTTGTATTGTAAATCACCAACCTCTGCAGATGATATTTGGAAGCATTTGCAAGAATCTGAGATTTCCAGTGCTACTTGTCCTTTTGGCTCTTCAGTTACTATAGATTGACACATCAACCACCTGTAAAATACTTTCTCCTGTTGTGCTTTATAGATAATGTGCTTGCATTGAACTTTCGTACACTTGTTTCACATTAATTCTCAGTGTCATGGATTAGATCTTCTTCATTTAACTGTAAGATATATGACAACATTCTGGAGTAGCCACTGAAGAAGAGATGAAGGTTGAGTTTGGCAATAAACACACTTCTTCTAGAAGATGAAAATAAGAATGTCTAAAGGTGCTATTTTCCAACACTGTGAATGAAAAAGAAACTTAGAAATATCTATTATTAATCCATTTAGTGATGGATGCTACTATTTTTCAACAGTGTTAAATTATTTTATGAGGGGCCATGGCTTCATAACAAGCGAATTGCTACTTACCTGAGCATCCCTAGTCACTCTGCAGGGAAGAAACAAACAGTAATTGCCATATTTATTAAGAATGAAATACTATCTAACTCAGTGTATCATTTATAAATGCAGCCCAGCACCAGATACTTCTTATAAAGCTTAAGGAAGTGTTGTGGTTTAACCCCAGCCATCAACTAAGCACCATACAGCTGCTCACTCACTCCCCCCGGGCGGGATGGGGAAGAGAATTGGAAGGGTAAAAGTGAGAAAACTCATGGGTTGAGATAAAAACAGTTTAATAGGTAAAGCAAAAGCCAAACACGCAAGCAAAGCAAAACAAGGAATTCATTCACTGCTTCCCATCGGCAGGCAGGTGTTCAGCCATCTCCAGGAAAGCAGGGTTCCATCATGCATAACGGTTTCTTGGGAAGACAAATGCCATCACTTTGAACATCCCCTTCCCTCCCCCCCCTTCCTTCTTCTTCCCCTAGCTTCTCCCTGATGTCATATGGTATGGAATACCCCATTGGCCACTTGGGGTCAGCTGTCCTGGCTATGCTCCTTCCCAGCTTCTTGTGCACCTGGCAGAGCATGGGAAGCTGAAAAGTCCTTGACTGTGTGTAAGCACTACTCAGCAACAACTAAAATATCAGTGTGTTATCAACCTTCTTCTCATCCTAAATCCAAAACACAGCACTATACCAGCTACTAGGAAGAAAATTAACTCTATCCCAGCCAAAACCACGACAGTTATATCCTATGATCTTGGAACAGAAAGAGTGTCCCCTCTTTTACAAGAGGGTACTGTTAGCTTTGATGCAGGTTTAACAATCTAGTGGTCAAAGTATGAGAGGACAAAATTAGAAGTGTATTACCGTGATGTTAACACCAGTAAACATCATATGCATTTAATTTTCATTAGAAATACTTTTGGCTTTTGTATATGAGAATCTAAGGATAATGCTAACCTAGGATAGTTGATTTTTTAAAAATTATTTGCTCTAAGTTGATAAACTAGCAACTCACTAATTTGGTTATATCTGTTATCAACATATTTTTTCCTGTTGTAATGAGATCACTATATCCTGCTCAGCAAAGAAGTAATAAGGTAAAAAACATGGCAGGAAACAAAAAGGTGGAAAACAATTTTTAAAAGCATTTTAATCACCTCAGGGCAGGATTAGGACCAGAAACCAACATCCTAGGCCCTGTGTCAGGGCCCAGACCATGGACCACACTCTTCTCTGCAACAGCTGGTAATGATGTCAAAGAATAGTCAATCATGCACTTACCCTTTTCTGCTGTGAGACAATCAAATTCCTTTGAGTTTTGAAGACCCCTATTGCTCTTTTCTTCTCTGGATCTGATTTTGGAGTTGAGCCACTGTCACTGCAAGTAGTACTAGGCTTAGTCAGAACTTGTGCTTTGTTTGTAGAGAGATCTTTTTATTAGAGGTGGAGGATTAAGTGTTAGTATAAGAAAAGAAAAAAAAAAAACAAACCAACACAAAAACCCACAGAGGAGGAAGATTAGGCTGCAAAGAGTTTATTTCACTACTGACAAATTTATAGTTAGGTGCTAAGAGCTACTAGTACCGGATGTTGTTAAATCATCTGATTTAGCTTGCAGTTTACAAAGGTTACGGAATTAGCTTGCTAGAGCATCCCATTGCAATCTTTTTCTATTTCTTTCTTTTCCATCGGAATTGACATCTCTCTAGCGTATGCCACCTTCATTGGGGAAACTCTTAACTAGTAATAATTCCAAGTGATCTGTCAACAATATTGATTTATATTAAAGGAGTACGTGTGTTTTCTCCCTACATTTTTTTTTCTCATAAATTCATTCTTCACATTTCAGCTATGGAGAATAGTCATTCATTACTACTGCGATATCTCCATGCCATACCTTTGCCAAGATATGATTGGTCTCAATAATGGAGTTTTCATTATATTGTCCAGTCCATTTTTTTAAACAAATTGTATCTTAATCCAAAAATGAGGTTTCCTATATAACACATCGATTCATTTCCTACCTTTAAGGCTGGTGAAGCTTGTGAATGAATGTAAGACCTAAGTTCTGAGGGAATTGGTACTCCTAGGGATGAAATTTGCTATGTAACAATGCTTGTGGGGAGAGAGAGGACAGGAAAATCTTTTTCTGATGAGGCACTATGAATATTCTTTTGAACTCTGATAGGTTAATCCTCCATCAACTTCCCCAAAATCCTGTTGAACCTTAGGGCACAAGAGAGCTTTTCTGTGTTATTGTCTGTGCTCAGAGTCTGCAATTTATGAATGTTTGTGCATGGGTTCAAAATGTATATGTGCAGCTTGAGGAATGATTCTTCTAGTTAAGTAGCCAAAGAAAACAGTCTGTTTTTACACACTATCCCCAAATTTCTGCCTAGTTTCTAAAGCAAAATGACATAATTTCTGATCTACTCAATTAGACAGAGCCTGCTCCAAACTGTAGAAACATAAGACGGTTTTCTCTTGTTGATCATAGTTATACTTCTATTTCAAGAGTATTTTGAACACCACTGTTGTTTCAGGAGCTTAATCTCATTAATTTTATTTCAATATTGTTCTTTTAGCTTTTTTTCTCTTCAAAGAATATCTCTGCAATTTGTCTTGAAAACTCTAGTCATAACCAAATTATTTGCATTTTCTACCCAGTGAGGCTTATCTTTCAGTTTAGGCAATTGCTTTGGGAGCTTGCATTTTGGGGTCATCTTCAGACCTTTTCTTCTTTCAGTATGGAAAGGAAGGAGAAGAAATTCACAATCAAAATTATTCAGCTGCAGAAATTTACAAAATTGCAAATTTTATGGTGAATTTAACCTACACTACAGCTGATTGCACAGCTGCTATGTGTTTATACTAATGTGGGTTCCAGTTTTCCTTCAGACCCAAGCCCCAGTCACCCATACTCTGATATGTCAGCTGACATTCAGATTCTACTCTTGAGGGAGCCAGCTGGCTTCCCTGGCAGGAAAATGAGGGATTGCATTCAAGTCTTTTCCCTGCAGACTCTATGATGATGACCAGAACCATACTGACTAAAGCCAGTTTACAGTGTTCCTCTCATGTCTTCCCATACCCTCAAGCCTGAACCACATTGTCCATGTTACCTTGGCCTTGGCTTTTTGTAAGGAGGGTGATTACATACAGCGAGGCCTGAAGTCCCAGTGGAGGTAGTTTTCAGGTGTCTAAGGCTCCAGAATTAATTCCTTAAGAGATCTTTCAGGGACATGCTCATTTCTCCCATGGTCTTCATAAATACATTGCTATAAATAATCATTCTGACATTTGTAGAACAGACAGATGTATGGGCTCTGGCTAGCAGAAATGTTTTATGGTACTGATTGGTTTGTAGGACCTGGCCTCTAAGACATAATAACCATTAAGATACATTAAGGCATTCAAAAGTCCTCAGCATAACCGTATGTTCATCATTCACAAGGTATCATGGGAAGTTACTTCTAGTTTAAGTAAAGGAAACTACTCTGATTAGTAAGGCTGTGCATGTCCCAAATAAATAACTTTTTTTCCCCCCCCCCCGTGGGTAATTTGTTGATGTGTAACTTGGGGCATATCTCTTATCTTTTTTTTGCCTCAGTTTACCAACCTGTAAAACCAGTACTCTGGCATTGTTTTTCCTTCCTATGACACTGGCCATTGAATTAAATATTATTGAGCATTGAATTGTATATTATTGCATTAAAGAATATTATTGGATTTAAATAATCTTTGTAACTCCTGTCAAGATCCTGAAGATCCTTTGGTACTGAAATATATAAAAGATTTATTATTTTCTTGTTCCTGAATCTTCTTACATTTGTTGAATATACAGCATCTGTGATATATCAAGACTGCTGAATAGGCTTCTACTGACCACAGAAAGCTAAAAAAATGTGTAAATTATGTTTTGTGTTAAACTGTTTGTACTTCCAGTCTGTACAAGAACCTTTGTTTTTGGCTAAGGCCAGTGGAAGACTAACGGAACATCTTTCCCTAAATTTTTGTTTCAAGGGTTTGAAAAAAACTTTTCCTAAATTTTAGCATCAAGGGTTTACTCCAAAATGAATTTTATCCTCGGTTTTTGCTTCTACACAGTTTTTTTGAGTATGTTCCAACCAGAGAGCCCATCACAGAATGCAGGTGGTTCTAAGCATGGGGCTGAAAATCCCAGTGTCCTGGTTTGACTTTGTAGCTCTATTAGATCTGCCTAAATCTACCCAGAACAGGACTAACCTTTTTATAGAAAGTTTTGACAGGTCAGCATGATTTCTCTAAAATGGGACACCATTATCTATCGATAGATTAAACAAAAGGCTTTGACTCAGAAACTCATGTTATTCTTTGTCACCTATAGAACAGAACACATTAAAAATTTCATAAAATATTCTTTTTGAAATATTCTTTTTCTCAGATATGTTTCACTTCAATCCATTCATATCTGTAGTTCTGTAAAAGGGTTGGATGCACATACAATACTGATGAGTGTGGATGCCTCACTGTTACATGATCTGGGACACAACTCTTCTGCGGTGAATCTTCCTCTTTGAGAAATCTTCTGCTTTGAATAAACTCACTTTAAAAGAGTTTCCATTTTTTTGGTGATAGTAATTCATTTCTATGACAATATCACCCATGGCAAGAAAATGTCTACTGTAACTGAAGATACAAAGGTAGTATTTTATATGCTATAAAATTACTGTTCGTATAATTCATTACTATCTTGTGGTCAACACAAATAGAAATACAAGAATCCAAAAAGCATATATAAACATAAAAAATGTTTCATATAGCTAAAAGAAAAATATCACAAGATAATACTATCAAAGCTAGAGCTTTTTATGCACTGTCAAAGACCATCTATGAATCACAGTTTCTTGATGTGTTGTTTTTTTTCTGCCTTACAAATACAAATACATATTTGCAAATAATACATCATTTCCAGTTGTCCTTGACAGCAACAAACATTACATTTAGAGAATGGAGCCACATGTCTCTCAGACGATTCTGGCAGAGTTTCATGTAGCTGAGGAGGTATTCAGAATTAGCCTTGCATTGTACATTGTTCGCTGTCCTTCACTTATTGAAGTACTAGCACCAAATACCACAGTAGGTATTCTCTCCTCCTCTAGATCTTTTTTCTTGTCAATGTCTTTACTTAAAACTTTTTTTCAAGTGACCATAAAAGCATACCTCAGGGAATGTATAAACAAGCAACTAGCTGATAGAAAAGTGATCCTTAAAATAAGTATTCACAAAAACATTGTGTATTAACTCTAACACTCTTCAGTAAATGACTGAGATTGATGAGAAATAAATTAAACTGCTTTTAGAAAACCCAGCATATGGAGAAATGCACCTTGCAGGTGGAATTTGTTTTTGTATTACAGATATTATTTTGCCTTTACTTTAGGTTAAAATAGTACCAATATCAAGTTAAAGTATTCAGAATTACTTATTTTTAAAAAGGACTAATAATTCTATGAGAAAATGGAAAATTGGTTTCTTGCTTCAATGTCAATTGAAGTTTCTGGAAAAGGAGGGGAACAGAACTGAAAAACAAAAGTCCAACATAATTTTCATTTAAGTTACCTAAGTAACCTGGTCTGACCTCAAACTGACCTTACTTTGAGCAGAAGTTGGGACTAAATAACCTCCGAGGTCATTCCAACCTGAATTATCATACAATCCTACAATTTAGATATGATTTTCCACAGACTTTAAACAGAGTTAAGACAGATCCTTTTATCTGCTGGACCACTTCTGAATTATGATTAAATTTCTGTCAGTATCCTATAAGGCTGTCATCAGAGATATTATTTAGGATTAATGGTGTATCAAATTGCAATACTGATGTCATACCCCTTTCCAGCATCTTTGCAAGGCCTAATTAAAATGTTTGTGAATATCTATGTTCTATGGATTTGGGAAGCACTCAGATCAGAAACTCATAGTAATCCTAATGAGAAAAAGTGTTTATTCCCTTCTACTTGGTACTGATGAAATTGCTTTTCGAATACGGTCTCCTGTTTTGGATGCCCAATAGACACCTGGAGACTTTGCACTGGGAAGTGAAAATAGGTCAAAAAAACCACCTCCCCGGTAAATCTTCCTCTCTCTAACACCACATAGATTTATGAGCAACCTCTATACCAATCAATAAAGTGGGTTAATATGGTTCCTGACCCACACAGCCCAATTAGTCTAAGCACTGTCCATGCCCAAGCACCTCCTGAGAGGGTGCTAGATAGTCCAGGTCAAAAATTTCCTGGAAATGGTGCTAAAAAATTAATAATATGGATGCCCATTTGACAGTATTTGGGTCTGTGATCTGTCCGTATTTAGTTTGCAAGTATAGATAAAGCCAGAATTCCAATTCAATGATTAGACACTGATATCCTTATACTAAGAGCAAACATACATCATGAGGAGTATCATGAACTTTTCTTTATAAATTTCTAAAAACCATTTAAAAGAAAAAGCTGGAGAGATAAAGATTAATCATTATAACAACAAAAGGCACTTAAAACCAGCTCTGTATAAAAGCTGTGAAAGAGCAGTAATGTCAAAATAGGAAACTAAATTTATTAAATACTCCTCCAAAAAAGAAAGTAAATTAAGATAGTGAGTTAGAAGGTTTGTATGTAACAATTGTTAAAATGTGATTAAAGTCTAAAAATACAGCACAGCTGGCAGAAAGAAAAAAGAACGTCATTCAAACAATAATGCAGAAAACAGGAGGTGGAACAGCTGGGTGAAGCTGAGATTTTTGAATGTCTGTGATCAGTTACCTTCATTCTTAGTCACAACATTTGGGTTTAGATCCAAATGGCTTAGCCATGTCAGTGTGTGAAAAGTTTTTTGTCGAAATTCTGTTATGATGTATCCTTCAGAGAACTAGGTGTGGCAGCTTCAGTTTCATAAATAGCTGTTAGCAAAAGATGTGTTTATTTTGTGAGACTGAGATCAAATGCTAGGGACTTCAAGGCAACTGATAATCACTAGAACTTTTGTTTGTTAAAGCTATCTCTGTTAGTATCAACTTAGCAGACTTTAATTATCAAGACTATTTCTTAGACAAAAGAAAAAACTTAGCCGTTTTGAGGGAAACAAAATAAAAGTTGGGATTTGGAGGCCTATTTCTACCAGTGAGAGCACTGGATTAAGGGATGGGTCATGGCTGAGTGCTTCCTAATGTCCTTGCTCCAAATGGGGATGAGGTGGAAAGAGGGATATGATCTCTCCATCAGGGCTATAAAAGAAAAAACACACAAAACCAAAAACAAAACCCAACACTTTAGCATTTGGAAAATATTTTAACAAAGTATTTTAATGTCCACTCAGTCCAGTCACTTTTTTTACATATTTGCATGAATGCCATGACCTTCTTACAGGTTCCAAATCTTCTGACTGCTGCAGTTGCCACTGTATATTGATTTGCACTTTTAAAACTCAGCTTGTGTTACCTCAGTACAAAAAGTTTCCTTTTAATTTCCTTATCAACTCCTTCCTTCTTTTTTCCCAGTCTTATTATGTTTGATTGACAAAGATTTCTTTTCCTTGATTGCTGTTGAAAGAAAAAAAAAAAAGGCAGGCAAACTCATCTGACAGAGAAATATTGCTTGGCAGTGAAAAGCCTAGATTAAAGCCTAGATTAAAGGCTTGACATTAAACCATATTGTTTGATTTAACAATTTCTAACTTTAAATAACTAACTGAATACAACTACTAAGGTACTGAGACTCAGATCAGATCTTCACACATGTGATGTCTAAGTAGTCTAAATTATGTTGAACAGCTGGGTATAAATAAAATAAATTATTAATAAATACCGGAACATGGAAAACAAGGTTTATTTCAATAATCAGTTTTAAACCTAAACAGTTATAAGTGAAAAGATATCATTTTAAAGACTTCATAGGAGAAAACTTGGTTTTGTCATTTTAACTATTAATCTCAAAGAATAAAAGTTGTTTTACCTGGAAAACTAACATGTACATTTTTTTAACTGTTTAGTAACTTTAATATTTCTTTAACTTGTTGTTGTATTGTATTATTACAAATGTACTGTACAAACCACAAATTTTGAATTGAGTGGTGGAATTTCAAAATATTATTTGATTTCAGTTTTATTATTTTTTTTACAATAAGGAGTGATAGTGCCCTGAATCTGGAAACGCAGTATAAATAGAATTTTTGGCTCAGTACAGATGATTTTCAAGCCACTACATTTAGTCCACACTTACTATAGGCTGTCTCTAAGATGAAACTGAATTTTATGTAGTAGCTGCATAGAAACTATTGAAGTGCTGAAATATGCGAATTTCATATTGATTTTGAGACGTAACTCATATTCCTTTGAGACTTCCTAAAATGGTAAAATATTTTAGCTTTAGCCTGTTACCTTAATGCTACCAATGCTTGTCACTATTTTTCTTCAGCTTTAAACCTCTTGTCATTTTGAAGTCAACAAGTTGCTTGATATATTTTTTTTTTTAGAAAGAAAGATTCTGAAAAGCAAAATAAATAGTGCAATACAATATCTGAAATGAAAGACAAATTGTATGTGTAGGATCAGGCATTTAGCAAAATTTAGTGGAAATAAGTAGAAATATGTCTGATAGCACAAATTACGGAAATGAATTCTGAATCTGTGTTAGTTCCTTGTTCCAAAAGTCAAGAAGTATTTTGTCTGCCTAAGTGATCTGGGAATTTTGGAAAAGCAGTCTCTTTCTGAATATTTTAATCTGATCCGTTTTTGGTCTCTCAGAAATTGTTAGTAAAGAATATGGGAATAACTTTGATTAAGTTTATTTAGTCCTCTAAAATATTAAGGACAGATATATGAATTGTGACAAGAGTACATATCATGGGGATTCATTTGAACAAGCAATTAAGACCATCAGAGTCTTGCTCTTAGCTAGTTTGAGCTATTTTTCCAGTTGAAAGATCCCCCATTCTTACTCAATGTCTACATACAATTACAACTTGAGGAAACATACTGTGATACTTGAAAAGGCTGGTTTTGCAGAAACTGTATGTTTCCCTTATAACAAGTGACAAAACCAAAACAACAAAACAAAGCAAAACAAAAACAGTTGTAGTTGAATTCAGATGAAATCCACAAGGGTCACATTTGCAGCATGCTTTTTTCCTTTTTCCTTCTTCCTCTCAAAAGTCAAGAGGGGATGGGAGGCTTCCAGCAATGGGGGAGGAGGTGGTGGCCAGGGCTTTGCTCCCTGTCACAGAATCACAGAACCACAGAATTGTTGAGGTTGGAAGGGACCTCCAGAGGTCCTCTGGTCCAAACCCTTTGCTCCTGGTGGCCACCCACCAGGACTGTGTCCAGGTAGCTTTTGAATATCTACAAGGATGGAGACTCCACCTCTCCGGGCAACCTGTGCCAGTGCTCGGTCACCCTCACAGTAAAAAAGTGGTTCCTGATGTTCAGAGGGAACCTCCTGTGTTTCAGTTTGTGTCCATTGCCTCTGGTCCTGTCACTGGGCACCACTGAAGAGCCTGGCTCCATCTCCTTTACACCTTCTCTTCAGATATTTATAAACACTGACGAGATCTCCCCTGAGCCTTTTCTGCTTCAGGGCAAACAGTCCCAGCAGTCTCAGCCTTTCCTCATAGGAGAGATGCTCCAGTCTCTTAATCAGATCTGTGACTGGATTCTCTCCAGTATGTCCATGTCTCTCTTCTACTGGGGAGCTCAGAACTGGACTGGAGAGCTTTTTCTACCAAGGCCTCCTCTCAGCTATTGTTCTCAGTTGCTATGAAGGATGCTGCCTCCAAGTGTATTGCAAGTGTGGCCCCTCTTCCATCTGCCTTTTATTCTGGTGATGGCTTCTTTCAGTGTACTGCCTTGGAGAGGAAGGGAAAGTGGTGAGTGCATGTCAAGAAGAAGAAAAGAAGGTGTAAAGGAAAGATATTCAAGGCACAGGAAAAACAGGTTCCCTCTTCTCAATGTAGATGCCAGGATTTGAACTAGTTTCATTGTCAAATAGCAATGAATTGTAACTGATAAAAATTCATATCAGGCTCCATTATCTAAATTTCCCTTTAAAAATAAGGGAGCCTCTAAACCTCTGCAGACAGTTTAGGAAAAAAAATCAGGATAATATTTTCAGAATGGAGAAAATTTTCCAGCCTTTATCTAAAATACAACCATTTTAGCTGATCTGTTAAAACATCATCCTGAGCATTGAAATGCCATCAGCTAAAGTTGAGCAAAATTAAAAGAAAATGAAAATAGGCCATATGATGTTAAAAACTGGCCAATTTTGACAGGCATCATTAGCATCCCAGATTATAATGTTACGAACCTTGGTGTTTTGTGGGTACTGTTTAGTATCTCTTTCCTTTAATGAACATTTTTCTGATAATTTAGATAATTGTTGGGTTACAGTGTCAGGAAAATCACAGCTGGAAAAGAGACAATTACAGATAATTTAGCTATGTCTGTGCACTGAACTTGTAACAAGTACAGTTAGACCTTTCTGGATGATATTTATCTAACCTCTTTTTCATAACCTTTTATGAAGGTATAACCTTTCTCATTAATATCTAGAACAGTATAAAAAGCCTTATATTTTTCTAATATGTATTCTGAATTTTTCTTACAAAGAAAAAAACCCACAGTTTTCTTCTAGTCTAACCTCCGTGAACATGGAAAAAATCTTTCACGGTTTTGTCTCTGTATATGATTTAGTTAGTGGAAAACTATTATGCTGTCCTTGGTCTTTACATATTTAAACTTTACAAGCCTAGTTCTTTCAGCTTCTTTTCTTAGCTATTTTTTGTTGTTCATGACTAGACATTACCTAGCTTGTCCAAAATCTTGAAATGTGGTGCCCAAAACTAGATGCAATATTTCTTTTGAGGCTCCATTAGCAATGTATCAGATGGCATAACTGCCTTTTGTTTCTTTTATGTGAGATTTGTCATTTTTTTTCCAGTAGAATCACAGTAGTGCCTTCAAATATGTGGTAACAGTTTGCAATTATATTCAGCTCTCCATCATCAGCGTCATTACTGATAATATTGAATTATTCTGACTCTTTGGAGAGCCCACTTTAATTACCTGTCCACTTAGATAGCAAACCAGTGAGTGTGATATACTCAAGCAGTTGTGCATTTAATTTATGGTGGTTTTAGTCAGACCATATGTTTTAGAACGATTATGAAAAATATTCTGTAAGTTAGCCATTCCTAAAGTCAAGGTATGTCAATCACATCTGGTATTTCCCTGTTTGCAGTTGGATTAGTTATCTGATCAAAAGAAGCAAACCAGATATTTCATATGATTTCTTCAGAAACATATGGTGGCTACCTTTATCACTATATATCACAGACATTTATAATTGTCTGATTGATTATATTGCAAGTATAACAATTTATTTAAGTACTCCCACCTTTTCTACTTGTGCTCAGAAAGAAAAATCTGCCTTCGTTCATCTATACATCTGTGGCCAAATTTGAGGACAGGAGAGATTGTGGAAAAATATATTTTCACTTTCATTTCAGGCAGTATGAATTCTTGAAAAGGAAAAGTATCTCATAGCATGTTGAATTCTTCCTTACTAAAATTGTCTGAAGAACATCAGTGTCAACACCTTAGAAAGGGAATTTTAAAAGAGAGAACTAGTTACCACATTAAATGACTGACATATTGATGGTAATCAAGAGACTGTGCTTTCATTTATTTTAATTTCCAGTGTAAAGGACAGGTTGAAATTCATAATAAAAGGAAGGAAAAACATTTAAAATATACCTTTCCTCCTCACTCTTTAAAATAGCTTTATTGAATAACAGTGAAGGATAGCCTCAGGGACATTTTTAGGACCTGGTAGGTTAGCGTTTTTTTAGCTTTAGTGAACCTTGTCACATAATTGCAAATAAGTACATTTCAGTGAAAATATTGCCAGTTGGATTTTAATTTTCTCTTGGCTTACTCCCAACATGTATAAAATACATTCAATGAATGAATGTCAATTTAAAATGAAATTTTAAAATTACAGGTTAACAGGACAGTGAAATCACAGATTCAATAAAATTTATCTTTTCTTTCAATTTAGCATATATCCAAGACATTGTGAGAATAGCAAAGAAAAAGCAAACCAAAATATTTCAGAAGTCAAATGCAGAAAAAAATGGGAAAGTTAGAAGTGGAAGAAATACTCTGGAAAAAAACTGTGTATATATATATTTATACCTTTTTTTTTTTTTTTTAATAATACTATATTTTCTGATCCCTTGGATTTTTCTTCACATGTATTTTTTTAAAATTCTACCATTTGTTAATACTTGACATTTTGGGCATGATTTTAGGTGAAGATGAGAATAAAAGAATAGCAGAGATAAGTGATAGGATAATTATGTATTGCAGCCATGGTTCTTCCTTTTAAATACTCCATTTTTGTAATTTTTATTGTTTTCTGTAGGTTAATTAGCAAGTCTTTTAAACTTATATAATTTGCATGATTGCTTATACATGTGACAGTAGAATAGTTGAAGATAAATACTACTCTGTAGGCACAGTCTGTGTTGTAGTTCAACTGTGTTAGTTCATAGCTGTGTTCCCACCACGTTTCTTTAAGGTGCCATTATGCTAACTGATCACTTGGCTATATTTTTCTCTTCTTATTTCTGGTATTGATTTGTTGTTTGTGGTTTGGGTTTTTTGTTTGTTTGTTGTTTGCTTTTTTTTTTCCCCTCCCATAACTATTACCTTGTATAAAAAACATTAAACGAAACAGCAGAAAAAAGGTAAATATAGTGGAATATCAGTTAGTGAAGCAGAAGACGTAGAAAGATGTTGTTAGTCTGGATGATGTCTTCTTTTCTAAAGTGCATACTTAATTGGTTGGAATTGTTTTTGAGTTTTAAACTGCAGGCAGTTTGTGGATTTAATATAGTAAACAATATTTTTATTCAAACTGCTCAGAAAAATTGATGTTTCAGAAGTTCTTTTTAGTTACTGGTCTCTAAAGTCCATACAGTAGTAGAAAGGAAATAAGAAAAATCATTTCTTTTTCTTTCCTCTTCCTACCCAGCTGGAAAGTCACACCACAAAATTTAAGCTCCCATAAAATTGCTGAACTGTAATTGTAAAGTACTAATTAAATAACACATAATATTTTCTTAGAAATGTGATCAAAAGTAACAAATTTCCTCAACGTATCTTGTATTTGAATAAACTATATGTAATATAATAATTATTCACTATAGTTTGCAAAGTTTACACTTCCAGAATTACAACAGCATGAATCTCAAAAATTAGAGGCTCATGCCTCAGCTGGTTCAAGTCAAGATACCCCAATGGGCTTTGCTGACTTAAGAGAGTCCTAGTGAATATGCTCCTCTTTAATATCTTTGTTGGCCTTCAGCATAGTTTGGAATTGAACTAAGTCACAAAGATATTCTGAAGAGGGGAAGTTCGTACATCAGAAACTTAAAAACACCAGCTGCCAGCTGTTCCTTCAATGTGTGAACACTGCCTTTTTCTTGGAGTCCATGATATAGTGGTCCTATGATAAAATCTGAAACTGAAGTGTGTTCTATATGTAAACAGATTCTAGAGTGGGATGTGAGACATGGGATATCAAGCCATATTGGATAAGATGGTTTTTATATAATCAGAGGAGGAAGAATTTTCAACCTAAAATTATTTAGGATAAGATGAACATTAAAAGTTAAAGAGCTGCATTCGGACTTGCAATATGACAGTCACCCATGAAAAAAACTTAGAAATAAGATAAAATCTGCAACTCAAGCCATCTTCCTTTTTTCTCCGGAGTTACACAATCTTCTTCAACAGAAGCCAGATTTGGTCCAAATTATTTATTTCCACATGTATATTTTTTCTTGTTATGACTTTCTTAAATCAATTCAGGTTACCTTTTTTAAATGATCATATTAAGAAGATCTTAGGTGCTAAATTATATTTATAACATTTTCTAGTATATTATTGGGTCAGGCTGTGAACAGCAACTGCAGGCATAAGAGTTATGTAATTCATCACCCATTAAATCACCCATCATCACCCATTTGACGATCAACACCTTTATGCTATTACACTTAACTAGCCCAATGGTTGATCAAATCTGCAAAGCTCATCTGGCTGTTTTCCAAAAGTCTGTTTTGCTTAGGGTGGTGCAACAGAACAAGCACAAGCAGGTCTGTCATTCTTTGAGGAGGAACACATTACACCCTTTTGAACATTCAGTGTATTGCAAGAGTGAAAACAATGGGTGATAGTAGTCTTTCATTGGGTTTCTTAATAGTTAGTTTAATAGTAATATATTGGGGTTTTAACTCATAAACGTTTGTTACAGTGCTCAAACATGATAATTATGTTACAAGATTAACACTTTATCTAAGGAATTGTACAAAGGATGTGTACAATGTACAGACATTTCGATTCTGTCAAAACTAACACCATCTTTGGTGTGTTGGATTGGAAAAGAAGTTTCTGAAATATCACTAGAAACAAAAGAATTTCTTTTTTCATTCAAATTTTCAAGAACTGAAACAATTCAGAGAAAGATTGATATCAGAAGAGGTACACAGGGGAGGAATTTGGCAGTTCTCTCCATCTTTGCTCATTAGGGTCTAATTTCCTTAGACCCCCATGTTTAAGTGAGATGCTCAGTTACTCAGATAAGCAATGCATATGTCTCATCTATAATCCCCTACCAGGTATCTATACCTCTTCACCCAATAAATAATACCATAATGAGGAAGTCTACCATGAAAACAAGCTCTTAACATAGGTATTGATTCTGAGGGGTCTAGAGAAGTGTCAGTGAGGCACCAAAAAGGCAGGAATCTGTCTCTGTGGTGGCTTCCTGAACCACAGCATTTCAGATCTTGCGCTACACAAACCAATAACTACCTGCCACCATTCAAAAGTAAAAAGGCTTTAGATCTACAGTTTCTCCGTCTTGGCAGTTTTCCTTGAGAAGAAAACTTCTTGTAGTCAGTGAGTTTCTAGATGATAATTAAAAAAACATTCTGTAATTATAGTAATAGATTTCCAGTGTGACCTCTGACTGATTATTCCACCTGTCATCAGTGCTTTTCTAGATGGCAGGTCAGAGTGACTGATGATGTAGGGCTTGAAAACTTATTTTTGTGTCACTGCTCTTGTTCTTAAAACCAAGATGAGTTCAGTTTTGGTAAAATATTTCACTTGAAGTCTTTAAGTCTGCAAAGCACTTATGCAAATGTTTAATTTTAAACATGTGAATAGTACTATTAACTTTGATGAGACTACTCACGTACCTAAAGCTAAGGACATGCTTAAGTGCTTTGCTAATAACAGTGAAGGAGGGGGAAAGAACACCCATGACCTCCATTTACGTTATTGCTTCATTATGTTTTTTATTTATAGGCTCCTTTGTGGCATTCATCATCACAACATTGGAGCATGTCAAGAATATTAATGTTGCCATTAATTTGCCTTTGCTTGACAACTGTTGTGCTTCACAAAAAAGAGGATTCTGTGGAACACTGGATAAATTCTATAGGCAACCATGACAAGTTCTTAATACAATTAGGAAAAAAGCTATTAAACTTTCCCACAAACCCCTGAGATTCTTAAAATGATAGAGATTTGAACTTAAGTGTGCCCTAAATTTTTCCACAACACTAATTTTCCCTTTTTTTTTTTTTTTTTTTTTAATGAAACACCCCCAGATCAAAGAAATTCTTTCTGGAAAGCAGAATTCTAATCTTCTCTCTTTTATCAAAGTAAGCAAAAGGAAGCTGTCATGCTTTTAAAACATTTGCTTAGAATCTACTAATCACTGTGTAATTTCTTCCTTTGCTATTCCACAGATGGTATGTTATAGGTCTCACTCTGAGTACTCTCTCTAGTGTTAAGTATAGGACCCATGCATCTAATTAAAGAAATTCATATTGCTTAAAATGTTAGCAAGATAAGATAACAGTCCTTCGTACAAAATGATAGCCATGCCACAATGGAATGAATTTTGAAATCTAGTCTTTTGTACTCCCTGTTTTGCTTCCATTTGCTCTTTTAGCTAACATTGGAAATGCAAATTTTAATGGCTGACAGTGCTACAGGCTGATGAATGTGAGAACTAGAGGGCTGAATAAAAAGTAATGCCTAGCCTCTCAGGTGGAACTGCTGATTCTCTTGGGTGCTCTCCCTGAGTCTGTCCCCAATTCATTACTGACAGAAAAGATTACTTAAATGTGCTTTTTACAAATGTTATGAACTATAATAAACAAAAATGAAATATGACATAATTAATCACTTAGGCAGGATGATTACAAATTCCATCAGCTAATTGAAATCTGAGCTATATAGTTATCAAACTAATACTGTTTAGCAGAAATATTTATGATAAAATTGGAATTATGGTCTATATTTCCTTGTAAGGTTGAGACTTAATCTCTTGGCATTTTCTGCTGAAGGCAACATCCAGTCAGTTAGGTAGGCTTCACAGAATGGATCCTAACCTTAGGTTCTTTGTTGACCAGCTGGTATAGACAGATCTGTGATTCATCTTTGCTCTGATATACAAACCGACGCTGGTCAAAGGGTTGTACCACCATCATGCTGTAGCTTCAGGTGTGTTAAGGAGCAGTTGGTAGTTAGGTCTGGTAATTGTGACCCCTGTCACATCCTGTCAATGCTTTCTGAGCTGGACCTGACTTATGGGCAGCCAGGCTGGACAGCAGAGGTAGAATCAGCATGATATACCTGTATGCGTCCATGAGTATATGAAGCTCAAGTTCCCCAGCTCTTTCACTGTGAATTTTAACTTGGTTTATAACATGGCTAGCTAAATTTCAGTTTGAGATTCCACTACTGGACAGCATCTAAAAGTTGCAGTACTAAACCTCATTCAGTATTCATGGATTTAATGCTAAGGGTTTAGGAATTTTGTTGCTAAATAGACACAAACTGATTGTTTTACAGAAACCTTAATTATTTTACTCACTAGTGATTATATTAAATCATAAAGATAATTTTATTAGCTAATATATATCAGCTCCACCTAGAAGAAAATATTAAAAACTTGTTCAATTCTATTAAATAATCTGCTGTACATATTTTTATACCATATTTATGTATTTTAACAACCTTTACTTCAAAGAGCTTTTGTTGTATCTAATGTTAAAATATTTATACTTTCTGAACTGGTTGCTAAGAATAAGCAGTGGGTTTTTCCAATCTGGTCTACTTCTGAAGTTGTGAAGCATCAGATTTCCAGTGTGATTCTGATGTAAGACTCCAGCAAATGGAACACTTTGTATATTACCCTATTAGAAAGTGTTATAGATTAATGCAAAAGGTCAGTCTTATCACAGTTTGTGCAATACAGCATGCTACAACACATTAGGAGTTGGAATATATCAAGGGCTAATACTCTAATTTTTTTTTTTCCTTAATTGAAAGACAAGAAACTAGAACATAATCAGGGTTAAAGGTTTCTGTAAAAACTTAAAATGATGCAAAATTATTCTTTTTTAACATTTAAACCTGCAATTAAAGGAGTATCCAAGACATACAACTATGATCTTGATTCACAAGGAGAAACTGGACATGTTTTTAGATCAGAGATTTTTATAAAAGATTTTGATTTGTCTCAGCATGTTTTTGTATGAGGAGATGTTAGAAACAAAATTTAGAACCTGTACCAGTTCATCTTCTGATTAGCCCTGAGGTCAAATATTTGAGTCTAATTTTTTTTGTAGATCCATTTCTAATTTTAATCTCACACAGATAGTAGACACAAAACTGTCTTTCTGTAGGTCCTTTTATCATTGAATAGGCATACAAGAATGTGTATCCAATTTATTTTCAAAGCAATTTTAACAGTTTAGTTATTTTATACAAGCCGAAATACTTTGGCACAAGGTCTTCCATTCCCAACACCTTCTGTTTATATTATGGCTACAACTCAGAAAGCAGTTCAGTAATATTAGAGAGTGCTGCCATGGACTCTGGGAACCTACAGATGTTAGCTTATAACTTAAGTTTTTTTCATTGTTAGAATTTACTACAGGGAGCTTATTTTCTCATTCTGACCATACCATCCTCAGATTTTGATGTAAGACATGAGATTTAAGAAAATATAAAGAAAAAATATATACGGGATAGATATAATCTCTTTTTTACCACTATTAAGCTTTTTAAATAGTACTGTGTGGTGTTCTGCTCCATTGAATCCTATGATAACCAATATTATTTATAACTTCTCAAAATTGTATTCAGAAATGATGTACAATGTGGAATGAACAAGATATACATTATACTGGAAAAATAAGTTCAGATAAATATCACCTAGTTTTATTAAAATTAAAATTCTATTAAAACTAAAATTCTTGCAGGAACAAACCTGAAGTAATGGTTTGCTCAGGAAAATCAGTTTAATAAGTCATTATAATGCATGTTCTATCTATTTCAGGGGAAGCTACTTCCAAAAACAATGCCAATATTGTGACTTTCTGGAATGTTGTGCACAAAAATACTAGTTGCTGCTGCCCAATTTAGTAGATAGTATAGATAGTATGTAATAGTATCTAGTACATACTAAGAGTTCAGAGGGAGTAGATTACACAGTTCTTTATTTGCAGACATAAAGTAGCTAAAATACTAGATCACAGTTATTTCAAATTATTAAAAGTCATCCTTTCTCAGACTAAACTCATTCAAGAGTTGAGTTCCCATGCTGAAATAGGTCTTGGCATTTTTTTCTTTTTCATTGATTTTTTTTTCCTTTATAGACTTAAGATATACAATATTTATTATTTATTTACACAAAACTGAAAAATTGCTGTGTTTCCTATAATGAGAAATAAGTATTTCTGAAATAAAAATGTTTGTTCTGTTTCCCCCAAAACTTTCTCTGTGTTATGCATAATCCACATTTCTATTTGAAATAATCAGTATATTGTATAAAGGCCACTGCAGTACAAACATTTACTAATGAAATAACACCAAATAAAGGATCTATATGACAAAAGAATTATTAGGCAAATTTCTAGTACTGTACAGTAAGAAATTATGCTACTCAAACTTCATACCAAAACTTCTGTATCAATTATTTAAGTTTTATAAATTTATGAAGAACTGAAAGTAGGAAGTTTATTTTGCAAGAATATAAGGAAAATCAATGTTGAGCATAGACAGTGATGGTATAAGAACAGGTCTAAACAGAGCAAGATTTGTAAGAATGTGTTATGATTTTACTTTACCAACTAAAAAGGTGAAAAAAATTAAAACAAACAAAAAAAGAAGTAAATACACTGGCAGCAGTGATATTGAACTTTGAATTGACATACTTTCTTTCAAGGCTGTAAAACTATTTTTAAACACTTTTCTGATAATCTGTTCTGACCTTGTATTTAATAGCATATCTAACTTATTCTTAAACAAAATGCCTCACACATACGAAAGATAACAAGCCTTGAATGATAAATACCATTGTCAATCAAATGTATAATCTTCTTAACTAAGAATGCCAAGTGTGTTTAGCAAGACTGTTTCTCCATGATGTCATGCAGTTGACATTAATAATGTTTCTCATGTTTAATTCCAGAGAGATATGTAGACCGTATCATCCTTCCAGTGATTTTGCTCAACATCCATGTCAAGTTGTCAGAGTCTGTCATTTTTCCAGTGTTTGTTCTCTGGAGCTTGTGGAGTACTCTACACTCTCTTCTGTTGACTGTCACTGATTTCTGAGACTGACTTTCAACCCATTCTTTTAAAACAATGAAGAGCTACTAATCTAATTTAACACATTTTGAAAACAGTTGTTTTCTTAGTGTCCCTGCTGATCTATTGTAAAGGTGGAAAACTTATTATGAATTGTAAGCTCTGAGTACACCCTTAATACTGGAAATAAAAAAAGAAGAAATATTCATCAAATACTGTTTAACTTTTGTATAGTTTTACCCCCTTCTTTACTAAAAAGTCTGAATCAGTTTTAAGAATTCTTTTGTCCCTGATGTATACTTTTAAAAATGTTTAATGCCAATTTAAATGACATTGAAATAATAAGGTTGGTCTAGATTTCCATCTTTTATTCCAGTGGTGTGGTGTTCATCTGTTGTTGCTGTTCCTTTTTTCTCTTTTCTTTGGAACAGTGACTTCTTTTCCTAATTTCAACAACAAAGAAGTCATGCAACATCACATGTTCAATAGCATTGTATATTAAAATGTATTTTAAATTTAAGCCCATAAATTTGTATCCAGTGACAACTGTTATGGCATGCTTAAGAAGAGAAAAAGTGTATTTTTCTTCCTGAACAGTTTCTTTTCTGTAGAGAAAGATTTTGGCAATCTGTGTGTAAAACCATATCTTCTCATTAGAATAAGCTTCTTTTTCCAGGCACATTAGTAAAAATAGTCTAAATTTATAACTACAGGGTTTGAGAGTGACCAAGAAGTTTATGGGTTCAGTACCGTTAATCAGTAAGACAATCTGTCAAGCGCAAGTTATATACTTTGTATAAGAAAATACAGTACCGGTGTGACATTACAGAAAGGTTACCTGTAAGATGTCACATAGACATCTTAATTTATGGTAACACATCAATTAAAGAAACAATGGGAAGTTACACATGCTTGAGACTTGAATTCTAAAAGCATGATTGCATGTTGCCTGCTATGGCAACCAAAGACTTGTGAGCCTAAAGCATGCTGCAATCCTGGAGCTGAATTAAGTCAATCAGTGTGGGAACACCGTTTGCTGTAGGCAAAGATTGCCTGTGTTCAGAAGAGACAAGGTGCTGTAGTCAGTGGTTCAGAATTTTGATATCTTTAGACAGAAAAATAGGTGGAGGTGGGGACAGGAGCTTTTAACTATGAAATTGGAACATAAACCAAGGTATGCTATACTAAAGCTAGGCAGTTTCAAAACAGGATCCTTGTGTTCTTCCCGTTAACAATGAAGATAATCAGAAGAATAACTTAGCAAGATCATAGCACATTCTCTGTGACTGGGAATTTTGGCATGGTCTACCTTAAAAAAGGAATCAATATTTTGGTGTGTATACTGACGCAAACATGAACATCACAATCACATGCATATAATTTATAATTTCTCCTCAAGAGGCTGTTTCCATGAACAGGAAGTAGTACAGTTATGGCATCAAAGATTGTTACAAATGGGACTCTGAGAATTGCACTGTGTCTGACCTATGTATAAGTACAGAAAAGGGTGTCAAAATTCCACAGCGATGCCAGCATATGAAATGCAGTCAGATGGCCATAAATGCCTCTCTATTTATTTCAACTTAAAAAACCTCACCAAAACAAACAAACAAACAAACAAACAAACAAGCCACACCATATTTGAATATTCAACAGCATGGAAAAAACCATGAAATTACTGAGACGCTGATCCATGACCTATAATTTGTTAAGGATAAAGTTTTGCCGGGCATTACTCTGATGTGGTAAGTTTTCTTCTAATGTGAAGAGCTATAGATTACGAAGACCTACCTTTGAAGAGTTCTATCCAATCTCTTCCTTCTTAAAATAATGGGTGCAGCTAGTTGCAGCCATTTGTTTCCATTGAATGCTTTGGGTTTGACAGGTCTTGTGTAAGGTATTTTACGTTGTGTATATAAAAAGAGAACAAACTGTAAAAAATTTAAATTTTGGAAAGGTAAAAAAAATCAGCTTTTTAAAAAATCAATTAAATCAGGTTTCATCAGGCCTGTAAGGATATAATCTTAATGTTTTCACTGAAATCAGAATAAAGGGTACAAGCCTTCTGTTCAAATTAGGTTGTCTGTCATTGTCTTTTTAAAATACTAGTAATAGTAATTACACTAAACTACTTAACCAAAGGAAAGTAACCAGTTTTAAATTTTTTCTGTCTGGATATAGGACTCGGACTTAATGAAATATTATGTGGAAAAATAAGTCTAAGTTAATTAAGAACTGAAAACTTATCAGACATCATTGATGTAGCAATAACTTGATTTCCTCTTCTAAGACATAATACAAAATAAAAATACACTACTGATATTCCATGTCAAAGTTTTCTTTTAGTGCTGATTCCCTACAGGAAAACAGAAAGATGACAGATGTTGTACAATCCCTGTGAACATTGCTAACTGTGTAGTAGTAACCAAGAAATGATATTTTATTGCTGCTAAGGAACTGGCATTTGCCAACTGCTGATTTTAAACTAATTGCTGTGATAACAGATTGCTAAACTGAATTCAAAAGTTCAGGTGTAGAACCAGCTGTGTTCAGAGGTAATGATGGTAAGGGAAAAAAATGTTGGAAAGCCTATCCTATCATTCAGCAAAATGTTAATTTTTGCTGCCTTTGCCTAGGCAAATGTAGATGTTATTGCTAATTTTCAAGTATTTTCTATCTTCTAACTCTATGGAGACTTTGGGGTTTTTCGGTGCTTTAGTAGTTATTGGATGGCTTGTGAAGTGACAAATCAGGACTAACGTGATATTTTTATAACCAAGAAGCAAGAAACTGGAGAAATATTGAAAGAAAACCAGCCTGAGTCTAGAGGCCCCAGGGAGGGAGCTGAAATGGAGTATCCTTAGGTGAATCCACCCTAAAAATACAAGGAATTTTAGCATTATATTGGCGCACCGCTGTCCCAGAGGGAGCAGTGGGATTTGAAAGAAGAATGAGGAGAGTCAGACTGACAGTTTAAATTCAAGACAAGTTAGGGCCTGCTCACAACAGTGTGAAGATGCTCTAAGTTTACATTTCTGTTCAAGGTCCAAGGTTATCGCTATACATATATACTGTCCTTTTACTTTCACTGATTTTAACATTATATTGAAATAATGGTGCATTAGTCCAACAGAGAGAGAGACTGGGTTAATTAATAGTCAAATGTATTTTTCTTCTTGGAGCAGGTATTTGTTTTGAGTCATGAAAGAGCACCTCCTAGAAGGAACTACAAAATATCATATAGCAAAAGACACAGTGACATGTTCTGAAGCAGCAACAAAACTAGACAATCTTTCAGGCCATTAAAGTGTTTACAGTTTCTGTTGCAAGTTGTTTCAAAGAATAATAAATATTGAACAAAGAAAATTAGTCTGTTTCTGCAGCTTTCTGTTTCACCAGTGTGGGGATGTTGAATAACTTTTCCTGTCTGGAGTAACAGAGACACAAGAATGTCATGTATTGCACCTGCTGCTTCCTTAAAATTGCTCTCTCCCTTGTGTGCATCCAGTCTTACAAGCAGTGTGAATGTCTTTAAATTTAAGAATGTAAGAGTTGTGGCTTGAAAAGATACAAGACAGTGATGACTTAATATTATCTCCCTGAAAATCAGAAGAAAATACCTACTTTTTTTTCAGCTAGAAGACAGAACACCTCGTCAGCAGGAAATGAAAACCAACTCCAACCCCTCAACTTTCAAAGTTGTGTTTGTCATCAGGGAGGCTGAAAGTTCTGTAATTACAACTCCTTAGCATTATGGCATACAGTGTGAACTTTATGATATGGGAGATGATGAGCTGCTACATTCATCTGCTTCAAATCCTGTAAATTCAGCTGAGCCGCTGACTAAAGTCCACTGTGAATGCAGAACTTGTCCTGGAATTGCTGGCAACTGTGCTTTAAGAAATTCAGTCTCTGAAAATTGTTCTGTATAGTTTCATATCTAAAATAAGACTGGCAATTTATTATGTCTTCTGTGAATCCTGTGGATCCTAGATATTCTCAGAAAGAAAAATGAGTATAGGAAGGTAAATGAGTTACAAATTTGTGGTGAATGTTAGGAAATCCAGAAAGATACCATGTAATCCATGCAGCTAGAAAGTGCTATGAAAAATATATAGGACTTTGCAGATCAAGGACTTCATTTGGTAACAGAAAAAAATCCTAAGCTTCAATGTATAAATTTGCCAGTGCAGAAGAGGCAGCCGGTTTATCATAATTTCTCCTAACAACGGCAGCTTTTTCATCCTTGAGTACACACAACTTAACAAAGCCCAGAGACATCTACTGTCACAACAGTTAAGGGTTCTGAGGTTGGGAAGACTGACATAGAAAAAAAAAATAACTAAATAATCATGAATTTAAAGAAAAGTTCAGACTTTCAGATACAGGTTTCTTAACTTAGCAAAATTCAAGGTTAGTCTTAATTAAGGTACAAAAGTCTTTAGCGGTACAGGATCAGTGCAGTAATTAATCTGTTTTGGCTAATGAAAGAGAAGGAAGTGGAAGCTACAGTCTTGTGCATCAGTGAAGAAAAAGAGAAGAGAGATTACAGTGATTTACCAAAATACTTGATATCTATCTGTCTGATACTTCAGGTGTTTGCCTAAAGCCATGTCAATATCTTTGGAGAGAAGCTAAAATTGAATGTCATTGTTCTTGTAGTACTCTCTGAGACATTTCAGCATTTATTTGTTGTTTAAGCTTGCTCATATGTTCATACAGAGTTATGCAACTAGAATTTTACATTTTATTGGTCTTTTTTTCTTTTTAGTTTTTCTAGAAGACTTTTTTATAGCACCCTTTCATGAATAAAATTACAAGTAGCCCCCAGGTGGGATAATTAATATTTACCCATATTTGTGAGAAGATAAGTGAATACACTTTGTATTTTGGTGAACTTCGTCTTTTTAGATTAGCATTATTTCTTTATTTGTGGTTAAACACTAATTCTTTACTTGCGGATCTGATAGTAAATTTAAAAAAAATGTTAGACAGTACAAACGCCAAACAATCATTGGACCCAACAGAGTCAAATATTTAAGCATGTCTTCAGCTTGAACTGAGTTTTTAAGTGCTCTGCTGATATGGAGTCATGATGTATTAAATATTTCTCCTTTTTTTTTTTTAAAGACAAATGTGTAGATTTTAACCAAATGGCTTTGGCCACAAATAAAAATCACTCAGCTTCATGATCATAAATAATGCATTTTTATACAAAGTGCAAACTCAGTAGCATTTACAATCTGCCCAAAGTCTTCCTAATAAATTAGGTCAAATTAATAGTTGATGTTATGCATACTGACATCAGTGAAATTACATTAAAGATTAATTTGGTCCACTGCTTAAAATTCATTTTTGAACCTCTAGGGTTAGACAATTTGCATTATGAAGAACTGATCCTGTATTAAGGGTACTTTTAAGTATGTATGTATGTTCTGAAGTCTGTTTCAAAGCTCAGATATATAAATAGATGGTTTGATCAATTTTGAAAAGGACAAATTATAATAATATTAATAATAACCACTGTGAAGCAATGTCTCATTTTCAACTGGTTGTCATTGCTTTTTTGGATGTTATGTAAAAACACAATTTGTTACACACATGCCTATAGTATGAAGAACACAATGGCTGAGGGTCGGTTTGAGATAGAGACTCTAAACAGAACTCTAAGGTGATTGTGCATGAGGGGAGAGCAGTGGATGTCATCTATCTTGACATTAGCATGATCTGTGAAAGCATCTTTGTATCTAAGTTGGGTTGTTGCGGTTTAACTAGGTGGTCTACTAGATGGATGAAAAACTGATTGCATTGTTGTGGTTCAAATGGAGTGATTAATGATTCATCCTCTACCCGAAGGTCAGTTACAAGTGGAGTTCCTCGGGAGTACTTGGGCCTACTCTGTTTGATATCCTTTTGAAGGACCTGGTGGGATATAAAATGTAGGCACCCTCATCAAGTTTGCAGATGGCACTGTACTGAGGCAAAAGTGATACACTTGAGGGCAGGGCCACCATTCAAAAGGAACTCGACAAGCTGGAGGAATGGGCCAACAGAAACCTTTTAAATTCAACAAAGATAAGTTCTGCACCTGAGGTGGACTAAACTTCTACAGTAGCTGGGCTGGGCACTGACTAACGTGGGAGCAGGTTTGCTGAAAAGTACCTGGGTGTCCTAATAAACAACAAATTGAACATGGGTAAACAGTGCATCCTCTCAGCAATGAAGGCTAACAGCACCGTGGGTCATATTAAAAGGAACATCACTTGTATATTGAGGGAAGTGATTATTCTCCTCTACTAAGCAGAGAAAATATGTGGAATAACGTGCCCAGTTTTGGTCTCCCCAATACAGGAAAGATATCTACAAATTGGAGTGAGGTTAGAAAGTGGCCACCAAGGTAGTGGAGGGCTGGAGCACTTACCTCATGAGGAAAGGCTGAGAAGCTGGGAGAATTGGGCTTGTTCAGCCTGGACGTTACTTGGCTGACCAGATATGGAGTACATGAATGAGAAGACCATATATAGGTGTTAGTGCTATTTGAGGGTAGGGTATTTGAGATATCTGAGTAGCTAAAATGACATAGGATATATAGAAAACCTACATCCTTCTGGAGCAGCAGGTAGAGGCCAGGAAGAATATTACTGGACATCTTAGATGGATCTAAGAACTTATGTTTGAGCAACTGGTTGCTAAAACAGTGACTGATAGGTAGTAATAGGACTCCTATTGACTAATTGGTGGTAATAAGTGCACATAAAAGTAGCAATGATGAGATAGGGTAAGTTGGTAGGTTAGCTGAGAGACACAGTGGTAAGCTAACTAGTACTCATTGCATTTTAATATGTCATGCTCAGTGCTGCCCAAAATGTATAAGTGCAGTCATCTAGGAAAAATGTGAAAGGGAAATAAACACTGGGAAGATATGCAAAATACTAATAGTTCAATGTACTGTTAATAGTAAATTATTATCAAGAAAATCAAAGAACTGAAAAAGAACAAGAATTGAGGACAGGTTTAGCCCAGAGCTTTTATTTCACAAAGCTGTAAGCACCTGAAAAAGAAATCTAATAAGAATGTTTCTCAGCTATAACTGTAAAGTTGTTAACTAAAAAATTAATTGTCCTTGTAGTACCATAAAAAGAAAACCCCATAGTTCATTGTGAAGCCAGGTTTCAAATGTGTGTTGATTGTATGATGTTCTCATCATACACCTCAGATTTTCCTACTGTGACCTTTTCTTCAATGTGCCATAAGTTGGAGGAACACTTGGGCATGTGCAGAGAATTACTGAAGAGGTGATGGCTAAAAAGTGTGAAACAAATGATAAACCATTAATTTACAAATCACATTTCCTGTGAACTAGACTTCTCCTGCACTTTAGTGTCTTTGAAAAAATTTGGGTACAAAATTTAATAAACACACAGATACTCTGGCAAAAAAAGCATTAATTTTTCATCAGAGAAAACAGTATATGCAAAAATTAAATATCTGACATTCAAACTTCTATACTAAAGTTCCAGTTGCATTATTATTGGTATGTCAATAATGTCTACAATCCCAAAGAAAGCCAAAGGTGGTGTTGCTATAGACGTTGAACAAATATTTTGTAAGACACACTCTAATTCTTTCAATTTAAGGAAAAAAATGAGAGAGGGGAGTATAGCACTTCTACTGGTGCAGAAATTAGATGGCTTCTTTAAGAGTTTTGAATTTAGGTCTCTTGGGTTCTAGTTGTATATAAAGTCTCTCACCTGTCCATAAAGTCTTTCACCTCTCTTGCTGATCTTCTTAGCTGATCTAGGACTTCTGATATAATTTCAATTCTTTTGCTTCTTCCCAGCTTTCAGGTTTACCAGCTGTCAGTTCTAGAATAGTAGATCCATTAGAAAAGTTGCCATTCTAGGGCAGTGTTCAGGGATGTGTTACCTGAACTGCCTTAATTCTGAGAACCATGCTCTTTCTCAGTGATGTGGTTCTAGTTAACTCTAAATCTCTTAGGAAATAAATGTCATCTTCCAGAAAATTTTCCAGATTCCTGTACAAAAGTTTATTATTATTTTACCATAATGTTGGCAAAAGGTTTAGATATTAGAAAATGGGGGTGTGATTTTTAGCTCATGTAAAACAGTACCATAAGTGTTAATAGAAATTCATGCAACAGTTCCTACAAAATATGTTAAACTTTTGAGTCATATGTATATTGGAGAGCAGAATTTTGA
>VZTQ01008235.1:21331-42346 GCA_013400755.1 Pelecanoides urinatrix | reverse complement strand
CAAGAAAAATAGAAAAACATTTATTACAATACTTATGAATTTTTAAATTTTATTTTGATTAAGTTTAGCTAGATATTTGTTTCTCCTTTAATAGAATTAAAAAAATTAAGATATAATGAGAATCATATTTAGTGGAATAAGGAAATAGTCAATGTGAAAAAATAATTTTTGGAGGGATGCAGTGCAAAACTTGCTTGAACTAAACAACTTTCCTTCATCAAATAGCTTAAAAAATCAGGTTTTGCATAACACTATTAATTTTTGCTCACACAGGCCTTCTATCATGTCTATAATAATTTTCAAATTAAATTCGAATTAGAATGGCTATTGGGCCTTAAGTGTGTTTAACTAACAGGAGGAGTTTGAGGAAAGGACACATAACCTGCTACCACAAAAGGAAAAATGTTAGTTTTCCACAGTGGGACAAAAGGATGCATAGATGGGCATATACTTATTAAGTCCTTTTTTTGTTCATTGATAGCCAAAACATTGGAAACCTCCTGCCTGATGATGAGGCCAAATTAAACCCTGGGAGTAAGGAGTCCAAAGGCAAAGATGAGGAAAGATTGAAAGTGGATCTGAGAGCAGCTGTGTGGCTCTGGAAGAGATTTGATGCAATTCTTTAAGATGTCTGGGTTAGTCTAACAGCCCTCTTCAGTACAGCAAGACATTGAATCAGCTCAGCTGTACTGATTGATTGGATCATTTCACCTTCCATGATCCTGTCCTCTCACCCCACTTCTGACCATGCAGTGCTACCCCCAACTATTCCATTAAAAAGAAGGGGGATAAAGAAAGCAGGATAAAAAGCTAGGTCAGCTTCCCAAACAAGCCCATTTCAGAGTTGCAAGTGATAATGTGAGTAGAAGTAAGGGTTTTCAGAAAATAATTTAGGGTAAGGTTACATTTTGGGTCAGAGTTAGATCCAGATGCAGTTACCTCAATTCATATGCCTGCAGTATAGATTTCTACGTGTCAGTCTAGTGTCTTTATCGCTCATCATAGTCAATGGAGATCTCTAGTGGTCTTCAGTGCCAGTTTAGATGGTGTGAGCTAGCTCATGTTGACCTCATAACAGCTTTCAGAAGGGCACAGGTTCCCCACATATTTTATGTCTGCCAGTCCTGTCTAAGTATCTCAAATACCTACATACATCCTGAGTAGCACTACACACCTATGTTAAGCCGACAAAGCTCAGCCTGTAGTCAAATTATAAGTGGTACCTAGAAAACCATTCATCTGATAAAATACAGATACTCACTTCTTGATGACATAATAGCTTTCTGTATTCTTCTAATTAGATATCCACTGGCTTAGACACAATAACTGAATATAAACACCTTTTGCTAACCTTTTATACACTTATATTGTGTTAATCTTCAACTGTCTTGATAAGGAGCTAATCTCACACACGGTGTTTTAGATGATCTAAGAGATCTCTATTGTCTGGAAGAGTTTGTCAAATTACCTACCAGCTGAAAAATGAACTGAAAGAGGATGTAGATCCTTCACAGAAAATCTTTTCTTTGATTCCTATAGTAGTCAGAAAACCGTCCTTCTCAAGCAGAATTACACCAGTGAAATAGCTTCATGTACTACTAGTGTTTCCTCCTAATAAACCACAAGATCCAAAATGTAGCTAACCACGCAAGTTAAAAAAAGATTAATTCTTTATATATTAATTCTCCTAGTGCAAAACAAGTCAAAAGATCTAGCAACTGCTACAGCAACTGTTACATATAAAATGACTGATCAGGTAGATTACTTTCTAGTAAAGTAATGAAGTATCAGATGGTCTTTCCTTGTCCTTTTCCACCTAACCATGTGGTGAACCAAAACCACTCTCCCTACCACTAAAGCCTATTGGAGTTTATCCAAATGAGGGTTCGGTGCAACTACTGTACATGCATTGCTACTCAGAGAGTGCAATCACTTGTTCTTTACATGGTTATCTAGAACATACCTTTCTCAGATATGCTGTCATTCTCATTGCTCTATTATTATTTATACTCTAGCAGTTTATTATGTGGCAATCTAGAAGCACAAACTTTAACCACATCTGATATGGCTATAAATTCACAAACCCATTATGGTACACATTGCGGAGTCTATGCTGGTTGAAGGTGAGGTTATCTTAGCATAGACATAACCCCCACTAAAACGTTAACACTTTTGGACCACTTAACGACTTCTGAATAGTTAAGGCTTTCGAACCAGTGCTGGACGTTTATACTTGATCAGCACTCAGCAGGTTTTGGAAGAGGCATTTTGAATATGGAGCTATGAAGCTAAAGTCAGGAAACTGCAATATGGCAGCACAGGAAAGGATGGAAGCCATAAGGATGTTGGTGTCTTCTGGGTCTTTATGACTCTCAGAGCCAGGCTAATTCTCTTAGAAAATCTTGGGCCTTCAACCTGCTCACCAGGCCTCTTGCTGATTTAAATATTGTTGTCTGTGTAATTAGATGTGGTTTGAGTTACAGTTTTAAATGAAATCTAAAAGCAATACATAGATTTCTTAGACAAGATGATATGAAATAGTGTGGGCAGAAGAGTAGCAGTGAGTTATGGGTATAGTCTCTTAACATAATAGTGTATATTGTAAACTAAATATTTGGCAATAGTCTGTGAGACTCAATATTACAGGAATCTGTCCTAGAATGAACCAAGGAAAAATTTCATGGAAAAGCTAATGGCACAGCAATTGTGCATGTGTCTGAAATGTTGTTTATGTTGACTATTTCTCAGATCAAAAGTCACCTTAATATCTGTATGAATAGTTAAAAAATTAATTTGCATCTGACTGGCTGTGAGAAAACATATACAACAGGACACAGAAATAAAAATAAAAAGGTCAATCCATAGTGCCCATGCTCTGCAGGGCACCTTCCAGGTAGGTGCTTTGCAGAACAAGAGGGGTACCAAAAATGCTGGCTTGTGTTTTCAAAGTCAATCCCAATATGTTGAAGCCAGTTAGAAAATCTTTTTTTCCCCCTTGATATCTGCCAATCATTACTACTGTGTTTCAATAGTTGTTACTGAAAACAATTGCTCATGTATACGTGGTATGGTCAGTTTTCTGAATTCCAGTTGTCTATTACACATTTGACACACAAACTTGAGTGTGTATACGACTATAACCCCATATACAATCAGCAAAAAAAAAGATCTATTTTGAAGAAATAAAATGTATTTCTAACATACTAATTTGTCATTAAAAAAATCAGAATTTATCAAGTTTCTCTTCACTATTCTTAAGCTAAGGGCTCTTCAGAAGCATGATACAAATAAGTAATTTCGTAAGCAGTTGTCAGAAGTCATATTGCTTCTGGAGGGGCACCATGTTTACTTCTCTGGTCTACAGACCATACTACATCTTTGAGTGATTGATGAAGTTTAGCAGAAATTGGATTCAAACACGAATGTTCAAGAATTTAGTCTGTTTAGTGGTACCTGATTTCATGACCCCAATTTTGCTAAAGGGATGACTTTATTCAAAGAAGTCAGGCACAGGCATAAACCTCCGTGAGACAGAGACTTTGGGGAGATTTGTAATGGAAGAACATTAAAACTGTAATAAACACTAAGGCTAATATCAGCAAACAAGTCAGAAACATAAGTAAAATGTTAATTTTGTTTTCTACTCCATATACTATTTATGCCTGTGTTTGCATCAAAGCAATTTCATATCTCTGAAAAACCTTTTCTGCAAACCAAAACTTTTTCGTAACATAGCACCTGTAATATTTACAGCACAAACATTTCTGTAAACTATGGTATTGAGATTCTGAAACAGGAGAGATGAAGGATAAAGTATAATTGCTTTTTGACCCCAGAGATTCTTGGATAAATTTTAACATCTGGCACCACACTATATCCTGAAAGACCTACAAGCTTTCATGGGAGAAGCACTGTCATGATTCTGTAAGCCCAGGCCACGCTTTTGATATCTGGTTTATTTTTGATTACTTTTATTTCTGTTAAAATGAGATACTGTTTAACTTCTTTGCTTTCGATAAATTCCTGTGTTACCCTAAAAATAATTGCATTCAAAGGTAGATATGCTTTTCTTGCTTCCTGTAAATAGAAAATACACAACTTGCCTTGCTGGAAAGATTAATTATTAAAAATTAATTTTTCATAATGCCTAGTAATCTGTCCTCTGAACCTACCATCTTGAAAGTGGTCCACTACTTTCAGATAGGTGGTCTCATATTAGGTACTTATATAACTGTTATAGTTATATTGGCTGGTTAAGTTAACCTTGGAAGATAATTCTTACTGGCACCTTGAAAGTTGTGTTATTTATCTTTTTCTCCTTTTAAGATTCAATCATCTGTCTCCAAGAGGTCACCAACTATTACATCTTCCCTTCATATTAAAGGATATCATATTAATATGTTAAGGTATGAAAAATGTTATTTCTCTGCAGTTATGAGATTAATTCATTTCTGTTTGTTTTTTTTGTCATTTGCCTATAATCTCACTGTTCTCAGTTATGCTCTAGTAATGTATTATCTTGGTATAAACCTGTGATCAATCTAAATTTCAGTCAATCACAAAAATTAACCTGTGATAAAATGAATTTTCTCTGAGTCATGCAGAACCAAATGGTCCTTTGTTAGGGGACAGGCTTATTTTGCAGCAGAATAAAATAAGTATTTTAGTATTAGTATTTCTGGATAGGAAAACCTGCTATTCACAGTCACTTCTTTTTTGGCTCCTGTAGCCTTCCAAAGAAATTTTTAATCTTTTTTTCTTTTTCTTTTTCACTCTGCTCTCACACTCCTATTCCCTGAACCATTCTTCCAATATGAGGACTCCTTGGTGACTGCTATGAGTTAATGCTTTGGAAAAGGTAATATTAATGGACATATCTCAAGATCACAGATCCTGTCTGCTGAACATAATCAAACAAAACTAAACTAAACATAACATAACTAAAAATGATTATTTTTTTCTTTAAAGAGCAATGAAAAAAAAAAGTCAAATAAGTCCAGTTCCTGTCTTTCATATGCACAAGTGACTCCCCCCTGCCCCGCCCAAGCTCAAATGCTGTTGTTCCTGGATGACAAGAGGATGTGGAGGCTGGTTCATTTAAATATTTTATTTCTTACGTGTACTACCTTTTTCTCATGAACTGTGGGTAGGAAGTGGGTAGGGACTATAAGGCTCCTTGGATAATGCTATGACAGGTATGAATCTATTTTTTTTCAGGATTTGAATCCTTGCAATGAGTTATAGAACAAAAACTCCTGTGGAGGTACCTGTACCTATTGGCGTCCTACATAATGAATAAAAAAGAAATAAATGCAGTTCTAATTGCTAAAAAAATCTCCAGTGGAGATCTACATGAATATCTGCACTGATGTAATTGAACATGTCTTTCTGACTCTGAATGAATAAGGAATGCCATGGGAGTGATGAGGACATAGAACTGCATGTAGATTTCTAATAGTAAGATAGAAAAGATGATATTGAAGGCTACAGAATGACTTCAGATGTGTAGCAGTGAAGTTTTAAAGGGATGCCTCAAAGTAATTTTGATTTGTTTTTTAAAACAAGCTTTATTTAATGTTATTTCTAGTTCATTATAGTTTTGAAATTAATTGTAATTTTTACAGATTGCTTTCCAGCAAGAATAGGTGTAGTTTTATCATTTTAGAGTACTAAAGAGTGTTAGATGGTGGTAATTACTGCACTTGTTATTGTTATTCTATTCCAGCATTCATTAATAAAAAAGGACAATAACACAAGCATTTAATGGTGTTTGTTATCAAATACAAAGGAAGCAGGAATTAATACTAGATCTCAAAATCTCAAGTATTCCTTTCAATTAAACAATGGAATTTTCAATATGTTAATTCAGAGGGCATGAGATACAGTTTCTTCCTGACAAAAAAAAAAAAAAAAAAAAAGAATCCTGGACAATTTCAGCCTCATTCATGGCCAACCAAAAGCAATTGAAAGAACTGGTAAGTACTAGCCGTTTCATCAGGTCATCAGTGAAGGTTCAGCTCTATATGATATTATTTGCAGTTCTTGGTGAAGACAAATTACTGTGATAGAATATCAATTTCTGATAGCATATTTTGAGATAGTGTGGGCTTATATATGACATTATGTTGTGATCTGTCTTCTATTTAAATAGTAGAACTGAAACCTTTATGTTTTCTTCTTAACCTTTAAAATTGCTGCCTTTAAAAGTAGCTAACGAGGTGTTCACATTTCTATATGAATAGTCTTAAAAAATTGATCAGTCAAAACTTTGTATATAAAATGCAAAATATTAATTTCTAAGGAGTTACATATTAAATACAAACTTTATATGATGTTTGAAAGAATATTCCAGTTGTGTTCTCAACTGGAGTTCTTAAAAACGAGCAAACAAACAAATCTAACCCCATACAGTATAATAAATCTCACCAGGCAGCTATATCTCCAAAACAGAGCTTTCATATATGAATTTTTCAATCTCTGACAAAAAATAGGAAATATTAATTTTTTTTGTTTGGTAATATATCTCACAGGATTCCATATCATTAGTAACTGGGTGTTGCTAAAAAATATGCATTAAAAAAATGGACTATCTAAGTGGTACTGCAAATATTGAAAATGTACTGCTGACAAAAAAATTCCTTTTATTTTTTTTTAGCCCTTGAGTCAGATAAATAGATTTATATTTTTTTCTGCTGATTAAACACAACAATTCAGAAATTAAGAATGAAGTAATTATTTATTAACAACCCATTTTATTTCCTTAGAGTAGGAAATTTCAGCTATTGAAGAATGTCACACACCCATGTTGAGCCAGCCGTGACACAAAATATTTTTTTGAAAGTGACTAAATGGGTCTAGATGAACTAGACAATTTTTTGAGAATCTGAGATTATGTTAACCTGAGATTTGAAAACATTAGCATGTGGGAATTCAAATGTCACCCTTTTTTGTCTCTACTTTCATTCATCTAAATCCTCGTAATCACAGGAAATGATGAAAGAAAAAAAAAAACATTAGGACAGAAGGAACATAAAACAAATCCTACAAATCAAAAAGTGCTAAATGTTTTCCTCCAACTCATGAGAAATTTAAGAAATACATTGCAAGCAACAACAACATCAAATACATGGTATAGAACAGGAGGGATCAAGACCACTGTTGATGTCCTATGTCTCTGCATTAACAGGAAATTAATTTATATAAATTCGTAAATGATATATTATTCAAACCAAACCAATTATCAACAACAAATACATAAGATCTCAATAAACCTCTAAATAACATTGTTGTTGTTCTTGGGGTAGGGAAGGATCTTTCTTGATTTGACTTCATATTTGGGGTTGGTTAATTAGAAGCAAGAGATGTTGCAAGCCAATGGAGAACCTTTGGAGAGTCAATGCACTGTCAGTAACATTGCTTTCTTACACTTGGCCATTAAGATAAAAAGTGCCCCAGAAATGAATCTGCAAAAAACCTTCTTCTGTTTCCTATGGTAATTATTGAAATACTTGAAACAAGGAGGTGATACAAAATGATTGAGACAAAACATATACAATCATTAAGATAAAAATATTTCTTGTGGCTACATTCAGGTTTGATATCAAAAGATGCTTATCTGAACTTTATAATTCTTAGATCATCAGAATCTCTTCCATAAATTTTCATAGAATCATAGAATAGTTTGGGTTGGAAGGCACCTTTAAAGATCATCTAGTCCAACCCACCTGCCGAGGGCAGGGACATCTTCAACTAGATCAGGTTGCTCAGAGCCCCGTCCAACCTGACCTGGAATGTTTCCAGGGATAGGACATCTCCCACCCCTCTGGGCAACCTGTGCCAGTGTCTCACCACCCTCATTGTAAAAAATTTCTTCCTTATATCTAGTCTAAATCTACCCTCTTTTATTTTAAAACCATTCCCCCTTGTCCTATCACAACAGGCCCTGCTAAGTCCCCTTTAAGGACTGAAAAGCTGCAATAAGGTTTCCCCGGAGCCTTCTCTTCTCCAGGCTGAACAACCTCAACTCTCTCAGTCTTTCTTCAGAGGAGAGGCGTTCCACCCTCCTGATAATTTTTGTGGCCCTCCTCTGGACCTCCTCTAACAGGTCCATGTCTTTCTTGTTCTGGGGACCCCAGAGCTGGTCTCAGTACTCCAGGTGGAATCTCATGAGAACAGAGTAGAGAGGCAGAATCACCTCCCTCACCTGCTGGCCACGTTTCTTCTGATGCAGCCCAGATAGTATTTTATCAAATACTATCTTAGAGCAATTAAATTAATTGTACCCACAATCCTGCATATAGGCTTATCTGAAAATTTACTTCATAGTTGTAAATATTTTTTCTTATTCTGTCTGGAAATATATTCATAATCAATTTATAGCTGTTTGCTTTGCACCAGCATTATATTTCAGTTTAATTAGTTCTTTCTCACTTCTTCCAAAGCCCCAAATGTTTAGCTTAACAAGATTAAATGAATCCTCATATAAACAAGTCAAGTCCTTTAACTGCTTTTCATAAGCTTGGTTTTCCATTACTGTAATTATTTTGGCATTTCTCTGAACTTGTTGCATTTTAAGTTCATTAATGTAGATAACCAAAACTGTACATTACATTCTATATGAGGTCTTAACTCTACTTTTTAGAGTGTTATGGATATAGAAGTGTTTGGTTTTTTTCCAATCTGTCTTTTCTGTTGCTTCCTAGAAGTGTGATTTTTTTTAAAAGGTTTGTTACACTGATAGATCAAAACCAGCTCATAGGATTTGAGCTGGGAAAAGAAGTGGTAGTATTAAATTGAAGCAAAGAAGACCTAGGTTCATCTAAAGGAAAACACTCTAATGTAATATCAGAGTAAATGGTTTAAGGAGGCTGTGGAAGAGAAGAATTTCAAAAACAGCTTAAACAAATATCTTTCAGGAATGCTTTATGTTTAATTCACCTGCCTCCTAGCGGGAGAATAGACTACATGACCTCTTAAAGACCCTTTCATTGTTACAGCTCTGTAATAAAATATATTACTATTCCATCTCAGTAACTGTTTATGAATCATGTGTTTTATTCTTTACAGCACCAAATACTATTCTTAATTTTGAAGTAAATTCTATTGCAAATTATTCCTCTCAATCCTTGAGAAACTGGGGTGAAATTATCTATACTTAGTCTGAAAGATATACTGTGACAGGTGCCCACAACTATACTTTTCAGTTATGAATAAGATAATCAGATTCCTGACTTCACAGGATTTTTCCATCCATACATCTCTTTGTTAACATATAATTTCTCTAGCTTTTGTAATTAATGTGATCTAAGGAGGGAGACAATCCCTTCCCTTGATCTATGGGCTGTGCCCCTCTTCATATAGCCCTGGAGCTGCCAGGGCACACCATGATAGATGTTCCCACCACCACCCCAGAGCCTTTTCCACAGAGTTGCTCCATTCCTCCAGCCTCCCTGGGTCCTATGAATGGCAGCCCTGCCCTCAAGCATATCAACTGATCACTTCAGTTTGATATCATCTGCAAACTTGATGACCATGCTGTCCATTACCTCCTCTAGTTTGTTGATAAAGACTTTAAAGATAACAGGACCCAGGATAGACTCCTGTGGTATGACTCTTGATAGAAGCATCTCAGTAGAGTTCAACCCATTGCTGTCTGCATCCAACGATCAAAATATAGTTTTTGCTCATCTAATTGTTCTAATTGTAATATCCTAATTCACTTTTTCTATGATTGCCTTTTTCTTTTCAGATTATTAAAGAATTTTTCATTCAACTAAATTGGTTTCTGACTTCCTAGTCTTATCTTTCCTTTGTATGTGGATAGTTTACCTTAAGGCTTTTAATATTGTCTTTAATAGTGTCTTGTTCGACATTTTTTCCTTTAGTTTATTTTCTTCACAAACAAGTTCTCAGGTTTGTTTAAATCCACTTTTTTGAAGTACAAGAAATGCTTTTTCTTTACTTTCTTCATAACTGTGAAGTCTATAGTTTTTAATCCCTTTTATTTACTTTATTCTATGCCTTCAAACTTTAAACTATTATGCAGAATTAACTCTAAAAAAATTGTGAGCTGATTCTTGTATTTTTTGCAACAAGAAGGTCATCCCCAATGTGTTCCAAGAACTCACTTGATACTTTCAGTCCCGTGATAGTACTTTTTCAACATGTATCAGATAGTTAAAGTCTTCCAAACTAGATTGCTTTTCAGTCAATAGTTGGTGCTTCTCTTCTGTTAAATTTGACTTCAGAATTTTCATTTGAACTTCAAAATTTTCCAAATGAACTTCCTGGTTTGTTCAAAACCAGGAAGCTAGAAAGCTTGGTTGGTATTTCTACCATTGATATTTTCCCTATAGTTCTTGCTGCATTTCCTGTGTATTTCCTTTACCTCCACGCTGGGCCAGTTTATACTAGACTTAATGTCTTGCCACAAATAGACAAAATAATATCAAACATAACAAAAATACATATAGCAACTACAAAATATTCCTCAATTTTCTGGAAAGCATTCCTTATTACTATGTATAGAGTAAAACAGATTACCAGAAGACTTCAAGGTGTTACTAAAAAGCACTTTGAAGGAATTTAGAGTCATGTACAATTTTGGAGTGAGTGGCTTTACAAGCACCACCACAGTTACTGCCTATTATGGTCACTAAGGCTTCCATATTTCTCTGCATTCTCTCTATTTAAAAATACATCACTCACATATTTCATCTTTACAGTGAACGTCACATGTTCCAAATTTTTGCACTGTAGATTTATTGTTAGTGTTCCATTAAAGATGAAAGAGAACTGACTGATGTATCTAAACACATGACTCTTGTACCATTTTCAATATCTGTAGGCCATTAATTCCTTATGCTTTTCAGCTATCATTCTAGGATGGCACAATTATTTACTGGACTGTATCTGCCACCCCAGTAGAAGTATCTGAGATAGTCTAGTGCATCCAGAATGGCACTAGATGCTAACTGTTAAGCAACTGAGTTACTCTCATTTTTTCAGGTTACCATTTGACTGTTCTCCTTTTAGCTGACATGCATTGCTTATAGATCAAGCTTTATTTTAAACTCCTCCAATTATCTTTCACATTTCTGGACAGTTGCTGTATTTCCTATTAGTTTCTTTCAGTTATTCCATTCAATATTGAGCAGTTATTCAGGAAAAAAAAAAAAAAAAAAGAATAGTGTCTGCTAGAGGTTTTTGCTATATACTAAGTTTTAACTTCAGTATTGTGCCGTTACACATGTGAACACAAGAAGTGTCCCATGGATTAGAAAGTAGCAGAAGGAGATGCTAATTCAGGGGAGCATGTAAGTTTGGCCACTTTCCTTGGTCCATCTCCTTTTAACTCCCCCGACATCTACAACTGTTGGATTGGGGATTCTAAAAGGTATGACCCTGCCTAATCCCTTTATCATCTGTTCATGGGCTTGTTAATAAACCTGCTGATATTTCCACCCAAGAGACCAGTCCGACAAGCTTTTTTATAGTGGTAAAGTGAGGCCCTCTCTTTTGTTGTGTCTTTCTGATGATGCACAACATTTTGCTACCTTTCTTTGTTAGCATGCACATTAAGACAATGACTTCAAAGAACCTTAGGGTCTCTTACCTGAGCTGTAACTTCCAGGCACAACTGACAGAGTCCTATGAGATACTCTGGAAACCACACTTTGTAGTAGGGATATATGCCAGTTTGGGATTGCAAGAAAGAACTATACGCAGGAAAAAAAGCTTGATGTTAATTCATCAACATACTTTAAGTAAACTGTTTTAAACATTCTTAGAACTTGTGAACAAATATTATTACTGGAGTTGCTGGTTTAGAGTTCTATTTCCTGGTGCCTTCCAGAGACTACATATGTAGACCTGTTTGCTTAAGCCTGATTTCAAGGAGGAGAAACATACAGACATATATAAGTCTAATGGTAAGATATGAGCATTTGGAAATGTTTAAGTGTCTGATTATGCATTCTTGTAAGTGTGTAAGTAAGTGTGTGATGGTCATATAAGGATAATTTAAGGTTTGCAAGGATCTGCTATTAAAACTTTAATGAAATGAGTCTGGAAAAATCATGCATCATTAAGGACATCTGTCATATGGTGTGCATGTGAGATCCTTGCTGAGTGGCATGCAGGAAATGAAATACATTAACAATGTGTTCCAGAAAGAAAAATGGGATGAAAGCCAAGTGAAATGTGGGGTAAAGCTGGAAAAAAAACCCTTCTGCATTAATACCTTCAAAATAAAATGTGGAGGATTGGTACTTTGGCAAAGAAATGTACACTTCCCATAGATTCATTCCCCGATAATCTAATGTTTTGAGGTAAAAAGAAGTCTTTGCTTTTACTGATTTCTATGATATGGGAGAAGAGAGACAAGTTCAGCTAAAAGAAAAAGCGATGAAATATTATTATATCAGGTAATTATTTTTACTATTTTTTCCCCAAAAACAAATTAGCAATAAATATAATTAAAAAGTAATTTTTATTTCTATAGACATTCAGAAAATGTTCATGAAAACTAAATTTTTACAGAACATTTTTCCATTTGAAAAACTTTTTAATAAAACTTTTGATCAACAAAAATGCTGACCACTTCTAGTATAGTGGACATGAGCCGACAATGTATGCTTGCAGCCCAGAAAGCCAGTTGTATCCTGGGCTGCATCAAAAGAAGCGTGGCGAGCAGGTTGAGGGGGGTGATTCTGCCCCTCTACTCCGCTCTGGTGAGACCCCACCTGGAGTACTGTGTCCAGCTCTGGGGTCCCCAGAACAAGAAAGATGTGGACCTGTTAGAGGAGGTCCAGAGGAGGGCCACAAAAATTATCAGGGGGGTGGAATGCCTCTCCTCTGAAGAAAGACTGAGAGAGTTGAGGTTGCTCAGCCTGGAGAAGAGAAGGCTCTGGGAAGACCTTATTGTGACCTTTCATTTTATAAAGGAGGCTCACAAGGAAGACAGAAAGATACTGAGGCCTGTTGTGACAAGACAAGGGTCAATGATTTTAAACTGAAAGAGGGTAGATTTATTTTGGAAAATAAGGAAGAAATTTTTTACAATTAGGGTGCTAAGACACTGGAACAGGTTGCCCAGAGAAGTTGTGGAAGCCCCATTGGAAATGTTTAAAGTCAGGTTGGACTGGGTTTTTAGCAATCTGATCTAGTGAAAGATGCCTTTGCCCACAGCATGGGGGTTGGACTAGATTATCTGTGAAGGTCCCTTCCAACCCAAACCATTCTATAAGGCACAGATCATGAAGGGACTGAGTAGGAAATCTGGAGTAAAATCTTCGGGACAACTAGTGGAACTTTAAAAATAAAACATTTCTAACTTGCTGAAGCAATGATGAATGTGAAATTGTCAAAGATAATAATCTTAAAACAGTTTTAATGATCAAATAGAACTGAAAATTATCTCTCATTTTGTGGGCTACAACAATTACATAACCATGGTGAAGTAATGTATAATTCAGTGATATCCAGTGCTGGCAAAGTATTGATCTTACAAAGTCAGGAGATCTAACATATGAAATATATAGAACCACTGAAGTTTGGGTATAAAAGATAGGCTTGTGATCAAACTTGATTAATAGAGCCAATGTTTTTTAAAAAGTACAAAAGCAATTATGCTAATGAGTGTAGACTTAATGAATTAATATCCTTTGACAGCATGCCAGCCGGAAACAGAGAGACAAGTAAGCTCATGCCAAATTAATTGTCCTTTCCTTCTGAGACAGGGAAATAAAAAGTAAGGAGTCACTTTTAACAAAATGAAAACAAGATAACCAAAAGTTGTTTTGTTCTTTTGTTTTGTTTTGTATTGTTTTGTTTTGTTTTGTAAGATATTCACACAGCTCTCCATTGCTGAAAGAAAAACTCCTATATTCAAAATCAGAAAAAAATTCTTTATGTCAACAGAAGTAAAACAAGTGTTGTGCAAAAATTGCAACAGAACTTGAAGAATCTACAAATGAGAAATGAAGTAATATATTATGGACAAACAGAAAAACTGTCAAAAACAGAGCAAAAATATGTTGCTTGTACTTTAAAATGTTCCAGTATTCTCTGCCATGGTGTTGAACAGTATAGAACAGATGGTGGAGGAGAGAGGTTGTATGTTTTAATCAGATATGGACCCAGAATACGAGCGGAGTGCACACCCAAATCTACAACCATGAAACATTCCTTAAGTTATGTCTAGTGTGTAAAATAAAAAGAACCAGTATTAGTTCCTGGCTCTGAAATCAAGGACTACAGACTTATTTACATCAACACTATGTTCCTTTAGTGGTAAATATAGAATTAGTCTAGACATGGCCCCTGGATTTTGACTGTCACTAAAGTCAAAGTTCTGGGTTAGTTGCAAAGTAAATTTCATCATTTTGCTGGTGTTTGCCTGTTTCTTTCTCCACACAATTTTAATTTAGAAGCACGAAACCAGTATGCTCACTGCTGTCAGACTTCCACTTGTCATGACAGATGGGAGGTGTCACTAAAGATGAAGACATTTGGAGAACAGCTTCATGACCCAAGTATGACTCATAGTCGCTTGCTGCATACAGAGAAATGGCCACATATGATAGTTTTTTAAAAGTCTGGCCTCATCTCTTGAAAAATGCTGTATCACTTACTGCCTTTTTTTTTACCCTCACATTCCCTATTTTCAGCTCATGTCCAAAAAGCCATCATTAACAACAATGAGATTCAGTGAGACTGGTTAAATAGAAGTGAGAGACGAATTTGAATTATTTTGTACTCTTTGTGTTTGCAGTAGAGTGGTTTAAGGAGAAAAAAAAAAAAAGTGCTATTTTCACTTTGTTCTCTGAGCTATTTTTCATGTACAAGTCAGGACAGAAGTGGTTACTGGCAAAAAATTCCAATCTATATTCTTATATTCCTGATACATTTATGAATATTAGCAGTTATGTAGGAAATACTAATTCACTCTTTCAAACTTTATAGGTCTTTTCCCCTCAAGCAGATTAAAATTTCTCAACACAACTGTGGCAGGGAATTGAACTCATAATATTTACATTTGCACACCTTTTCTGCTTTCATTAGCAGAAAGATATTTTAAGTATAGACGTATATATTATATCATCTATTGATATATAGTATCCTGAAGTATAAAGAGGATGGGAAATTGGAAACTTAAGTATGTTCTGAGAATAATTTTCTCAGCAGCTGTCTAAAAAAAAACCCAACAAAAACCACTTGATTACTTCAAAGTGAAAGAACATGGTGAAGTTTATATTAACACCCAAGTATAGCATTTTTTTTGACAGAAGCGATAAACTAGCTGCCACAAAGAAAAGTTATTCAACAGGGAAGAACGCTCTTCCCTTATTGGAAAATAGAACTGCAGCTTTTTGATAAACTGATTAAATTATATTGGAGAAAAATGTATATCCTTTGTGTATCACTTGCCTAAAATGCATTATGCTTTAATTAATTGCTAACATCTAAGGAGGAGCATTTCTGGTTTTGAATATGCCACCAAAACAGAAAAAAACCATTTATTTTCTCTTCAATTGTGCCTACACTGATGCAGCTGCAGCTTCTGCTCTGCTTCTCATGGTAAATTAATCTATGATCCTCTTTGCTCCTACATCTATACTGTTCCCAGTCCCTAAGATGGCACATTGTTAACAAGTTTGAGTCTGCATGTGCTGCACTGAAATGCTTTCTGCAGAAGGCATTCTCCTCCATGACAGAAGAGATCTGATCCAGACAAGAAGGTCTAAAACCAACAGAGAATGAATTAGCAGAAACCTGAGAAGAGGAATTGCAAACAGAATTCATAGCAGAAGGTTTAAATGTGTGTGGTAACATCAGGACCTTGTCTCCTATCTAGTCTTCTAACTACATTTGTGAGGCTTATACCCAAACCTTGTTACCTTAGCCTGGATTCTGTCTGTATTTATAAGGACCACAGCCTATATTTTCATTCCAGCAAGTAGGTTTAACCTATCCAAGAGTGGGTTAAAAAAATTCTGGCATACCTAGTCCTTGGTGATAGATTCTCTGAAGTGGGCTGGAGCGGAACCAGAGCAAGAAGCCAGTCTGAGAAGCATTGGGAAATATGAGAGCTTCATCACTATAAAGGAAATTTTGGAGCACCACATAGATAGCTAATTTAGAGATCTATAGCAACATCAGCAACCAAAGATGATCTGATGCTGGCAGTAATGGCAAGGCAATCTGTGAGGCTACATGGAAATCTTTTTTACATTAGCCATCTATACAGTCATCCCTTTGCATTTTATAGACATATGGTAGGTATCTAGCACTGGCAACGGTTGTAGATGTCGCTGCTAGTAAATATGCAATTATTATACTTGATGTTAGAACCATAATGGATCTAACACTATCTAACACCAATCTAACACCCGTCATTCCCTCTTTGTGCTGCATAATTCAGAAATATAGATGAACCCAATGAGGAGATAACGACAAATTATATCAGATAAGGAAATACCAGAATAAAACCAACAGAAATCTGGACAAACATGTAATAGCCAAGAGGAATAGTGATATTGATTATGCAGATGAGGAAGAGAAGTGATAGTCAGTAAATTTGCTGCCATCTTTAGCTCTTTATTTACCAATACAAAAGGATGAGAAACAGTTGTAGGAAGAAGTAGAACCCTTAATACATAATCAATATTAGAACTTAGTTGGTGTGAAGACGGCTAATGGACAGATTTATCTCACTTAATTTTAGGAATAAATTAATTTCTCAAACTATCTGTATCTAGTGCCATTGAAGGCACCCTGCTATATGTGAGATAGCAGCATTGGACTGGTAGACATGACATAGGAACTACCCTGCCCTTCTGAGGCAGTAGCTGAAGGTCAGCAGGCAAGGGCACCAGAAATAATACTAGATTGATTACATACGTTTCTGCAGCTGAATTGTGCATTGGGTGGCAATGGATGAAGCTCATACACTTAGGCATTTATAATGTAATTATCAGCATGTGATTAAGTATTATATGAGCTAGGTGTCTGCAATCCCACTGTTGTTATTGGAGATCTAGTCAATGCAGCGATATATTCATTCAGTCCCTTATAGATATGCACTTCTTGCCACTTGAAGTAGTGCCCAAGGGTGTCCAAGACACCTGTCCAGAGATGGCAGAAATAACAAGACAGCTAACTAAAGACCTGGTAGATTACATCAGGATATCTTAAAGAGAAGCATCAATTCTTCCATTTACACAAGTGAGTCATGCTGAGTAGAGTCTGAAGATCTACTCAGCTGAACAAATGCATCTTAGACATTTCTGGGAGTATTTCCATGTATGTAAATATAAAAAGACTCTGAGGTTCAAAATGCATGAATGACCTTTTTATATACTGAAAGGAGAAATGGAGGCTAAGGTTTTTATACGCTTAACTGAAATCACTAGGCAGAAATTTTGGAAATTTGAAAGTAGGAGTAACTTGGATGAGAATAAATTTGAAATAAAAGAATTGCTGATGCTTAAAAAGGAAAGAAAGTAAAAGCAAACTAATGACGATGGACAATAGACTTCTGTAGGTTCAAAGGAACCCTGGGAAGCAAGGTCCCATAGGAAGGAAGTCTAAGAAATAATATGTTTTAGAGATTCCTTAACAAAACAATACTAGAGACACAAAGACAAAGAATTGCTGTGAAGAAGAATGATAGGAAATTAAATGTAATGAGATTAAGTGGAGTAAAATGTAGGATCTTGCATGACCTTAAACTAAAAAAAAAGGTACACAGAAATTAGATAGTAGGCTAAATTACTAAAGGAATAGAATTGCTAAATAGAAGTAATGAAAGCTAAGAATTACTAATTGAACAGGAGCAAAATATTAGCAAAATCAGAAAGGTTGAGGCACAAAATGAGGTACCTCAAGCCAAGGACATCACAAGAGAACCAAAAGGGCATTCTTAGTGCATTAAAAGAACAAAAAAAAAACCCAACAAAAGACATAGTTCATTACACAGTGAAGAAGCAAAGCTATTGAAGATTATGCTGAAATATTGAATGAGTTTTTACTTTTCTTGAGACTACTTTCAACTATGATCAGATAGCTAAAACAGTAGGGGGGTTGAACTATACATAAAAAAAAAAAAATTAGTAAGAAAGTGCTCTGGTAAGTTTAAAGACCTCAAATCATCTTAATGTGATTAATTCACCCTTGGGTACTAAGAGAAATAAATAAAATAATTACAGTTATCAGGAGAATTCAAAGAGAAAAAAGGGAATACAGGAGAATAAACCTGGTGCCTATTTTAGAAAAAAATATAAAGGACATCTAACAAGAACCCAAGTAACATAAAAAAATGTCAAACTTAATTTCCTCCTACAAAAAACATAACATGGTTTTCAGGAAAATAAGAAGAAACACGTACTTTGTATTTTGAGTTTACTAGGATTCTGACAGTGTTTCTCATACGTGGTGTAAGATATGGAATTTACAGAAACATATTTTAGATGAAACTTCTAAAAGGGTACAAAACTAGGTAACTACTCAGGGTAGTTGTCACTGAGATGTTACTGGGGTCTTTCTAATAGAAAACAATCTAGTTGTTATAGTTATTTGCAGCATTAACAATATCATACTGTTGTGAAGAAACAAATATTCAGCTGGTATATACATGTACAAATAAAAATATTAATGGAAAATATATAGTATACCAAGATTGGACTGAATGCCTGAAGAAGGCTGAAGGCCAATAATTTGAAAATGTCTTCAGGAAAACAAAAAGAATGATCAAAGGCAGCTTAGGAATCAAAAGACCAAAATAAGACCTAATAGGTTTTAAATAAACGACAGAGCTGTTAAAATAGGAGGAATTAATTATTTTTCGTGTTCAAAGAAGACAGAAATTGCAGTTGAAATCAATTACTCCAAAAGGTATTTAGTTTTGACATTTAAGTGGAACATCCTAATCAAAACTATAGTTAATCAGTGAATTAGCTTGCCCAGGGATGTTATAGAGTATCCTGCATATGCAGGAGACATATGCATACATAATCAAACGGAGTAGATAAATATCTCTTAGGAATAGTTCAGATACAGTTGATAGTGAATTTAGAGGCAGGGATGCATCCTAGATCTCCTTCATGCATTGTTTTCCATTCCTTTTGTCTGCAAAGTAGATATTCTTATGTGCCTCAGTTCACCTTAAGTAATTGGGTAGAACAAGATTTACTGAAGCAATGTTACAGAGATGAATTGTACGTTGGTAAACTTCTTTGACACCTCAGATGAAAACTGCTGCATAAGGGCAAGATATTATATTGTATTACTAACTCCATGTATCACAGACATTTTGGGATGAAAGCAAACTGTAAACAAGGTCATCAAACTGATAATCTTTGCAGACCTTTCTCTACTCTGTCAACCTTATTTAGAATTTGTTCAGTGTGTGCATTTGGAACTGCTGAGTTTCAAGAACAGTTCAAAATAATCTTGCTGCTCCACAGTAGTTGTTTGTTGCACTGTAATGTTTCTTTAACATTATTGAAGAAAAAGATGAAGGTTTGTCTACTTGAATGTCAGATTTTCCACTGAAGATTAGCAGTTTCCAAAAATAGATTAAAATAAAAAAGAAGATAAAAAGTAGCTGAGAATTAAAATGTTCATTTAGTTTTCTTATAAATTCTGAGCTGATCGAAGCTACACAAGTGTAGAAAATAATCTTTATTCACAAGAAGTTTGTTGGACAATGTAGAATCATGAATAATATTGAAACAGAAATTTTACTTGAGGATATTCTAATGGAAAATATTCCCTTATATGTTCTTTCTACACAATCTTATAGAAAGAAAGAAGACTGATTTTCAGTTATTCAGCTAGAATTAGTACTTATTTGCAATGCTTTTGTTTTCAAATTGGACATTCAATAGTATGAAACCAATATAAAGAGTAGCAGATGGAGGAAGAAGTTGCTATGACCTTGGAGAAGAAAGTAATGCGGTAAAAAAACAATGGCACTAAGATGCTTTTCATGCAACCTGTCTTCATAGTTACAGACCAAAATATATGATCCCATGATTCTTTAGTAACAGCTCTTCAGATGACATTCTTTATCAGAGGACAAATGCTGCTAGTTGACTTCTCAACATAAAGTAAACAGTACATATTCTTTATATGAAAATTATGGTTAAATCTTATCCAACTTAACACAATTCATCAGCTACTCAGACCTCTAATGGTAATTTTCTCCTCTCTTTATGTGTGATTCCATGAAAGATAATGTCATCCCATAAAGAAGTTGCATTATACATAGTGGTAAAATATTTTGATTTTTACCAAAATGCCTTAAGGTCTTTCTTTTTCTTGAAGTATGAGAATGACAATTGCTCTTTTTCACTTAAGTGTCAGAAAAAGTGATGGCATGTAACTGGATACCAATTTAGTCTCATAATTAATCTTTGCAGTCTTTCTCTTTGCAGACTTACTATCAAAATGTTAATAATAGCTGGAATTCTGGGAATGCATCATAAACTTTTTAGGGAGGGTTGGAATTTCCCGTTGCTTTTTTTTAAAGACTTATATACGCAAAAAAATGAACCCCCTTCTCATTCAAGAATTAGATGACAACTCACTTCTCTGGGCTTTTTTAAATCTCTTGTTCAGGTGAGACAGCTTCTACCTTTTAATCTTTGGTGGCTTATTTTTTGAAGTTATTGAATGAAATAATTGATGAAATGATCAGGATAATACACTGAGCAGAGTTGCTGTATGCAGTCTCATATTATTTTGCACTGGCTCTATTATGGGAGAGTATACTACTAAACTTAAGGTAGATGTTTAGCAACTATGACATACAAATGCAGTTTTCTCCTCATGAAAAAAGCCCACAAATCCTTGAGTTTTTCATAACTTCATTATTATATTCCCCACCCCACCCCTGAAAACAAGACCTATTTTCTACCAAACAAGATCTATTTTAATCAGAACTGAATCTCTATCCTGTTTGCACTGTTGCCAGCACCCTTACTGACTCTCTCTCTGATTTGTCATACAAAG
>VZTQ01008235.1:0-21091 GCA_013400755.1 Pelecanoides urinatrix | reverse complement strand
AGAAATTTTGGAAATTTGAAAGTAGGAGTAACTTGGATGAGAATAAATTTGAAATAAAAGAATTGCTGATGCTTAAAAAGGAAAGAAAGTAAAAGCAAACTAATGATGATGGACAATAGACTTCTGTAGGTTCAAAGGAACCCTGGGAAGCAAGGTCCCATAGGAAGGAAGTCTAAGAAATAATATGTTTTAGAGATTCCTTAACAAAACAATACTAGAGACACAAAGACAAAGAATTGCTGTGAAGAAGAATGATAGGAAATTAAATGTAATGAGATTAAGTGGAGTAAAATGTAGGATCTTGCATGACCTTAAACTAAAAAAAAAGGTACACAGAAATTAGATAGTAGGCTAAATTACTAAAGGAATAGAATTGCTAAATAGAAGTAATGAAAGCTAAGAATTACTAATTGAACAGGAGCAAAATATTAGCAAAATCAGAAAGGTTGAGGCACAAAATGAGGTACCTCAAGCCAAGGACATCACAAGAGAACCAAAAGGGCATTCTTAGTGCATTAAAAGAACAAAAAAAAAACCCAACAAAAGACATAGTTCATTACACAGTGAAGAAGCAAAGCTATTGAAGATTATGCTGAAATATTGAATGAGTTTTTACTTTTCTTGAGACTACTTTCAACTATGATCAGATAGCTAAAACAGTAGGGGGGTTGAACTATACATAAAAAAAAAAAAATTAGTAAGAAAGTGCTCTGGTAAGTTTAAAGACCTCAAATCATCTTAATGTGATTAATTCACCCTTGGGTACTAAGAGAAATAAATAAAATAATTACAGTTATCAGGAGAATTCAAAGAGAAAAAAGGGAATACAGGAGAATAAACCTGGTGCCTATATTAGAAAAAAATATAAAGGACATCTATCAAGAACCCAAGTAACATAAAAAAATGTCAAACTTAATTTCCTCCTACAAAAAACATAACATGGTTTTCAGGAAAATAAGAAGAAACACGTACTTTGTATTTTGAGTTTACTAGGATTCTGACAGTGTTTCTCATACGTGGTGTAAGATATGGAATTTACAGAAACATATTTTAGATGAAACTTCTAAAAGGGTACAAAACTAGGTAACTACTCAGGGTAGTTGTCACTGAGATGTTACTGGGGTCTTTCTAATAGAAAACAATCTAGTTGTTATAGTTATTTGCAGCATTAACAATATCATACTGTTGTGAAGAAACAAATATTCAGCTGGTATATACATGTACAAATAAAAATATTAATGGAAAATATATAGTATACCAAGATTGGACTGAATGCCTGAAGAAGGCTGAAGGCCAATAATTTGAAAATGTCTTCAGGAAAACAAAAAGAATGATCAAAGGCAGCTTAGGAATCAAAAGACCAAAATAAGACCTAATAGGTTTTAAATAAACGACAGAGCTGTTAAAATAGGAGGAATTAATTATTTTTCGTGTTCAAAGAAGACAGAAATTGCAGTTGAAATCAATTACTCCAAAAGGTATTTAGTTTTGACATTTAAGTGGAACATCCTAATCAAAACTATAGTTAATCAGTGAATTAGCTTGCCCAGGGATGTTATAGAGTATCCTGCATATGCAGGAGACATATGCATACATAATCAAACGGAGTAGATAAATATCTCTTAGGAATAGTTCAGGTACAGTTGATAGTGAATTTAGAGGCAGGGATGCATCCTAGATCTCCTTCATGCATTGTTTTCCATTCCTTTTGTCTGCAAAGTAGATATTCTTATGTGCCTCAGTTCACCTTAAGTAATTGGGTAGAACAAGATTTACTGAAGCAATGTTACAGAGATGAATTGTACGTTGGTAAACTTCTTTGACACCTCAGATGAAAACTGCTGCATAAGGGCAAGATATTATATTGTATTACTAACTCCATGTATCACAGACATTTTGGGATGAAAGCAAACTGTAAACAAGGTCATCAAACTGATAATCTTTGCAGACCTTTCTCTACTCTGTCAACCTTATTTAGAATTTGTTCAGTGTGTGCATTTGGAACTGCTGAGTTTCAAGAACAGTTCAAAATAATCTTGCTGCTCCACAGTAGTTGTTTGTTGCACTGTAATGTTTCTTTAACATTATTGAAGAAAAAGATGAAGGTTTGTCTACTTGAATGTCAGATTTTCCACTGAAGATTAGCAGTTTCCAAAAATAGATTAAAATAAAAAAGAAGATAAAAAGTAGCTGAGAATTAAAATGTTCATTTAGTTTTCTTATAAATTCTGAGCTGATCGAAGCTACACAAGTGTAGAAAATAATCTTTATTCACAAGAAGTTTGTTGGACAATGTAGAATCATGAATAATATTGAAACAGAAATTTTACTTGAGGATATTCTAATGGAAAATATTCCCTTATATGTTCTTTCTACACAATCTTATAGAAAGAAAGAAGACTGATTTTCAGTTATTCAGCTAGAATTAGTACTTATTTGCAATGCTTTTGTTTTCAAATTGGACATTCAATAGTATGAAACCAATATAAAGAGTAGCAGATGGAGGAAGAAGTTGCTATGACCTTGGAGAAGAAAGTAATGCGGTAAAAAAACAATGGCACTAAGATGCTTTTCATGCAACCTGTCTTCATAGTTACAGACCAAAATATATGATCCCATAATTCTTTAGTAACAGCTCTTCAGATGACATTCTTTATCAGAGGACAAATGCTGCTAGTTGACTTCTCAACATAAAGTAAACAGTACATATTCTTTATATGAAAATTATGGTTAAATCTTATCCAACTTAACACAATTCATCAGCTACTCAGACCTCTAATGGTAATTTTCTTCTCTCTTTATGTGTGATTCCATGAAAGATAATGTCATCCCATAAAGAAGTTGCATTATACATAGTGGTAAAATATTTTGATTTTTACCAAAATGCCTTAAGGTCTTTCTTTTTCTTGAAGTATGAGAATGACAATTGCTCTTTTTCACTTAAGTGTCAGAAAAAGTGATGGCATGTAACTGGATACCAATTTAGTCTCATAATTAATCTTTGCAGTCTTTCTCTTTGCAGACTTACTATCAAAATGTTAATAATAGCTGGAATTCTGGGAATGCATCATAAACTTTTTAGGGAGGGTTGGAATTTCCCGTTGCTTTTTTTTAAAGACTTATATACGCAAAAAAATGAAACCCCTTCTCATTCAAGAATTAGATGGCAACTCACTTCTCTGGGCTTTTTTAAATCTCTTGTTCAGGTGAGACAGCTTCTACCTTTTAATCTTTGGTGGCTTATTTTTTGAAGTTATTGAATGAAATAATTGATGAAATGATCAGGATAATACACTGAGCAGAGTTGCTGTATGCAGTCTCATATTATTTTGCACTGGCTCTATTATGGGAGAGTATACTACTAAACTTAAGGTAGATGTTTAGCAACTATGACATACAAATGCAGTTTTCTCCTCATGAAAAAAGCCCACAAATCCTTGAGTTTTTCATAACTTCATTATTATATTCCCCACCCCACCCCTGAAAACAAGACCTATTTTCTACCAAACAAGATCTATTTTAATCAGAACTGAATCTCTATCCTGTTTGCACTGTTGCCAGCACCCTTACTGACTCTCTCTCTGATTTGTCATACAAAGCGGTTTCCACACAAGCCATTCTGTTGAATGATGATTTGCTTTCTGAACCTTCAAACACTACTTCCAAAGACAAGAAAACAACCGTGGCAGATTTTTGTGTTAATGGAATTTTCTTTTTTGATGTCTTATTACAATGTTCATGGTTTTTAGATGTATTTGGTATAAAACTTTTTTTTGATTATCTGCTTTGCTCTGATGTAGTCATCTGCAAAAACCATTTATTGCTCTATAAATTTTTTTTTGAATAAATATTTATTGGAATACAGGATAACAAAGTGTAGCCTAAAGGCCAAGAGTAGTACACAGGTTCTGGGTCATACTGCTAAAACTTTATCTGTACTACTTATGCATTTAAAAAGTCAGACTCCTTTTATCAGAAAAATCTTGTATAGAGAACTAGGATGTTGGAATGAGTAGTCTCTGCATGGCATATTTTATTTAGAAATTTTAAAAGCTATGGTGTTCTGGCTTCTGACACAATGCTCAGATCATCTCTGAGACCTGATCAAAATAATTACTACTCTACCATATATATACTGCCAAAATCCTACTTTCAAATTATATCAAAACTCCTTTATTGTGTTTTTTATATATATATATAATATATTTATATATATAAAATCTATCTTTAGAATTTTGTCTTTTNTTTTTTTTTTTTTTTTTAGGATAGCTTTTTATGCCAGTAGTGACTTGGCAAAGAATATTTTAAAACTTTCAGGCTTTCAAGATTATGTATTCTGTCTTGGTAAGTATTGTAAATAGTGTAATAGCTCTGTTTGCAATCATAATACTACATTGCAATTTAAGGTCAACTTGAATTTGAAAAATTTAATACAGGGTATAAGAAAATAGTTGTTTGTTTAGAGTTCTTTGCAGATACCTTTGAATGTAATATTTAATTGCTTTGGAAGGTGTTTTGAGAACTGTCCTTTTGTTTTAAGCTTTAGAAGGGTAGATTTGTGTTAACTTGCAAGAGTAAATGGAATTGTTAACACCTATAAAACAAGGAGAGCATTTCTTTGATCCACCGTAGGTGTTTGTGATATCCAACCATTGCAGAAGAGACCAAAAAAAAATCCTTGTCTGAAGTTAGACATAGATAAAACAGGAACATATCCTTTCATTTGGAAAAAACATATTTTTCAATGAGAGTCTCACAACTATACATACTCTGAACAACTTCTTTTTCTTCTTAAAACAAATGCTTTGATTAGAACTACTGGAACTTCTGAGACATTAAATAACAGTCTCCATGGTTTTTTTGTTTGTTTGTTTGTTTGTTTGTTTGTTTTTAATGTCTGAGGCCTAATACAGTGATGTCACAAGCTGTTTCATAACACATATAAATTAGAGTGTCTTGAAAGGCATAACAAAGATGATGTATAAGGAAAAATTGTGCGTATAGAACAGGTTGATCATTATTAAGGAGAAAATGGCTGAGAGGATTCTTGGAGAAAACGGGCTTGAGGGACAAATCAGAGATAGATGATCATTCCAGTGGTAGAGGAAGGGTGACATCAGACTGGGAAAAAAGGCTAAAGAGACATGAATGAGAGATGAGCAGGCAGACAACAGGCAAGTGAATGCTAATTATGAAAAACTGAGAAAAAATAATTTAGAGGACCTACATGTGAAATTTAAATATAGCTTACATTTAACATCTAAGATAAATACAAAAAAATGATGAAACTAGGGGTGTGGTGAGAGTAATCAGTTTGAAATAAATGGCTTTTGGATAAATTTGAGGTAGATGTGTAAAAAATACCAGTAGTCCATTATAATATACATGCCTTAATGAAATGTGGAGTTCTGTATCTAAATTTGTGTATTCGTAGAATCATAGAATCGTTTAGGTTGGAAAAGACCCCCAAGATCATTGAGTCCAACTGTTAACCTGACACTGCCAAGTCCACCATTAAACTATGTTCTTAAGCACCATATCTACACCTCTTTTACGTACTACCAAGGATGGTGACTCAACAACTTCCCTGGGCAGCCTGTTCTAATGTTTGACAACCCTCTTAGTGAAGAAATTTTTCCTAATATCCAATCTAAACCTCCCCTCTCACAACTTGAGGCCATTTCCTCTTGTCCTATTGCTTGTTACTTGGGAGAAGAGACTGACAAGGTCTCCTGTATTGACGGGATTAAAACTGGGTGCACAAACTTGTAGGTAGGAGCTTTTATGCATTAGCAATTTCATAAATTTAAGCCCCCAAAATTCCTAAATTGCATAAATAATTAGATTTTGGTGGACAGTTGGCCTGACCTTATCTTGAAAAATTGTGCATAACAGTCATGTTAATGTACAGCAGTCAAAGGCATGGCTCTTCCATTTAAAATTCTAATTTTCTTATTATTACCTATCACTTCTTTCATTTCTATGCTACCTATTATATGTATTAACAATTTTCAGATTGTTCTATAGTTTCAAATTTGACCTTTCTCTAACATTCTTCATTTCTCAGGTTTGAGTTCTGATTCTTTTGCCAGCACCAACATGTTCCAGACTATCTACAGCATTGTTCCCTTTTAGATTTATATTTTCTATTATTACTCTAACCGCTACTAGTATGACATGTAGATATCAGAGCTACAACAGAGCTTTGGCAATTATATGATACAGAGCTGGAATAGTCCCAACCTGATCAATCAGTCCTGGGAGGATCAGCCTGAAGCCATGATGATGCCAGTAGATGGAGACCATAGACACTGCTGTAATGCACATAACTACATACTTTCCTGTCTTACTTTCAGAAGAATTCAGGACAACACTAAGATACCTATATTCAGATGTCACATGTAAATTAGGTATCTATGCTCCTATTACAATCAAGAGACTTAGGAAAAAATCCAATCTTTTTATATGTTGCAGGTGTCCTGCCTAGACAACCGTTGCTGCTCAAAAGAGTGCATGACCTCTGCAAGTCTTGTATCTTCCAGCCAGATACCTTAGATTTTTTGTGCGGATGTCTCAGACTCCCTAGAGAATTTCAAATGATGATATAAACATCAACCGAATCCTATCCCTAACCAATAAAGTCAATGGAGATGAAAGGATAATTCACCTTTACTCTCAAGCAAACATCTTTGGTCCAATGTTACTGCCCACAAATGTGTGTCTAGAGCTATGCCATACAGTATGCAGGACATCTGCACAAGTCTGCCAGATGTGACACAAAACTGGCAGGAGGCATGCTTTTCTATGACAGCAGCTGGAAGGTTGGCAGGATACATTATATATCTTAGATTTCTGTATTCAGACACTAGCTTGCTATGCATGGGCAACTGAACCAAGAATCTAATGGCTGAATTGTGCTCTAAACTCAATTAAGTGTATTGCTTAGCTATCCTTTGACTTTGCTAGGCACTTTGGCATGCTAATGTTTAAACATGCAAGCTTAGATATGTTTATCTTCCAATGAACATTTAGTCTTTCACCTAATAACTCCATTTAGTATTGCAACAGAACATATAATCTCTCACCTACAACTTAACAAGCAATGTTTTTCTGTACACACTTAAAACCAGCTGTTTAGAGGAGGCTACAAAGGGACTCATGTAGGAAAAATGTTAATTCCACTTTTAAACATTGTCCTTTCAGTGTAGAAGTGAAGAGTCAGCCTCTTTACAGTCTTGCCCTTTGGTTTGTCACCAGTTGGTTTTGGAAATACATGATGTGCAATGAGAAAATTTCTAAATTCTCAGGACTCTCCCATGAACAGAGAAAAAATTTTCCCACCCAGCTCTTTTAGAGTGATTAACTGCTTATCATGCATTATAACAACTCAGATGATTTTAGAAAGTTGGTGGTTTTTAACCCTAAGTCCTTGATGACAAGAATGAGAGCTTCATAATCCCTCCAGAGAAGAACAGGAGCTTATTAAAAAACAGGTTCTAGAAGGTAGAAAGGAATATTTTCAATCATTTGAAGTGCCCAAAGTTCTAATTTATATTTAATGCATATATATTTATATATCCTCATTGAAATAAATGATCAGCAAATGCTAATGGCTATGATCTGTTTTTCTCCCTACTCCCTCTTTATCTCTGAAGGATTGCAGGATAGCATTATGTTAAATTACTTTCCATATACTTATTCTTCTGGGACCTAATCAAACAGAGCCCATGTCTCTAGGCTTAAACAGTGAATCTCTGCTAGCTTTGTTGGGAGTGTTGACTTCCCCATCAGTCAAACTCATGGCTTTGGAAGCATAAGATGTTGCTAAACAGCACTGTTGGGCTGCAGAGGACTTCGCTGTGAATGAACCTGCCACAGCGATAGAAGGAGGAAATATAATTTGTATGCCTCTGACTGAACCTGATAGGAAGGTAAGCTGAGGGGCCTTGTGATTTTAGAAAAGTGCAGGGAATTAACAAGAATAGGACCCTTCTTCCTTCTCAGAAACACAAGTAATTGACTGCTAGAACTGCTTGTGTTGTGGGTATTGATCAGTGACAGGTAGAGATGTTCTTTACAATCACTTGTCCTGTGAGGCCTAATTAACAAAGGCTGGCTTGCTGAATTAGATAAAAGTTAATGTCCACTGAAATTAATGTGATGCTGTCTAAGCGTCCTTCAACTATTAAGGGAAAATCAAGTTTAAGTGGAAGAAACGAGGGAAGTCCTGTTAAAGGCTAAAACAATTGTGACTGGAAAAGTGGATTAAGACAGCAGTTTTGCAAGGACAATGCAGAGACACAAAGACACTCTCTTAAAAAAAAAAAGTGCCTCTTCTTTTTCTTCTTACATTTTTAATGGTGTTTATGCTATTTATTACCAAAGAAATAATCTTTTTTTTTTTTTTTTTTTTTTTTCCTGGGAATCACCCAATTGCAGAAGAAGATTAAGAGCTTTTAAAAATGAAACTGTTTCTTGGTGATACTTTACCACCCAGCATATGTATGGATATTACCTTGCTGGGTGGTCAAGGAACAGAGGTTCAGTATTTTCCATTTTGTTGTAAAAGTAGAATGAGTAATTGTAAAAGAAGGAGCATGACTAAGGAAATCATGACTCTGGAGAAAGAAAAATGGGTACCATAGAGACACAGAGAACAGTTTCCTTCACCCCTCCTGTCAGATCATAGTACAGAGTCCTTTGCTTTACCCTGAGATGAAACAAGTGACACAGGTTTTCCTGAAGCCACCAGTGCTAGAGCTTTCAGGCTCAGAGTCCCTAGATTCACAGCAGAACCAGGAGACTAAGTCTGCCTTTAACCTGCAGGGCCAGTATGGGTTGTGAGCTCTGCAGCCTTAGTCCCCATATCATCTAACCAGTGTCAGGTCCTGTGTTTTACCCAGATTTATAAATCAGCTCTCAAAGGAGCCTAACTGGACCAATTAATCACAGCCAACAAAACCTTCAACTAGATACTTAGTAATAATAAAATAATGCTTATGTCACAGTATACTACAGGATCTCATAATATCAGTGCAGAAGAAAAGGGGCATGTGCAAAATTCAGTGGGGTCTGTTACACTCATATACTCAGTTCAGAGCTGGTTCTACCTGAGCTATTCGTTATCTTTAATGTGGGCTGTTCAGTAGTGTATGTTTTCTTAGATAAACTGCTTATTTTGTAGCCTAACCATTTTCACATAACCTCTTCATAAGTGGACTGTTTATTTCTCAGATAAACTTTCTATCTGTGAACGAAAGCAGGGTATTTTTTTGTAAGATATACATTTGCATTCTTTTAAAACATGGGATCTTTCACATGATTTTTCAAGTGCAGTTTAAGATAGCTTCAGTGTATATTTGGCCAAACATATATTTTTCTGCATTCCCAGATTTCCCATTTACTGTTTTCCCAATTTCCTGGAAATTGATATCACATTACAACAGTTAAAGAATATGAATGCGTGTACAGTGCCTTTCTAACTACTACTTATGAAAATTTTAACATCCTCAATTTATAGTACTTTTAAAGGTAGTTATTAACCTTTTTCACTTAAATTTACTTGATTTTCATCAGACTACACCACCTGGACTCCTAAGATTGTTAGACTTCTTTTCCAATGGATGATGAGAGTCTTTAGAGGTAGAGCATATCTCTGGACATGTCTGTTCAGAGCCATATGCCCTGAATCCCAGCTGGTGAATTATCCTGTTGTCAGGGACAAATCCACAGAGGTACTGAATAAGGGGAAGGGAAGTATACACTTATATTTATGTGCAAAATCAGTAAGATTATTTACAGAAGTCACATTTAGGTTAGAGTAAATACTTGACTCTGAAATAGAGATACCTATAAGCTAAGGATGAAGGAAGTGTTGCTTTAGGAATACTCTGGCTTTGGAGCAGACTTTGATATCCAGTGACAGCACCTGAAGTTTTTGTTGTACTCCAGGGAAGACTATTTGGCAGAATGCCCCAAAACCTCATGCCTTCAAAGTCAGCATTTTTGAGGCATACATTGGGTAGACCCAAAGTCTACAAGCTATAAACTAGACTCTCCTTTTCCCTTCTTTGATTTTCGTGATAGTTAATAAAATCTGAAATGTCTTAAATGATACTTCATCCGTCAGTTTAGAGTAATTGCTTACCATCAGCGAGAAACTTTGAGAGAGGAAGGAATTAATATCTCCTCATCGTCAGGCTACAATAAATTAAAAGTAATGCAACTTGGAAATTGAAATCTGTCATAATTAGCTACTATCAATATCTTTTTTTTTCTATCTGTAATCATTGTGCATTCATGTGTAAAATCCTCAAAGCTTAATTTGGTGATCTGCCTTTTTGACAGGATACTGGAAATCACAGAGCTGACGGTTTCAGTTGCTTCAGCCTTCCTATAACTTTTTGAGAGAAAGATCTCAGCATTGGCGACAGGATAAGCTTTGAATCAAAGAGATTGCCCATGAACTGCAGCACAAGAATCACTCCACTCCAGTAGATCTCTGTTGCTCATAGGGTCAATAACATAACCTATAAGGTTATGTACATCAATCCACATCAGTTTGCTTAATATCCACAAGCATGCAGATAAGTTAGTCTTTCAAACACTTTGAAAAATGATCTGCTCTGTTCTGTAAGTATGGGAATAATATAGATGCTAGCTGTCAAATGACAGCAATTTACACATCCTCTTCCTTTTATACTATCATTTCTCAGAATCAAGTTTTTGTTATATGTAAAGTGGTTTAGATCAATAGCTAGAAATCAGCTTGTATTGCATTGATTTGCTGAGCAGATTATGTATGAAGATGACAAGGAGTTGTGTCTGACACAGACCAATCTCTAATTGCCTAATGGATTTAACACTTCTCAGTCAATTCTGTGAATACAATAGAGTATCAGAAGTATTTTAAATATTTTTACAGTATGTTCAGTGACAATAAGAATACAATCTGGAGATCTTAAACTAGAACTATTGGCATGAGAACATAGGTTTTATCCTTTAACCATCATTTAGTAAACAGTATGTCAAAGATGTGCAGAAAGCAAACTTGTGACTTGGTATATTTGTAAAAGTGTGTGGTTAAACAAGAGATATAGAAAGAAAATCAGCAAAGAAATCAGCAACGAAAGAGTCCTACACCAAACATAAGTTAAATAATGGGAAAACGCGACTATGGACCATAACTGGTGCTTCATTTGTGATACAGTATTTAAGCTCCGTTCGTTCACTTCGTTTTATTAACAAACCTGTACCCATTCTCAGCATTTTTTTTTTCTCCCTACTTGATATAAATGTATAAAAGGAATTACTTGAATTAAATCAACTGGAATATTCCTCATATCTTCCTGAAATATGATATGATTTTTGTGTTTTTAAATACTGGGTTACTATTGTATGGCCTAGCCAATATAGAAGCATAGAAGCATAGAATCATTAAGGTTGGAAAAGACCTCTAAGGTCATCGAGTCCAACCGTCAACCCAACACCACCATGCCCACTAAACCATGTCCCTAAGAGCCTCATCTATACGTCTTTTAAATACCTCCAGGGATGGTGATTCCACCACTGCCCTGGGCAGCCTGTTCCAAGGCCTGGCCACTCTTTCAGTAAAGAATTTTTTCCTAACGTCCAGCCTAAACCTCCCTTGGCGCAACTTGAGGCCATTTCCTCTCGTCCTATCGCTGGTTACTTGGGAGAAGAGACCAACCCCCACCTCACTACAACCTCCCTTCAGGTAGTTGTAGAGCGCAATGAGGTCTCCCNCCAGTTTCTTATCCAGCGAAGAGTGTACCTGTCTAGGCCGTGAGCCACCAGTTTCTCCAGGAGAATGCCGTGGGAGACTGTGTCAAAGGCTTTACTGAAGTCCAGGTAGACCACATCCACAGCCTTTCCCTCATCCACGAGGCGGGTCACCTGATCATAGAAGGAGATCAGGTTGGTCAAGCAGGACCTGCCTGCCATGAACCCGTGCTGGCTGGGCCTGATCCCCTGGTTGTCCCGGACGTGGCTCGTGAGCGCCCTCAAGATGAACCTTTCCATAATCTTCCCCGGCACCGAGGTCAGGCTGACCGGCCTGTAGTTCCCTGGATCCTCTTTCCGGCCCTTCTTGTAGATGGACGTCACATTGGCAAGCCTCCAGTCATCCGGGACCTCCCTTGTTAACCAGGACTGCTGGTAAATGATGGAGAGTGGTTGTTACATATGATATAACAGAATAAGGGAGTAGAGACTGGAATGTCTTGGATGATTCTGGTCATGCTTTTTATACCACATCTAGAAGGACAAACTATTCAGAAAAGGGACTGCATCTTCCATCTCTTCAGGAAAGAAAAGAAAGACACCATAAAAAGTGATGAAAATTACTTGAAACAACAACAACAAAAATTGAACATATATGAATCAAAAAACCTCAAAAAAAAAGGTATCTATTAATAGTGAAAATTTGTGACAATTTGAGTTTAATTGACACTTATGTTCCTTATGTTAGTGAACATAATTAAGTATTCAGATTCTATGTTTTCAACCTGCTATGCTATAGGAAGACATAAACCAAAAAGATGTGCAGTGGGAATTTTATTCATTGCGTAGGTAATATTTTGCACTAATGGAAGCCTGAAGGTGGCATTAAGGAGATGTGTCATAACATTGCTAAGGACCGTCAGACTTTATTAATTGGAGATAATGAACCATTACTATAAGAAAATTTCTTGTACCTTCTTCTTGATATGAATGAAATTACAGTACTGGATCATGAGGAAAAATGAGCCCAAATGACAGAATCGTATAGTCAACACACACTAGTTTGTTTTGTAAACTTATATTTATAGTTACATTTGATCATAACCATATCCATATCCATCTAATTGCTACAGATGTTTCTTCTTTTTTATGTGATGAAGTGAGCTTCCCTGTGGGCAAGTCAGGTGATTAGGCCTGTCCTGGTCCTGGAGGGGGAGAAGATTGGGTTTGTGTGGATTGATCTTGTCCCACTCTTCAATCAAAAAACCTCGTCACTGGTGGAATGAGCCATGGTACCCCTGCCTCACTTTAAATGAATTTCATCTTGTTCCACCTGATCCAAGCAAGCTCTTATTTCATAACAGGGTCAAGCACAGATCAGACAACTACCTATTGCACAGGGTTAAAAATAGGTCAAACATGGGCTGAAAAACTGAGAGAAAATAAAATACATTCCTGTAAATAGACAAATACCTCTAAACATATGTTTCAAAGCTATATTTTTGTCAAGGACACTTGTACTACTCTATCTTCAGACAAGGAATTGTGCCTGGATCTACCTGTGCATCAAAATTGTTATCTTCAATATGCAAAACCAAAAGGACAATTTCTGTTTGAACCCTCAATGACAAATTTCTACAGGTTCCCATTTCCACCTATGTTCCAAGACTTTGGCTGAGATCTTCAGTGCTATTTCACAGTAGCTCCTATGAAGAACAGTCCTCTTATACCCAACATAGCTGAGAGGATGTGTTGTGCTAGATTTTTATCAATTTCATTCTCCTTCGATATTCTGCTAGAATACCTATTTTTACCTTCTGCAATAAAATAACTGAACAATATGAACTTATGTAAAAATATCTCACTAATGGTGCTCTTTGTAAGTTTCATAATTGCTCTAAGAAGAACACATTTACAATGCTGAATATTCTTAAGACATTGCCATGCATGAAAATTATTCATGTAGTAATACATTTTCATTGCTTGTGGACAGGCCCTTAAAATCTTACTCATGAAAATCAAATAGAAACCAAGTAATGATTTGCGAACTTTGTGATGGTTAAGCTATTACCCTGTAGTTAACAAGTAGCTGTTAAGCACATACATGCTGTCTGTTTTCTGCAATTAAAAAAAAAAAAAAAGAAACAAATGATCATCACATAGCAAACAATCATTGATATAAGTTAAGCGATGTCATTAAGAGCTGTACAAAATCATAGTGCAAAATTGTCAATAATGTAGCAAAAAGTGTGTATGCAGTGAAACAATGGAAAGAGGAGAGAGAGAAGGGAGAAGTATGACAAATGAGGTAACACAGAATAGGATAGACTAGGAAGATAAGAGGACAGAAAAGGGAACAAAACCTAAAAAAGATGGATTTTAAGGAGTACAGAGTCTGTACAAGGGTTTTATTTTCAATAAAACAATCTTCTTCAAAACCTTTCCTAACAGATTATTGTGTGTGTATATATATATATTTGGTTTTTTTTTTTCCTTATATATACATTTCATTCATGTGGGTGGTTACTGAATCTCCTTGGAAAGTGGAATCTTTTAACATCTTTTAAAAGGACGCTGCATAGTTTTCTTTTCTAAGGACAGGTTGGATCCTCTCCACTTCTATGCTGCTTGGATTCTTTACATAACTTTGGAATTAATGAGTGAGAACTTTAGCATCTCTAATAGGATCTTGGGACATATGCAAGAGTATCTCTGCTATCCAGAGCCAAAACAACAGGGAACATATTCCACAGTCTTCAGTGTCTGACTGATCATAGAAATCACAGGGTAATTGAAGCAGGAAGGGACCTCAGGAAGTCTCTAGTGCACCCCCCACCAAGTCAGGACCAGCTCTGGGTTCAGACCACGCTACTCACAGCTTGATCCAGTCAGTGCCTTTTCCAAGGGCAGAAATAGCACAAAATCTGGGGGCAACCTGCTCCACTGCCTCACTGTCCTCATGAGGAAAATTTACTCCTTATACCAAGTCTGAACCTCTTTTGCTGCAACTTGTGCCTGTTGTCTCTCAATAATCTTCCCTGCACCACTGTGGGGAGCCTGACTCTGGCTCCTCAATGACCCTTCGTAAGCACAGGCGGGCTGTTAGGTGCCTTTAAAACCACCCCTTCTCCAAGTTGAACCAACCCAGCTCTCCCATCTTCTACTCATGGGCCAACAGGAAGAAATGGGGATGATCAGAGGATCATGATTCTTAGGCTGCATATTTATCAAGCAATTAATCTCCCAAATCCACTCTTTTTTGTTGCATTCATTTTCTGTTTGTGTCCATTCTCACTGGGAAAAACACAACCTCTCTAGACTGTATGTATGCTTCCCAGCACAATGATACCTTTGTGTCTTGAGTCAAATGCTAGTCATTTTTCAGACACAAATATTTGATGATATTATTATTAATTTACATATAAAACTAAAGAAAAATAAAAACTTAACAATCCTTTCAGGCAATTTTGAAGTGTTATGGAAAGTTTGTATTTTTCTACCTATTTTAATAGGGCTTTTGTTTTTAATTTAGGCTCTATATATGTGGGCAATGCAGGGTTTTTTTATGATATGCAACACATCTAGGTCAGTTAGGACAGGAGTATGGTTGGCCACAAACTCAGATTTTTCAAGTTCTAAATCCTGTAGTAATGGACACCTAAATTCTTTAGATTTCATAAAATGTCACAGCATATGAGAATGACAATAACGTTTTTATTGAGGCTGTGTATTAAAAAAATATAAATCAACCAATCAACAACGTTAAAACAGGCATTCTCCTAGAGAAGCTGGCGGCTCATGGCCTAGACAGGTACACTCTTCGCTGGATAAGAAACTGGCTGCACGGCCGAGCCCAGAGAGTTGTAGTCAATGGAGTTAAATCCAGTTGGCGGCCGGTCACGAGCGGTGTTCCCCAGGGCTCAGTTTTGGGGCCAGTGTTGTTCAATATCTTTATCAACGATCTGGATGAGGGGATCGAGTGCTCCCTCAGTAAGTTTGCAGATGACACCAAGCTGGGCGGGAGTGTTGATCTGCTGGAGGGCAGGAAGGCTCTGCAGAGGGACCTGGACAGGCTGGATCGTTGGGCCGAGGCCAACTGCATGAGGTTCAACAAGGCCAAGTGCCGGGTCCTGCACTTCGGCCACAACAACCCCAGGCAACGCTACAGGCTTGGGGAAGAGTGGCTGGAAAGCTGCCCAGAGGAGAAGGACCTGGGGGTGCTGGTTGACAGCCGGCTGAACATGAGCCGGCAGTGTGCCCAGGTGGCCAAGAAGGCCAACGGCATCCTGGCCTGTATCAGGAATAGTGTGGCCAGCAGGAGCAGGGAGGTGATCGTGCCCCTGTACTCGGCGCTGGTGAGGCCGCACCTTGAGTACTGTGTTCAGTTTTGGGCCCCTCACTACAAGAAGGACATTGAGGTGCTGGAGCGTGTCCAGAGAAGGGCAACGAAGCTGGTGAAGGGCCTGGAGAACAAGCCTTATGAGGAGCGGCTGAGGGAGCTGGGATTGTTTAGTCTGGAGAAGAGGAGGCTGAGGGGAGACCTCATCGCGCTCTACAACTACCTGAAGGGAGGTTGTAGTGAGGTGGGGGTTGGTCTCTTTTCCCAAGTAACAAGTGATAGGACGAGAGGAAACGGCCTCAAATTGCGCCAAGGGAGGTTTAGACTAGACATTAGGAAAAAATTCTTTACTGAAAGAGTGGTCAGGCCTTGGACCAGGCTGCCCAGGGAAGTGGTGGAATCACCATCCCTGGAGGTATTTAAAAGACGTATAGATGAGGCTCTTAGGGACATGGTTTAGTGGGCATGGGGGTGTTGGTTTGACGGTTGGACTCGATGACCTAGAGGTCTTTTCCAGCCTTAGTGATGCTATGATTCTATGATTCTAACAGTTGGTCACAGGAATATGAAATAATTGTTTCTTAACATAATCAAATTATTATATAGTCTTTCAAACTTTATAGGGATTTATTCGTACATTCTGGGCACTACATTTTTCCTCTCAGGAATCTCAGTTCATACACTCTTTTTACTTAGCTTGTGTTGACACTTCACACACTGAAGCCGTCACTCATCTCTTATTTGCAGTACAGTATTGTAGAACCATCTTCCATATGGGATTGGGTACTAGCACAAAACTGTGAAGGTTTTAATGAAACAGGAAACAAATACATCTGATTTCATTCCAGTCCCTTCTAATTGAAGATTATAATTTCACCACACCTAAGTGAACAGTATATACTATACTTTCTTCATGTCTGGCTTGGAGGACCCCTGCAGCCTTACTGTGCTCATAAGAAACTGACCTTAGTTGTGTTCTATCAGTTTTCAAAAAGCATTTGAAAAGCTGAGTAGCATCTACTACCCAGCTACCCATATGAAATTTCACTCTAGTACATGGTAACATTGGCCATGGAGATCATCTAGAAGGCTTTACAAAATATTTTCTCAAAGGAACACATCACACAGAGAGAGGAGTTAAAGCAGAAAAACAAATGCAAATAAACTCATGTATTTATATCTTTTTATAAAGAAAGATTGTAATCTCCATCAGAGCTAAGGCCAATCTACCTGCCTAAAAACTGTTCTTCAGGGTCTGTACCTCGATCCATCTACTCTCCCTGATCTACTACTGAGGACAGAGCCTCATTGCCACCTAGATGGAAAATTTCTAAGTATTCAGAAAGCTTTTAATCTTAGGCCCTTTGTTTTGGCACTCTGCCTATGTAACTTTACCTTATAAGTGCAAACAGCACATTTCCAAATTGTGCCCTAGGTGTGGCTCTCTATCCTGTTTTAGTCCTATTTTCTGCTTGTAACTCACTGCAGTCAAATGAAAGAATACCAAGAAAGTAAACCAAGGATATGCGATGCAAAATTAGTGCTGATGCCTTCTATGCCTTTGTAGCCTTTAAGTGTGTTTAAAATAATAAAGGATGTGCAGGCACGCAGTTATTTACCAACTGTTCCTAAGAGTGTGTAGAAACCCACAGGATTCTGCTCCATAAATACTAGACCAAAATATGTTGCCTGGTTATCATATAAAGTGTGGAGCTTAGACAGAAGTTCTACATCTTTCACACTTTGCAGGTGCATGAGAAGGACAGTCAGAAACTGGCCATAATAATATCTGATTCTTTCCTTTGCTGCTGGAATATTAACAGTTACTATATTTTATGACAAATTTAAACAGTTTAGATGGTCCTTCTGAATGCCTAATTTCTCTTGTTATAATGCCTCATTATGTCCTGAAATTTACTGCATAGAGTTAGTGGAGTTCAGACAGCTCCTGTCACCAAAATAACAGCTGTTTCACCATGTATTCACCAAGCAGTTCTACATAATAAAATAATTTATTAATCTGGTTAAATGTTCTTTTTTTTCGGACATGCTCCACCTACACAGACTGGTTCCTGTGAAATGGTGGCTGAAAGTAGAACTAATGATAGCTACAAGGATGTCTGACACAAGATTTCTTTTTTTTTTTCTCTTTACATTGTGTAGTACTGAACTACAGGTAAGACACTTAGAATTAAGTCATAAACCTAAAACTTTTCCTAAAGACAATTTCTGGTACTATATGGTATGTCCATGGGATCATCATCTGTCCTAAAACATAAATTTTACGATAATAGATTTTAAAACAGTTGAATAGTAAACTAAGTTCCTTAGCATAAAAATCTGCCTTTTTTTAAAGGGTAATTGTCGTGGTTTAACCCCAGCCAGGAGAAAATATACGCCACGCAGCCGCTCACCCCCCGCTCCCACTGGTGGAATGAGGGGGAGAATCGGGGAGGGTACAAGTAGGAAAGCTGCTGGGTTGAGATAAGAACAATTTAATAATTGAAATGAAACAGAAGTAGAACAGCAATAATAGCAAATGGGAACAACAACAATAACAGAATATACAAAGCAGACGATGCACAGTGCAACTGCTCACCGACCGCCGACCGTGTGTCCCGAACCGGGGGGCGAGCCCCCCCCCACACCTGTTTTTTATACTGAGCATGATGTCACGTGGTACAGAATACCCCATTGGCCAGCTGGGCCCACCAGCCCGGCCCTGCTGGCTGCCCAGCAACAGCCAAAGCTCAATGGGCCATTAACGCTCCTTTCATACCAAACTGAAACACAGCACAGCACACCCCCAAGCTATGGGGAGGAAAGTTAACCCTGTCCCAGCCGGAACCAGGACAGTAACTCAAATAGAAACAGAGGACCAGAAAACTCCAAGATGCAACATATTATCCAATTTAAGCATCTCCTGAAATTATTCTCTGCCCAACAAAATCAACAAAAAGCAACCTTAGATTCTGCCAGAAATTTTAATGACCTCCTTTAATTGACATCTAAGAGACAAGTACTTTACAGAAAAAGTCCTGTTGAAGTCTAAAGTGAATCTTTGTAGTTAATGAACTTCACACGGTGTTGGCACTTGTTTTGGACCATAGATAATGTTAGTGTACACAGATTGTTCTCTGTAGAGAAGACATACATATCTAATTGACAACTGATTCAATATGGATAAAACTTAGATTTGGTATCAGTATTTAAAAATTACTCTTCCTCTTCTAGTGCAGATGAGGTTTTATCAGTATAACACTTGGTCTGAGAAAGGATGGTGTAAAATATAGCTCTTCTATGACAATCTTACTCATCAGAATGTGAGAATGCATTTGTAAAAACTGTATGTATACACATTTACATTTCCTCCTAGTTCTTAAAACGTTTACCATGTTCTGAATTAAACAAATTGAAATATAATATGTTAAAAGTAGCAATAATTATTGTCAAGAAAAAATATCCAATTATACAATGTATTTTCATATGATTAAGTTCTAAAAAATGTTTTCAAGAACCTATTAGAAAAGAATTTTTTTTTTTCAGAATATTATGTTGTTTCACTTTGATGGAAAATATTTTCATTNCCCAAAACTGAACACATTGCTTGTGTCAATACTTTCATTTTAATTTGTTTTATATTTTTTCTTCCACAATATTTTTAGATAATTCAAATTTAAAATAGAAACTCAAATTTAAATGTAGAAATATATAATGAAATTATACTTCTATTATATGGATGAGTATAAAAATTATGCATTAAAGTCAATGAAATACAAAGATTTACATCTGAGGAACAGAAAAATCTTTTGAATATATTGTGTGATTTTTACTTATGCAGTTGAACACCACATGGTGAGATTTTTTCAGTAGCTGATAGGTGAGCAGCAACATATAACTAGCTATATGGGGACCAATAGTCTAAAATAATTTATTTGTGTTATGATTTTTGCTATTGCTGTTACTATTATCAATAGTATTCATCAAAAACAAACTGATGATTTTGGCTACAGATGATTAAAAAAGCCACGAAGAGCTTTTTAATTTATTATCTGGGAGAATCCACTCATTTCCCATCTCCCATAACAGGGGTTTTATTGGTCAGTCTTTATGTCCTTTTTGACCTGTGTATTTCTATCTGTAAACTAAATCACCACAGAATTGCATTGCCACAACCCTAACACTTATGTGCTCCAATTTCTTCTACCACATCTATGATTATTATATAGCCTTCTACCAAGGAATGTGCCTTTTGAATTTCTTTGTGTACCGTTTTACAATTCTATAACTATTAGACAGAATAATAATTAGAAATATAAGCTTTGATCTTCTCCAAAGGATTAGTCATTTTATTCTTAAGAAAAGGTCAAACGGTAAAATGGACAAAACTTGGTTCTTTTCAAATTCATTGTCATGTAATTTTCATGTTGGTGCACTTATTTCAGCACTGTTGTTTTATAGGTTGTAGAACTAATTTAATTTAACTTAATTGCATTTAAGCCCATGACTCAAAAAACAGAGTCTGCAGATCAGTTAAGGTGACTAAAAAAGGGGAATGTGTAGAGCACAGATCCATCTTGTTTGTTCTTTTTCTCTAGGTAAAATTGATACAGCATAGAGTGATAATACAACAGAACAAAAAGGCAAGAGCTAGGAAATTATTCTGTTTAGGAGATGATTCAAGAAATCAAAGATTCATGAGAAATTAGTATTAAGTGACCAGTTTACTCCTAGAGGTAGTAATATAGGTATTTTGGATGTTATAAATGCACACACCAGGTATAGAAGTACAGTTCAGTGATTAGATACTAAGAGAGGATGTGGGCACCTGGTTTCAATTCCCTCATCCTACCTAAACTGTCTTTCTCATTTCAAGGAATTTGCTAATTAGCACACTTAATTCTAGGGAACCATTCAATAGTCCAAACGTAGGTGTTCTATGCTATTTATGATACTTCCAGAGGTACCTGAGACATTCACAGAGGTCTGGCAGATCATAGAATCATAGAA
>VZTQ01008234.1:196565-240218 GCA_013400755.1 Pelecanoides urinatrix | reverse complement strand
GTCAGCTGTCCCAGCTGTGTCCCTTCCCAACTTCTTGTGCACCCCCAACATACTCGCTGGCGGGGCGGTGTGAGGAGCAGAAAAGGCCTTGATTCTGTGAAAGCGCTGTTCAGCAATAACGAAAACATCCCTGTGTTATCAACACTGTTTCCAGCACAAATCCAAAACATAGCCCCATACTAACTACTGTGAAGAAAATTAATTCTATCCCAGCCAAAACCACCACAGAGGGTCAGATTGGTGTCTTCAGAAAAGCAGAAGTAGAAGTATAATTTACATGTGTGAAGTAGATAATAGAAAGTTATTTGCTTAAAAATACATGCACACAGGTATGCGACACTGAAATAGAGGTTTCAATTTTTTTTTTTTTTTTTTAAAAGGGAGAAGTGGCATGTTTTGGTTTTAGGAGTTGTTTTTACTCATTAGAGCCTTCCTCTTTTTATGTGTAGTAGGTCTGGAATTTTTAGCAGTATTCTGCACAGAAATCTGTCTCTTTGAGACTAATATTAAATGTAATAATATTATAAGCATATATAGAGCCTTTGAACACAAAGGTGGTTGAGCTGTTCTGAACTTTAGAACTCTGCTAAGCAATTTAAATCAAGTAGAGGTCTAAGTTTAAAATGGAGAGAAACCTTTATAGGCTGTATACAAGCGTAACATTTATACAAGAACATTTATATTTCACTTGTTCACTTTGTTCTTGTTTGTGTGTCACACAGGTATAGTTTTATGTGAAAAGAAATTATTATTTAAAGAAAAAATTCAAAGAAATTATACAGAATATCTGAATTTGAAAGTTGACTTTGTTCAGTGCATGTTATGACTTTGAACCTTTATTTACACTTGAAATGCATGACTTGTAGTGTTTTGGAAAAAAATAATCTTCCATTAATCTGCATTCAAATCTACGTACAAGTGCTACGACCAGCAGGGACAAATACATAGTTGTGCTTACGTAGCACATTGCAAATTCAGTAGGGCAGACCAAAAATCGGAGAGACGGGACATCTCTAGTTTGGATTATCATGGGTAAACAGCATCTGAACATGAGCTGATAACGTTTGCACAGACAGCTTTCCACTGTACTACGTGAAATTTCCCATTTTGGGTCCCTGCTAGCTCAGGCATGTTGATGTTGCATATTATTTAGTGAAGAATTTTCCAGCATGGTGCTTGTTTCAGGAATGAAACCATGAGCTTTGTCATAGAAAGGCTCTATCTTGGTGGGGTTTTTTTGTGTGTGTTCTATTCCAAATGCTTTCTGTAATTACAGAACCAAGAGTGAATGCTACAGCAGTGATGTGTTTGAATTTCTTTTGGCTTCTCTTGCTATAAAATGCCATATTTTAGGAGCTTTGTGTTGTTATGCCTAGGCTTTGGTGACAAGGAAAATAAGCATTTGACAGTACTGTCTTTTTTGCTCCTTTTCTTGCTGCAACACCTCTCTCCCTTCTAGGACAACAGGACAAAACCCAGTTTCTGGCTGCAGGTAAAAATGCTGGGTCTCTGTCTTGTAGGAAATGTTTTTGCTAACAGATAAAGTGGTAGTCCCTGGTTACTTAAAATAATGTGATCCCTGTGGGAATTGCTATCCTCTTTGGGAAAATGCATATTTATTAATTGCTGAAGTGTTGCCTCTATCTTGTACTTAATTTTCACTTCTTCATAATGCTTGTTTATTCTCTATGTAGATGCCGCTCAACCTTACTAATGCAGTGGCAACAGCAAGACAGCTCTTGGCTTACACTGTTGAAGCAGCAAATTTTTCAGATAAGATGGATGTTATTTTTGTGGCTGAAATGATAGAGAAATTTGGAAGATTTGCTGAAAAATACAAAGAGGTAACTGGATAATTTGCCATCACTTTAAAGATAATCAAAGTGTTTGTCCTTAAATATTCTGAGCAGTGAAACCTTCTCAACGTTAGATGCAGGCACTGAGTTAGTGGATTATCAGATTCTATTCCATGTTTTTGTTTGTTTAGTAGGTCCCTGAAGTTGCTGACCCATGGTCACAGACTTTGCATTCGCGCTGAGATGATCCAGCATTCACTGGACCTGTAATGTGAGTAACACCTCTGGTCAGCACTGGAGCAGGGAGATAGGTACAGTAAGTCTGTTTTTATTTACTATGGAGTGGGTCACACAGGTTTTCATTGGTATGTTCTTATCTAAAAATACAAATAATGAAAGCCTCAGAGATCCTCTCAATAATGAATAAAACAAGACTTATCTTCTCCCCTCCTACCATGGTAGGCTGTCTTTATTCAGTATTGAGCTGTATCTCTAAGGTTTTCAGTATTCTATATCTTGCAGGATATAAGACAAGACATTAAAATAAAATCTTAGAGAACGCTCATTGTTGGGGAGAAAAATGCGAGTAGTTGAATAGTCCCACCAGTGGGTAGGAACTCTCTGTTTCACTGCTGAACAGAGGTTATATTGATCTCACTGTACAGTGCATGTTGGGAAGTTGGAGACCACAACGCCTCAATTTTAAACTTGAGCAAAAAAAAAAAAGCCAAATTTCCCTGTTCACCCTCAGCAAACCATAAATGTTGGTTGTAAATTCTTTGCAGAACTCCTTGGAGAATTTTCAGGCTAAATCTCCTTTTTACCATCATAGCTTGGATTTTTTTGTGTGTATTTTGGAATTATACAAGCAGTTCATTAAATGGCTGGGTTTGTACCCAGTCGAAAATAGAAATATGTTTTAGATTGCTTCATGATTTGTTAACATTATAAGGATATTCTTTTCTCAGCTATGATTTATTGTCTGTAGAACGACACAGTCTGGCATTACGTTGCCATGTTTGAAGGTAATAGATGGTATGAAAATATCTAAGTTAAATTCATAGGTAGCGTTGGTCTTAGACGATGTATTTTTTATCTTAATTGGTTTGATTTGAAGTCAGCCTTTGATTTGCTGATGTATTCAAGGAATGTGAGTGCAATTTCATTTAATAATTTTTAGTAGCTATTAATAAGACTTAGTTATTTCTTATTAGGGTATTACTCTACAAACTTTCGTAACACTGTATTCACGTACACCATCTTATTGTCAGTTCTTTAATTTGTGTTACAGTGGCTATTCTGAAAAATAAATACTGTAAATTATAAAAAGCTTCATTTAATATCTTTTTTCATGTCAGAAGAAGAAACAAACTGAAGACAAATGTTCAGAAAGTTCTTAGCAGATTGTCTTAAGCTAGAATGCAATTGGAAAAACTTGTGCGTACCTTGATAAGCAGGGGAAAGAATAATGTGTAAAATTTTTTAAAAATATGAAACATGAAACAAATTGAGTCCTGTGACATCAAGATCTTAATACTGATAATTTATTGTAAAACCACCATTTGTTGATGTGTAAAACGTTACCAGTTTCCAAGTAGTAGTAACTCATAATAAACTTCTTCAATTAATTGAACTTCGATTTGTTCTTGAGAATTTAATGAAAAGGGCTACAGCCTGCAAATGCTACTTGAGACTCTGTGTTAGCTATTGAGAATGTTTACTGATAGTAGCTTTTGTCCCTAAAAGAGACAGTTCTTAACACAGTAAATATTTTTATATTGCGTTCTTGCCTTTATTTTTAAAGATTCAAAAAAAGAAGAACAAACTACTGTGTTCTCTCCTTATTAGTAATATTCTGAAGAAAAATTGGGAAGCCTGGATAGTAAAGGAGATGTCTTTCCCACCCCACCCAGTCTCTGTTTATGCAGAAAACTCTAGTCCCTAAATTTAGGCACTGTGAATTGCATTTCAGTCAATTCAACTAGAAAATACATGCACCTTCACTTTTGGTCCAATATTTGTCACTGTTTCTTAAATGTTGTGAAAGTCCAGTGTAGGTCAATGTTGTCAATGTAGACGCTCATTAATTTTGCAGGGTTGTGGCCTAAATAAATGAATTCCCTTTATAGTTTGTATTTGTTTGTCATACAGAAGACAGGGTAAGGGAGCGTGAGCATACACTTACAATGTAATTGGTGGTTTGAAAGCACCTCTGGTACCTATGGGTATTTGCTGTCTCTCTCATGTATAACCTGTGACCTAAAACAGTTCATGCAAAATTGAAGGCAAGCAAGGAAGGAATCAAAGAAGAGGCAGACATAGCAAAAGGAAGAGAAGCGGAAGAGTTGCGTGCTGATTTTTGCCTGTATTACTCTTTTCTTACTATCTTCCCCCATAGGTGCAAGCTGTATTACTGTTGATTTATAGTTTATTTATTTTAGGTTTAAAGTTGATTATTAATAGTCCTTTTAAATAATTAGTACAGTAGAACGTGGAGTTCTCTGCTTTTAACAAAGTACCTGTATTTCTCATGGTTTTGTTTTCTAAGTGTAATGTAAACAGACAAATTACATTGGCATAACATTTTTCTTGGATGGAGGTAAATGTCTGAGTCAAAGTATTCCAGTATCTCAACTTGACAAGTCGTGATTGAAACAGGAACAACCAATTTCCTTTTGCTTTTTGTGCTGACAAGTCGCTTTGTATTGTCTGATAATGATCCTACTTGATGAACGCTTTCAAAGATATAAAATAGTCTTATTTCTCTTTCCTGTTAGCTTGGTGACGTGATGGTGGACATAGCAAGTAACATTATGTTAGCTGATGAACGTGTTCTGTGGATGGCACAAAGGGAAGCCAAGGCTTGCACTAGAATTGTACAGTGTCTACAGAAAATTGCTATGTATCGGCTTGCAAATGGAGCTCAAGTTTATTCTACTGTAAGTATAAATTTATTTATTTAGAAGACACTTTGCTGGCTCTTGAGTTTCAATAGCCTTTTATTTTTCTTAATAGATGTTGGCATTATCTGAAATGCCTACTATTTCTGTAGGGAGAAGAGAAATACTCTGAACAGATTTATCCCTGCCAGATAAACAGAAACAGTTTTCTGGGTGTTTCTTTCTGTTATAGCAGAGAATCCCTTTAAGATTATTTATTATTCCTCCTGTCATGTGTAAAATTATTAAATGTTTGATTTTTGTCGTCACAGTATTCTCCAAATATTGCTCTTGAGGCTTATGTAATAAAAGCTGCTGGTTTCACTGGGATGACATGCACCGTATTTCAGAAAGTGGCTACATCAGACCGTACAGGACTCGGTGATTATGGGAGAAGAGATCCAGATGGAAATCTAGATAAACAATTAAGCTTTAAGTGCAACGTTTCAAATACACTATCAAGTCTAGCTTTAAAGGTCGGATACTCATTGTTTCCCTGCTGACTTTGTAATAATATCTTAAATATGAATCATTTGGAAAGCAGGCTTATATTATTTATTTCTAACATTAAAGTAGCATTTGTATGTAATCCAGAATGACTGGGGCAAGAGATAATTAAAGTGACAAAGGATAATAAAGTTTGATTATAGAATAATTTTTTTAACGGACACAATTTTTAATGAGTAGATGTGGTTTTCTTTATTTAAACATCTTAAGTTGAAAGATGCTTTCAGACCTTTTCATAAGTATGGAAATTGAAATGCTCCCTGGTTCATAATAATACTTGGCTTTATTTTGCTGTATTTTCACCTTCATTACATATTAAATCAGATATTACCAGTCTCCTTAAATATCTGAAATATTCTGCTCAGACTGATACTGTAATTAAGCATGAAATAGAAAATGGACCTGAAAGGACTTGAGCAGTGTGTGTGTGTGTGTGTGCATGTACACACACATACATACACACACACATATATATGTGTGGGTGTGTATAGAATGGAAACACTTCCTCATATTCTGTAAAAGTATTTTTTCAGTTTCATTCTCCAGCCAGTTTGCTTTTATCACTTAATGTGCTTGAACATCACTGCAGGGTGTATATTTGAAATTATATTTATGTAATTCTATGAAACTACATGTATGCTTCCCTACCCAAGTATAATTTATATACAAATTATCAAAACTTGTTTGTATATAGTGTTTCATTTTGAATGGTACTAATGCACAATTAAGCATTTCTCTTTGTCTGCTTGTCTTGGTTGCTGCTTCTAGTTGCCAATAGTCTAATCTGAAAAAATACTTTCCTGATATCAACTTCAACTTCACTCTCTGTAACAAGTAAGGTAACTACAGAATCTTAACATTTTTTTTTTCTTTTTAAAAAAAGTGTTAAGACTTTAATAACCTGATTCAATTATTTTATCATGGATTACTTGGAAACACTGTCAAGTAGGTTGGTCACAATACATAAGTCTGCTAAATGCATTCATCCCTGACACTGTTCAGTTGGAGGCATTGCTAATTTAATCTCTGTAAAGAATTTCATTTCCTCTTTAAAACTTGAAAAATCTGTTTATTTCTAGAACACAATTGTAGAGGCTTCTATCCAGTTGCCAGCTTCCCTTTTCACCCAAAAGCAAAAAAGAGAAATCAGACCAGCAGATGAATCTGTCTACAAGCTTCAGCTTATTGCATTTCGCAATGGAAAGCTTTTTCCAGCAACAGGAAATTCAACAAATCTGGCTGATGATGGGAAACGTCGTACAGTTGTAACACCAGTTATTCTTACCAAGATAGGTTTGTTTTTTATTATTACCTTTTTTATGATCTTTAAAAATAAGAAACACTTTTGACTCCTTTGTTTCAACTAGTGTATATCTAATAAAAGGTTTTTAACATCTAATGTGTTACATGTGCAAATACGTTTCTTTTGTAACAGATGGTTTAAACCTAGCCAGTCACCACGTTCCTATAAATGTGACACTGCGGCGCATTGCGCATGGAGCAGATGCTGTTGCAGCTCAGTGGGACTTTGATTTACTGAACGGACAAGGGGGATGGAAATCTGATGGTTGTCGCATTCTTCTATCTGATGAAAATATTACTACCATTCAGTGCTACTCCCTCAGCAACTATGCAGTTTTAATGGTATGACACTTACAATTACGTGTCTCTTTCTGGAACTTAAATATATTCAGAATGCAATTCTGTGGGGTTTTTTCCTTGCATTAAAGAAAATGAGCATTCCCATGTTCCATTTCCCATAAAATTAGACATAAGAAATCTTCAGTTTTTGCTTGTGTTGATATAAATGTTGATGTAAGATGAGGTTTAAGTGGAAATCTGTCAAAGTGGAATTAATTGCTGAATATACTAGACACAAAAGAATTTTCATATGAAAAGTACTATATTATAGGAAGCCATTTTAATGAGCTACTTAATAAAATGGGCTTTTATGAATTTTAATCTAATAATGACAGTTTAAAATAAAGGTAACAGTCAAAAAACCCTATCGTCTCTGTGTTAGATTAAATTTGTTAGCTTTGCCTGTTGACAGGAGTGTTTTCCCAGGTTGTTTTGTTTTTTGTTTTGTTTTGTTTTGCTGTGATCTATAACCAGAGATAGCTATTTCACTGCAAATTACTATTCATTCACTAGTATGTAGGTCTGTTACCAGAAGACATCGATAGAAAAAGGAAAAAAAATCAAAACACTTAGGTACTATCCAAAGTATTTTTGAAATATTGCTTAAAAAATAGTGTCTAAACTCTAGTCTTAGCATATTGATGTCAATAAAAAGGTTAATGAGTTCTAAAAATATAGTGATAGTTGAAGAAGAAGGGAGTGAGACATCTTCTTTTAGTGCTCTTCAGTTATGAAGTAGGATTTCTTCTTTGTCTGTTCCCAGAGCTCTTCGTTTCAGAATTTGGCCTGGGAAGCTTCCCTTTTTAGAAATGGTGACTGCTACCCTGCTTATCAGTCATCACCACAGATACTAAGTGATAAAGTGTGATACATAAAAATGGTAGGCTAGTAGGAAGCTGAGTGAAATAGTAAGTGATTTAGGAAATACTGTTAACTTGAGTGTAAATTTGGTATGGGTTTTGTTATAGTTAATGTGCTCTGTGTGGAATTAAATATATATTTCTATGTAATCGTACGTGGAAGAAAGAGGATTCCTTTATAATGATCAATGCATGAGAAGTTGCTATTTTTGCTTTTGTTGTGGCTTAAGCTGGCAGGCAGCCAAACACCACCCATCCACTTGCTCACTTCCCTGCCCCGCAGTGGGATGGGGGAGAGAATCAGGGGGGTGGGAAGTAAAAGTCGTGGATTGAGACAATCCACAGTTTAATAGAACAGAAAAGGAAGGGGGAAAAAAAAATAATAACAATGATAGAATATACAAAATGAGTGATGCACAATGCAGTTGCTTACCACATGCTGACCAATGCCCAAGCAGCAATCCCACTCCTCCACCAACCCCCAGTTTATGTACTGAGCTTGACGTCATATGGTATGGAATACCCTGTTGGCCAGCTGGGTCAGCGGTCCTGGCTGTGCTTCCTCCCAGCTTCTTGTGCACCTGGCAGAGCATGGGAAGCTGAGAAGTCCTTGACTAGGGTAAGCACTACTTAGCGACACCTAAAACATCAGTGTGTTATCAACATTATTCTTGTACTAAATCCAAAACACAGCGCTACACCAGCTAATAGGAAGAAAATTAGCTGTACCCCAGCTAAAACCAGGACAGCTTTGCACCTCAAATTTTCAAAAATTTTCCTCTTAAGAGAATTAAATAGTAGAATACCAAAAAGCTAAACATAAATAAAATTCAGATTTATATGCCAAGCTTTTTAAAAAGAGCTCAGAGAGCTTTTCACTTTACCTCTGAAGGTACTGTTTTAAATTACTTCAAACTGTTATAATCCTATAGTTGCTTCCTTCGATATTTGTAAAATACATAATCCTTTCTTAAAACATAACAGCATTCTTTAAAACGGAATTAAACTTCATTTGTATGTGTAGTATGCATGTAAAGAGAGATGATGCTTTCAATTGGTCACATTTCTGCCATCTGGAGGAAGAAAAATGAAGAACATAATCTGCTGCTCTAAATGACTATTTCTAGATTAACACATGGTAAGATTATATCAATATCTTATTGTGAGTTATACAGAGAATTGTTGACAATCAGATATCAAAAAAGTTAGAGGAAGGGGCAGCTTTCTTCCTTTTCTGCCAGTGGCTGTCATTCTATGTTTGCTCAAAACTGGTATTCCTTAAATATTTAGCTACTTGCCAAAATGTTAGGCTGTAGAGACTGGAGAGGAGGGTGTAGGTGGAGGAGGACAGAGAGTAATGCTCATCTGTTAGATGTTCCTTGCACACAGTTAATATACTGCAAAAGCCCTGGATGTCTAAGTAGCTGCTGAAAAAGGTTTTCATAATGCCTATCCATATATTAACTAAAAAAGGCACAATAATAGCCTATTTAATTTTAGACTTTGATAGTGTTGTGAAAGTCTGGGTTCTGGTCCCAGGCTCATAGTTCTGGGTTCAGTTTTAGAAGATCGGCTTTTAATTCAACAGTTGTCATTAACATCAAATACATGAACAGTACTGGCAGGAGGGACTTGAACGCGATATTCCATCACCCTGGCTGGATGGTGAATGACTTAACCAGAGTTATTTCACTCTTTTTTTAGTCTACTTTACTTTAGTACATATGTGTGTAGAAAAAAGCAGGTTGTAACACCAACACATGCATGACATCTTACCTGTCACCAATCTGGAAGCAGCAAGAAGAATTCTCCTACAGTTTCTGTTCTCCGATACTCACTGGCTATGTGTGATGATACATTTGCTCATGCTTGTAACAGCAATGAGTTCCTAGGGATCTCCAGTTGGATATCAACCAGGCCATGGGTAGTGTTGAAATCAGATGGCACTGGCTGCCTGAGGCATAATATCTTATGATTTTTCTCAAAGTGTTTTTTCCAGGTGCCAAGGAAAACCAAATACATAAAAATCAAACTGACAATCTGATTAAATTAGTTTGAAATGAGGTTGGTGAGTTAGTTAGGAATAACAAATTTATATACTGATGAAAGAACAATTGAAGGAGTGGTGAAGAGACTGCTGACTCTTAATTGTAAGATTCAATTCAATACTCTTCTCCTGTCCATGAAATCAGACTACCTGTCTTAACCTTAAAACCAGATTGTAATTGCTGTGATTTTTCTCAAAACAAACTGAAACTTCCTCCTAATGTTCTACTGTTCTTTGTGAATGCCAGATTTGTTCTCCTTTCCCCCAGCACACTTTTGAACTTTGCCAACTGTAGAGATTTAAGAGTGACTGTCAGAATTATAGGTGAGAGAATTTTCTGTATCCTGTCTCTTTTGAGAAGTTCTTTTTAATAGATTTTTCCACTAATCTTAGTTAAGCAAATTTGTTTTATTTGGTGCTGGAAGGGACCGAAGTTTGAGGTTGGTTGTTTGGTTCCCCCCCCGACCCCAGTGTTCATTACCATTATGGAAGTGGAACCCTAGTAAATTGTAACTTTATCCATACAGAATTATTTCTTCTTGCTATTCTTGTTAGTAAATGAAAATATCACTCCTCAGATGTTACTTGAAACACTGCTTTAACAGTCCAAGGTTCCATTTCATGCTTACTCCTTGAGTAATATTTTGACGGGTGGGTTCAGAAAACTTGAACGATGCTAAAGAGCTGTTGAATTCTATTTGAGTTACCAGCTATCTATTCCTGTCAAGCAGTAATCATAGAATAACAGTCTGGTAGGAACCTCTGGGTGTCATTTGGTCCAATTACCTGCTGGAAGTTTGATCAGCTTCAAAGTCAGATCATATTGCTCCAGATTGTATTCAGTCAACCTTTGAGTATTTCCAAGGACAGTGAATATATAGTCTTCCTGAGCAGTATGTGACCACTTTCATCAGAATTTTTTTCCTGTATCTAATCAGAATTTTCCATGTTGCTGATAATGTCCATTGCCTCTCATCGTTTCATGGTTCATTTCCAAGAAGAGTTTGACTCAGTCTTCTTTACACCATCCCAGTAGTTAGTTCAATATAATAATGAGATTTCTTCCATCTTCCTTTTCTTCTTAAAGATGAACAAACCCAGCTTTTTCAGCCTCAGACATTGTGTGCTTCAGCCTACTAGTCATCCCAGTGATCTGTTAGACGTTCTCCATCCAGTATGTCAGTGCCTTTCTTGTACTGGGGAGCCTCAAATTGAAGACAGTTCTGCAGAGGTGGTCTCACACTGCTGAACAGAAGGGATTAAACAATTCACCTGCTTGCTGTAGTTCTGCTAGTACAGCGAAGTGTGGCCTTGACTGCAGGCAACACTGCTGACTTGTGGTCAAATTTTGTCTACCAGTACTCTCAACTGATTCTTTGGTTGCTTTCTATTCAGTCTAGTGCCCAGCCTGTATTGTTGCATGCATGGGGTTATTCCATCCCAGATGCAGATCTCTTCACATTTTTCTTTGCTACATTTCATGATGTTTTATCAGGCCATTTCTCTGGCTCACCAACATCTCTCTGAATATCCTCCAATCTAGTCTCCCCAATCTATAGCATCGTCTGCAAACTTGCTGAGGGCACTTTCTGTAATGTTCTTTAGGTTATTGCAGAAGATAATAATCATAACCGAAACACACAGTTCTACATGCTATACATATAAGTATTTTAAGAAGGAAGAAAATGGTGTGTGTCTATAAGCTGTTAACTTCTCTGTATATTCAAACATCTATGAAGTTTAAGTGTTCTATGAGATGTGTGACTACATTTATAAAGGTCAGCCAGAATAGCAGGTGATTGTGGAGGAAAGCCAGGAACATCAACTAATAAATAATTGGAGGTTCAGGGTTGTGGGGGCAGGAGGGATTTCATCTAGAAGATTCCTTTTACTTCTGTATTTTGTGTTTCCTCTGCCATTCCCCCTGCCCCCACAAAATGAAGAGATAAGGTGGACTAATGTTAATTTTGTTTTTGTTGTCAGGACTTGACAGGAGCTGAATTATATGCCCAGCCAGCTGATCTTTTGCATCCAGTAATTTATGCCACTGCAATGGTTTTGCTAATGTGCCTGTTGATGATCATAGTCAGTTACATATACCATCACAGGTATGAATCAAAATTACTAGATTAAAAAAACCAGTTTCATAAGTGCTTAGGACTACTTTTTCTTTTTGACAGGAACACGATATAGTAATCTGCATTTGTTTTTTTTTTTCCCTGTAAAATTTGTTGATGTAAACTAACAGTTAAGCAAGTAGCTATTTCATCTGTTCTTGAGTATGACAGTTAGCTCTCATAACCATGTATCGCTTTAATTCTTCACTTTCGCTTCATGATGAAAGAAGAAACCATTCAAGAATGACGGTAGAATTTAACAAACTGTTCAGCCTTTTACATTTCTGTTGATGTGAAAGCCTGAAGCCTAAAATTTTTTAATCAGGCCCCAAATAGTTGTATAATGCTAGTTAATAGGAGGGTGTTCTAATTTCTTGTGATGAAGACCCGAGATTATATTTGATTACAAAGTACGTGGTAGTCAAACAATCATTAACAGTAATTATATCTCATTTATCACAAGTATATCTTGCTAGTTTCTGAAAGACAATAATGCAGCTGTGTTTTATGTTGTCTGATTTGTTTCTTTTAACAGTGTTATCAGGATCAGTGTGAAAAGCTGGCATATGCTAGTTAACCTGAGCTTTCATATTTTCCTGACATGTGTGATGTTTATTGGAGGCATAACTCAGACCAGGAATGCCAGCATTTGCCAAGCAGTAAGTAAACATGTAAACACTTGGAAAAATTAATTACCAGTTTCATACTCCTATATAGACGCCCCCCTTGCCTGCTACAGAACAATATACTGTACAGGCATTTTCATCAGGATGTAAAATTTAGACAAAAAATGCCTGTTTTTTTTTAACCTTAAAGATTTCTCTTGTATTTTCATCCAGCCATGAACTAGTTTGTTACTTGAAAACTGGAAAAGTATTTCAGAAGTGCAACAGAAATTTTTTTTCCCAAAATGCTATCACAAAAAAACAAGTTTTACCTGTTAGTTTTATTTTTGAGACTTAATTATTATGAAATTGTTATATAGGCCTGTATGTGGCCTTTACATACCTTGTGAAAACTGATTTCCACAGGTATTAAAATATTTATTTCCATTTGCTCAGTATAACCTAAAGGGTGGAAAAGAGAAGTGTTTCAAGTCAAAGACCCATGCTTTCTCTAAACAAGCATCATTGAGATGTTTGAGACTCCTCTTTTATAATGATTTGTTCTTCTAAGATTTGACCATCTCTAATTCAGTTGCAGTGTTTAAGTATAGTAAAAGTTGCTGGTTTAGAATATCAGTGAAATTTTTTTAATGTTTTCTTTTTTTGATCCAGTGATTCATAAAAGTTTCTAATCCCTCACCATAATATTCCGTAATGCTTTTTGTTTGAATTTACAGTAGTTATTAGTTTGATGGTTCAAAGTGTTGCATGTTGCAATAAAATATGTCCCTGCTCTTTCTCCTACAAATAGAATGCTAGTCTGTGTGCATGCATATATATGCGCATGCACACACATATATATGTGGAGAGGAGGAGATAGTTTGAAAAACTGTAATCTTCTTTCTTGCCTTCTTGGAGACAGTAATCCCTCCAAGACAAATTCTGTGATATGGATGGGTTGTTTAAGAGTTGTACTTTCACTGGCAATTGAAACTTGCAAAAAAACCTACCTCCAGTCATCTTAACAGAAATGGAAATGTTACCTCTTCCATGCATGTGTGCTGTCATTTAAGGGATATAGGAAACCTACTTTTTGCAGTTACTTCATCTCAGTGTTGGCTTATCAGTAAGGAAATACAGGAAAACCAGGTTGTGCCTTTCCTCGACGAAACTCTTGGGTCTTGGGGATTCCTGGAACTTCTTTTAAGAAAACAATGTTTGATTTATAAAACACTCCAGATGCAAAAGAATCTGACAGACAGCCATTTTCTTAACCGTAGTGTCCAGTCAGTCTGTGAGGATGACTTTGCATTGATGTTTGGGCTGGTTAAATATCTAAAGTATGACACTTTCTTTTTTTTGCAATATGATAAAATCGCTGATGAGTTTGTTAGCTGTCTATATTTTGCTGCCTGGTATGTAGTTACCACAGTATCATTAGCTTGCTGTTCCCTTACTTGTTTCAGTTTGAATAATATCTGTAATACAAGACATTTTAAAGTTAAGTGTTTCATAAAATACAGTTTCCTAAAGTGTATGATTGATATATAATATTAAAAATGTTGGCCAGCAAAGTTCTTCCCGTGTTACTAAGTTTTCCTTCCACTAGAGGCAACTGCAGTTATGTAGCCTTTCAGACTCAACTGATACAAAGATGGGTTTGCGTAACATATTTTACTTTTTTGAAAACCACAATGACTTGACATTTAGAACAGTCATAGTAAGACAAGCGGATTTTTTCTCTCTTGAACTGAGCTTTTGAAAATTCAGGCTTTATACCAGTTGCGTGTTAAATGATTAATTTTTAACTTGGTAAAAAGGAAATGTTTGGGGTTCATTTTTATTTTTGTTTTTTTTTTTAAGGTTGGAATAATTCTCCATTATTCCACTCTTGCTACAGTACTGTGGCTGGGAGTGACATCTCGTAATATTTACAAGCAAGTAACTAAAAAGGCAAAAAGATGTCAAGATCCTGATGAGCCACCTCCTCCACCCAGACCAATGCTGAGGTGAGCTTGTTGTTTGTGTCTCCAACTCATTATTTCCCAAGTCACTATGCTCATATTCTGATCAGAAAATGTAACAGATTTTTTTGCAAGTACCTTTCATAGAAGATTTTCTTTCCAGGTCCTTAAAGTCCTCTCCAGATTCTTCTGTTTCTCAGCATTATGTTAAGGAGGATGAGGTGAAGGGCGACTGTTAGCATATTACTGTTGCAGTGCTGTGTTCCTGATTTATAAATTAAGAAATGTTAGTGTTTCAGCATCACCACTGGGGCTTTGATTAGGACTTTAGATAGCAACACTTCCCATTAAATTATCATAGAAGAAAGAATGTGGAGAACTGTTATCATGCAATTAACAAACACTGCAATTTAAGTAAATAGAGTTTAGTATGTTTTCCAAAGATTGCTTACAAATAGTTTGAAAAACAGGTACCAGTCATTATCAAATAAAAATAGTGTTCTTTGTGAAGCATTCCCACTGAAATGGGACAAACTAGGTATCTGTGAAATTCACCTTATGTGAAATATTTCTAATAGAAAACATTAACATGCTTTGTTCATATAGCTTACTGAGCCCCTGGATATTAATTAAAAACTGCTAAGCTGAAATTCTCCACAAGGTGGCAGAAGTTGATTAACTTTGATTAGTTAAAGTTAGAAGGTAGGAGGTTAATGTTTATACCATGTAAGTGCTGTCTTGCTCTCCTTAACTTTTATTATTTTTCTTTTAAGAAAAAGTACATCTGTTGTACTCACTGTAGGATATCATGCCCATCACCAACTGTCTCCCAGCAGGGTAATGAGTAGCCTTTTTAACATCTGTTGTGATTTTTTTTTTTTTTCATCCCTTATTATTTGTCATGGAGTTCTTGCTTTGCAAAATATTACAATAAAATTACCAACCTCACAGGCTCAGCTCTGCATAGACATAAACACGTACGTACCATTTCAGATCTGGACACCTCATCTGTGACAATGGCAGTAACTCTGGAGACAAGTATCAGAACAGAGCAAACATGCTTCATATTTTCCAGATTTTCTCAATGTCCAGCTTCTTGCGGATCAGGGATTTCATCAGTCAAATAGATGTGTGATGTTTTTGCGTGGAACAGCCATTGAAGGATTTTTTTTTTTTTTCATTCAGTTCTTTTAAACTTGTGCTCAAAACAAAACTACCCATAGTGGCACAGGGCAAAGAATTTTGTGCAAGAGTTTCTTGCTTTTTTGGAACTGGTCACCTACTGTTATCAGGCCCCCTGTTGAATTTAAAGAGACAAAACAGCTGATTCTCTGTTTGCCTCCACACTGTTTATATTTCTCCTCCATATGCCTTTTCAGAATTACAAAGGGTCTTTTTGGAACAGAAAAAAACTCCCAAAACCCAATAAATGTATGTAGATACACATTTTTCTCCTTATCTGCCATATGTAAATTATTCTGTTTTGTGTTCTTTGTGTTTAAAGAAGTCCACCTTGCAGATGATAGGTAGACATGATGTTTACGCTGATCATCGGTTCCTGTAGGTATTTTCTGAGGGTGGACTTCATACCTGTTAAGCTTCCTTCTCCTCTAGCATAGATAAGCTTTATTCTTTATTTTGGAAAATTCATTGCATGTAAGACAATTTTGTTGGTGATGATGATATTCATTCAACATTAGTGGGACTTTGTCACAGGTCACGAACAAGGTGGAAAAAGACTTTGAAATGGATCCAGTGTTCTGCAGAAAGCCACTATAGACAGTAGAAGAGATTTGCAGTGGCTCATAGTAGCCATGTTGAGAAGATAGTGCAATACTTGGCACTGGTTGGAATTTCTTAACTGTGAAAAACTTTATGCCAAATATATTCCATTGCCATGCCAGGCAAGAGGGTGTAAAAATAACTGAGGTCCTCAGCTGCCTATCACAAAAAGGAAATGGAGTCTGTCATGTAGAAACAGTATTTTGTTCAGCAGACTCCAACCAAGATAAAAGGAAGCAGTTTCAAATTTTTTAACTAAAAGAATTACTTTACAAAGAACCTTGCTGAAGATCTTACTGGATGAGATACTTCATGTAAAGCACAAAATAAAATAAAAATACAAATATTTGTATTACTATAATACAAATACTGGGTGACTGTTCTACTTAGAAACACAGCATTTCGCTATTTATGGGGTTTTTTCTGTTAGCATCATAACACCTCTTGTGTACCCATGTCATTAGATTTGGTTTTCTCTCTTTGATCTAACTTTAGCTTGTACAGCATTCTGCCTCAGAATCTTAATATTACTGCATCTCCTCTAGCATACTTTGTATATGGTTTTTAGTTACTATTCTGTTTGTACAGCTCCTTGCTGCATGATAGTTTTGGTTTGTAATTTGGGCTCTTAGGAATTGCTGAAGACCTAGACACAGCAATGCACAAGTGATTTGGGGTTTTCTGGGTGATTTTTTTTTTGTGTGTGAGTTTGGGGGTTTTTTGGGGTTTGGTTTTTTTTTTGTGTGTGTTGGTACTTGGTGTCTTGAATGGTTCAAGGCTGGCCATAAACGTGTTCCTTCAATACAGCAAACTGAACTATGGCTACAAACAATCCATACTGCTTCACTCTCCCACCAGTAATGATTTGCCTTGTATAGAACCAGCTTCACCTAGCTGTTCATGTATGAGTACTGGTGCATTTTTGAGGCAGTGATTTAGTAATTTGTAGTGAAACATAGGTAGAGCAAAATCTGCCACAAAGATCTGTTTCATCTGGCCAGCTCTTGATTGCTGCATCAAGATACAGAATAAACCAATGACAGAATTTGATCCTTGTAGGATTCAGCAACTAAGTAATATATTTAGTGTACCTAGACTTCCAAGAAAGACTTCATTTATCTTAGGCTGGTTTTTTCTGTCTCAAGCAGTAACTTCTGGTGACTAATCTGAAATGCAGTGGAAAGGTCCAGGACCATCGGAATAGGTGTCTCTTGTTGACGAAACAAACTACCCATCCGTATGTCACAGTAGTAGTTTTCACTGTGTGTTCTGATCTGAATTTGGACTGGATTAACATAAGATGCAGGACAGAGTGCCATTAATTTGAATGATTGTCAGTAATTCTTGATCTGCCACTAATGAATTCAATGTGAATTCACAGAAATTGGGATGAAAAATTAGATACTCCAATAACATATGCCTTGTGAAGGCATACAGTTTTTATTAACACCACTACAGGGAAGCAGGAGGTATATACTATGAGATTATAGAGTCCATTAAAAACAAATAAATAAAAACAACACCAGCACCACTCTCCAAGCCCCTCCATACAAAAAAACCAAAGCAATAAGAGTTCTTATGGCTGATCTTCTTAACATAGTGTCCATAATATTAGGCAAGTTTAATCTCTGGAACAAGAGACATACCACTTAATATTTTCCTTCTAAGTTTCCCTCTTCTCTTCCAGCAGTTTACAACTTTGGACTGCCAGCTTTTGCTTCTTCCATCTAACTGTGTGTACCTTCATTCAGTGTCTTCCAGGGAGGTGAGCAGCTGTAAGAGAAAGGTGGTTTATAACAGGAGCAAAAAAATTGTAGTGAGGAAGACTTAGAAAAAATTTATATTGCCGAAGCCCAAACCTGATTCATGCTAATTGTTTTCTTAAAGAACTTGCATATTTCCAGAATCCTGGAAAGCTCTTCTTTGCTTCATGGTGACTGAATTGCCACTAAGCAGCCACTGATATACTGGCTTTACTTTTTAGGTTCTACCTTATTGGTGGAGGGATCCCTATCATAGTTTGTGGAATAACAGCAGCAGCAAACATCCGAAATTATGGCAGCAGACCTAATGCTCCTTAGTAAGTACTACATCACTGAGAGCTCTGTCATAAGATTTCATAGGTTTGCTTTTCTAAATACATGTTGCAATTAATTCTGATTCTTCCAGAAAATGTAACGCAGCCAAGATAATTTCAAAGTACCATTATGAACTGATAAAGCCTAAGTGATTTGTGAGGTGATGTTAATTTTGATTCTTTGGTTTGTTTTTTTTCCAGTTGCTGGATGACTTGGGAACCTAGCTTAGGAGCATTTTATGGACCAGCTAGCTTTATAATTTTCATAAACTGTATGTATTTTCTCAGCATATTCATACAACTAAAACGTCACCCTGAACGTAAATATGAACTTAAGGAACCTGTTGAGGAACAGCAGCGTCTGGCCACCAATGAACACGGGGAACTGGCTCATCAAGATTCATTGTCGGTGTCGCTAGTTTCTACATCTGCTTTGGAGAACGAGCACAGTTTTCAAGCACAGCTGCTGGGAGTGGGCCTTACTTTGCTTTTGTATGTTGCTCTGTGGATCTTTGGAGCTCTGTCAGTTTCCCTGTATTATCCCATGGACCTGATCTTCAGCTGTTTTTTTGGGGCAACATGTTTAAGCCTCAGTGCCTTTCTTATGGTGCACCATTGCGTGAACAGGGAAGATGTCAGGCATGCTTGGATAACAACTTGCTGCCCTGGAAGGAGTACGTATTCAGTGCAAGTAAATGTTCAGCCCTCCAGTTCCAGTGGAACCAGTGGAGAGGCCCCTAAGTGCACCAACAGTAGCACAGAATCTTCATGCACAAATAAAAGTGCATCAAGCCTAAAAAATTCTTCTCAAGGTTGTAAACTAACAAACTTACAAGCTGCAGCAGCTCAGTGCCACCCTACTTCTCTGCCATTGAACACAGGTCCTCAACTTGATAACAGTCTCACTGAACATTCAGTGGATAATGATATCAAAATGCATGTAGCTCCCTTAGAGGTACAGTTTCGGACAAACGGACACCCAAGTCGGCATCATAAGAACAGAAGCAAGGGACATCGCGCTAGCAGGCTTGCAGTATTGAGGGAATATGCGTATGATGTTCCCACAAGTGTGGAAGGAAGTGTGCAAAATGGCTTACCTAAAAGTCGACAAAGCAACAGCGAGGGGCATTCAAGGAGCCGAAGAGCCTATTTGGCATATAGGGAACGTCAGTATAACCAATCCCAACAGGATAGCAGTGATGCTTGCAGTACACTTCCAAAAAGTAGCAGAAATACTGAAAAAACAATAGCTACCAACAACAAAAAAGATATTCTAAGGAAACCAATATCAGTTGAACTTGAAAATCAACAGAAGTCTTACGGCTTAAATTTAGCCATTCAGAATGGACCACTTAAAAGCAATGGACAGGATGGAGCCTTGCTCACTGCAGACAGTACTGGTAATATTAGAACTGGGTTGTGGAAACATGAAACTACTGTGTAGCATTGTAATTCATTGTGGGAGAAATCCATATGAACTGTGATTACACATTCCTTAAAGCTATTAACACTTTTAAAGACTGTTTACAAGCTCCAGGTACTTTATGCAGGGAGGAAACAAAGATAATCTGCCAAGCAAAAGATTGTATGCATTATTATCTTTGCCATTCTTACAAAGATGAACTTTTGGTATTTTGTGAAATTTTGTTTTGACGCATCAATCTTGAGAGATGGAGAACATAACTTTGTACATTTTTATTTTTTACCTGTAACCCTGCAGATGTGTCCACAACACATTTCAAATTTGTATTTAAATGTATAATAAATAGTATTTTCCCCAGCAGCCCAATATTGCACTTATTTATTGGGTTTTTTAAAGATTATTGCACTGAATGTCATCTTGATTTTACTATTTCAGTATCTGAAACTCATAATTTTCAGTTACTAAAGACAATGTTTGGTGTCAGATATAGACAATGTAAATAGCTCAATTAATTACATAAGGCCTAGAATTTGTTTGAAATGAAGAAGCTATGTTTTAAAGAGATTTTTAGTATACAGGCAACTTGTTTACTCCAATATCATTGTCTTGTACTTGCTGCCTAAGTTAGTTATATTTTCAGATGGCTGTGGCTTATTTTAATGCATTTGCACAGAGTTTTAGTTTACTTGGTAATGTTTTTGGATAATACTCTATTTTGCCCTCATAATGCCTGTCTGTCTGGGATTTTTTTTTTTAATTTGTTTTAATAATTTCTACTTGAGAAGGTTATGAATGTTCGTAGACAATAGGTGCTAATTTGCAAAGGTCGTCAGCACATATCTGTGAAAACTCATTCAGTTGTAATAGTGTGGAAGAATAATAGCACAGGTGTTTTGATAGGTGGCAATGGGATAATTTGTTAAGAGTGTGATCAGTTTGCAAAATCAGAGTCTTTAGGTTCAGTGTCACCATTCAGTGTTTTGAGTTGCAAGCTCACTTTTACTCACCCGTATGTGACCATTTGCAGAAGAATCTCCAATACTATACAGCATCTGTGTTTAAAAAATAAAAAGTTTCAGTAGAAGGGCTATATTAATAGGGTTATCAGTTTTATAAAGCATGTAAATTCCTGCAGTAGAAATAGCTAAAACATGCAATCTTTCACAATAATGTAAATCTTGAAAAATAAAAGCTGTAGTTAAATTAAACTCTTAATTTAAATTTAATTGCAGTATAATTACAAAAATTAGAGTCAAGGTCAAAATATTTTATGTAAAATAAAATATTATAGAATAGATTATTTGTCAATTATGAGTGTTTTCTATACTTGAATTGTTGATGCCTCAGTATAAACAGGATCATATTTTGTGTCATCCTGCTGCTGAGACAAATTTGAGGTTGTAGTTGCAGGGAAACGCTTGGGGCTCTACCTGCTTCCAGTAACTGATACCCATTTTGCTAAAACCATGTGTATTAAATAGCAAAAAATGGTTCTGTATGATCTAGTACTGATATCACAATTCAACTTCTAAGGAACAAATGGAATTGGACTGTATATACTTGTCTACGGGGTTACCTAGTTGGGTGTTTTACAGTTAAGTCTATCTGTTTGAATACAGATACAGGTCTAACATTCTCAGTACTCAGATACTATGTTAAATAACTTATTGTGTGAGGACTCATTCAGGTATGTTTAATTATTGCTTGCCAGGTGTACTGCACCCTCTCCTAATTGGTTTCATAGTCTGAACAAATCTTGGATGCGTTGTACAAACCTCTCCAAGTAGGACAGTGTTGTTAGGATTTGGGGGCTATTTTTGCTTCTCCTGAGTATTTGCCATTTAAGAATTGTTAAAGCAACATTTTGACAAGTGTATGACTCAGTTTTGATTGCTATTTTACTGGCTTCAAGTGAGGTAGCTTTTAGCTTGTAACCAACCTTACAGCTACCGTATGGATAGGCACGCAAAAAAAGGAATTTATAGATATTACCAAAGAAAAGAAGTTAAACCAAATGTCTAAATAAATAATGTAAAATATTTATATTTTAAGCTGTTTGACAAGAAACTTAAGCTTCTTAGACAAGTCACTGCTTTGTAACTGGGGAAGTTATTTGGTGTAGGGGGATTCCTCTTGGTAGCAGAAATACATTTTGGACCTAGAAGCCAAAACTGGTGACTTGATCCTTTTCCATTCCAAATGCTGCAGGTCTCTCTCTTGATTTAGTGACTGGTTGAATGAAAACGGAATTGCAGACAGTAAGTGTAAGGGCAGGTGCCAAGAGAAGCACTCATCTCTCCGAGCTGAATTTGTATGTGACACAACTAGCAGCAATGTAATCACCGGGGTTCCTTCATATGTAATTTGTAGCTCCAAACCCAGGTATTTTTAGATTATATTTAATCAGGAATATATACTGTGCTGTTTCTTTATAGGAACAAATATATGTACTAATGCAAATAATTTTAGCCTACTTTGTGTTTTCTTTAAAATTATAGGTCTACAAAAATATAATCCATATATAATATGTAAAAATGTCAAAACAGTCCATAGATTATTTCTTAACAACTGAACAAGGTATGATAGTGATTTAGGATGAGATCAGTTATCCTTTAGAATCTGCTTGCCCTTTGCTTTTAGGACTTGACACCTTTTGCACAGGTTTGGAAGTGAACATCTGCTTAGTCTTTCTTGAAGCCGATCTAAAAATACCTTTAAAATTAATTCTGTGTAATACTTCTGCATAGCTTGATAGCTTGCCTTAAGTTTTTTTGGGATTAAAAAACCTCTTTACTGAGTAGGTATAGCCTTGGGTACATATAGGGGTTTTTAATGTAAAAATATTTCTTAAATCATCGCACCAATAAACATGCTTGCTCTACTTACGGCTGTGTACATAGCTACATTCGCTTTTAATCTAAAAGTGCTTTTGCTCAGATGATGACAAACTAAGACATTATTCTCAGATATAGTCGTGGTAAATACTGAAGAATACTCATCTCGTGTGTTTCTTGTGAAGAATTTTAAATGAAAAAAATTATGTAACTAAAAGGGGGAAGGCAGGTTATCAGACTCTGAAAAAGTGGAGTTATTACATATAGTTTCTTATAAGGAAATTGGAAACAGAAAATCTTCAAGCTTTTTTATATGTTCTTTCCTAATAGTGTAAAGCAAGCTTATTCCCAGAAAACCCACCTAAATCACTCCAGTGGAAAAAAACACCACACAAAAAAATCATCTTTGCCTGTTTAAGTGGGACAAAGAGAAAGTAGTTACAATCATTAATCAGATTATAAAGGGGAGTGGGTAATACATACTGGTGTGAGGACAGCCTTTTTTATGAGACAACTTTGCTTTTTACCAAAAAAATGGTAGAGACTAGAAACAGCAGTAGTTAGTGCTGGTCGTCACTGTGATAAAAGTCAGTGTACTTGTCTATAATAGAGTAACAAAAGCAGACTTTGAAAAGCAAGCGGTTTGGAGGAAGGTGGCTGTGAACACACCCTGTGTAAGTTTTGGTGGTGATACCAAGGGTAGCGATTGAGGTGGAAAAAAGTTAAGTGTCAGTAAGAAAAAGGAGTTGACTGAGATGAGGCATACATGATAAATAGTTTTGCAACCAGATTGACAGTTCTTAAGTGGTGAGAGCTAAACCAGGCATTCATAATGGAACAGATGAGGGAAGCATCTCCAGCAACTGTGACGCTCTCATGGAGTATATAATACAAGTTGCACCAGCATATGTAGGGTAGCAGAAAGGCATCATGTCAGAGTGCCGTTAACTGTAATGCCAGGGCATGCATTAAAAAACATGTAGAAAATAAAAGTAACTTTTGATTAGACAGACGTCTTTGAAGAAAGTGTCTTTCATAACTGTTGTGGTTTAACCCAGCAGGCAGCCAAACACCACACAGCCGCTCGCTCACTCCCCCCGCCCCCCCAGTGGGATGGGGAGAGAATCGGAAGGGTAAGAGGGAAAAAAACTTATGGGTTGAGATAATGGAACAGAAAGGGAAGGGAAAATAATAATAATAATGATAATGATAGAATATACAAAATGAGTGATGCACAATGCAATTGCTCACCACCCGCGCTGACTGATAACCGAGTAGCAATCGCTACTTACTGGAACACGCCTACCATTCATATACTGAGCATGATGTCCCATGGTATGGAATACCCCATTGGCCAGCTGTCCTGGCTACGCTCCCTCCCAGCCTCTCGTGCGTTGGGTAGGGCATGGGAGCTGTCCTTGACTAGCAGGGTACTTAGCAACACCTAAAAACATCAGTGTGTTATCAACATTCTTCTCATACTAAATCCAAAACACAGCACTAGGAAGAAATTTAACTCTATCCCAGCTGAAACCAGGACAATAACCAAAAAGATAAATTTTCAAAAGGGACTTTTTCCTTGTTTTGTTGAACATCTGCACAGAAAATTCACATGTGCAAACAGTCATTGTTTGAATGTATGATTAAGACATGAAGGTGCAAGTATTTTCCCTTTTACAGAATGAGGAGCTCCCTGCATTACTATTTGCTCATAAGTAATGTGTTATCAGAACACCTTAAATGCTAATTATTTAAAATTTCTGTAGGTTAAGAAATAACCTACATGTTTTGGGAGGAAGAATTATTTTTTGTGAAGTTCGTTCATTCTTACTTTATTCCATTTTGACCAGTTCTGTGTTAACACTGTGCTGCTTGCTGCAGCTGTGTCTTATGTATTGTATTGCTGCTTTTTCACACCCCTGAGCAAACTGAAGGATCAGTTTTGTTCGATGTTTTTTGATTGGGTGGTGTTTTGGCTTTTTTTTTGTCACAGTTTCTAGATTTTGGAGAGATTAATAGCATAGACATTGGTGAGAAATACTACTGTCCTTATAGTTCAAAATTAACATATAAAACATGAAGAAAGCTTCTAATTTAAACAAGCATCCTGTGAATTTTTAATCCCTTTCTGCTTTCAAAGCCAGAGGGACCTGTTGTGTTGTGGGAGTTTAGTGTTAGTTTAAATTAGGTTTATACCTTCTCTGGTTCCAAGATTGGTTGAATATGGACATTAAAGGGAGATGGAGGAGGAAATGAAGTGGTGGTATCTATGAATACAAATGTAAAATTTGTTTTATATGGAAGACTTAACTTTTGAAAACTATTAGGTTAGCAAGATTGTAAGTATGACGAACTTTCATCTGTAATACTAGCCCACCAAAACTCACCTCCATATAAGCGGGTAGAAAATGGCAGTAGCTGCAGTCCTTGGGTACAGCAGTGAGGAAAGCAGCTGTATGCCTGGTATTTACTAATCTGGCCACTTCTTAAAGCCCTTGCACAACTGGCACTGCTGACCAGGCTTCTCTGCTGACTGCGGTTGTGGCTCACCAAGGTACCGTAGACCAAATCCTGAGTTGAGTGAAGGATGGCTCTACACAGTCGAAAGACAGCAGCTAAAAGGTCAGTGCAGAGACAGGGCTTGCTGACTTTCTCAAAACATGCTTCACGGACAGTTGAGTACATGTCTAGTATGACTTTAGTTGAAAAAAAAGAAACAAAACAACCTTCAATCACTGCAGGAGTCTGTAATGAGGATGGAAGTGTTTGAAAATTAGTCAAAATTAAATCCCAAAATGTACAGTCTGAGTATACAAATTAAGTGCTTAGTTGAACACAGCATCTTCTCTGACGTCAGTGTTTACTCAGTATGATAGTGCTTGTAAATGTTACGTACTTTGAGCTCTGTAGCAAAATACATGGGGCAAGACTTAAGATATTAAGGTGAGACAAAATTGAGGGGAAATTTTTAGTTTAGTTTTAGATGAAGAAGAGTCTTGAAATTTTGCACTTGATACTTAACTGGTGAATATAGAAGTTTCATACACCTCTTCCAATGGGACATGACTGAAAAGCCTCAAACCCAATAAACTTGCATGAATGAAAGAGAATAGTAAATTTTAAAATAACATAAATAGATTAAGTGTCTAGGGAATTTTTCAGAGACATGCTTTTCAAAAAATGAGTAAAGACAAAAGACAAAAACATTTTATACAAAAGTAAAAACAATCCTAAGTGTAAATTTCCATTTTCACTTACAGGAGGATGACTTCAGCCCACTTGCAAAGCCTAAAGGGCCTGCTATGTAGAATCACTATATAATTCTTGATGTAATGACCCATGTTTCATATAGTACGTACCTGACATTTTCACTTCATACACTTGAAGTTCCATTTGCTGACTATGATTATTCTGTTTCTCTCAATGTCAAATGTTCCTCCTGCACTCTTTTTTTTTTAATCTCTGCTCAGCTACAAATTAATACAATGTTAGATGGCCTGCTACAGTCTCCAGCACCCTTCTACATCATTAAGCTATAGAGCAGCTTCCGGAATTGTTTGCACAATTTCCCTTTAAATCACAAATGAGTGAGGAGTCCTCTACCAGACAGAGTCCAAACATGAGCAGCAGAAAGGTGCAGTATGCAGAAACCTCATTTCATCTATTAGCTGATGATACTTCTATTGGATGCAACTGGTGAAATGGTAACTTGTAGGAAGGACAGGTTTCCTCCTAGGGGAGGAAGGATCCCTGGTAACATCTAGAACTGCTGAGCAAGATATTTAAAATTAGAATAAATACTCTGATGTACTATGCATCTAATCATTAACTGGCTTATCTCCAAAGGTGCTAGACATGCAACTTGACAGGCTCTCACGTGTAATATGTGAAGTTGTCGATTCTGTTGACACAGAACACTTAACCAGATCAGATCACAGCTTAATCTTCAGCTCTGATGGGCTGAAGATGTACTGCTATTATACATTTTCAAGTAAAATTGTACTTGAGTTTAATCACAGGTTAATAACAACAAGGCAGGGGAGAAGAGTTTGATGTGAAATGGAAAAGGATAGTTAAAAGGCCATCTTTACTAAATATGGTTGTAGGTGTAAAAATACCTATTCTCAGGCCAATACAGTCTCAAGATTTGATAAACAAAAATGGATGCAATCACTGGTACCTTGTTCATTCCACCTGTGGATAATGAACAACCCAGCAGATTGCCCTACAATGCTAACATGCTGGAGTGGCGTACATACTTGGCCAGTACTTCTCAAATTAAAGATAATCTGGATGTGGGAGCCACCACCGGTATATCGACACATCCCTGAAAATGACTTACATTATCCTACCTTGTGTAGTAAGGCTATCTGGTTATCCTATAGCTGAATTTTTCTCTGAACCTTATGGACAGTGCAAAGGAGCTTTAAAAATGCCTATGTATAACTGTATACAGTTAGAACAGTTTTATGTTAACATTTCAGAGAACTGCATCTTTCCATCTAAAACAAAGTCAGGTGCACAAGGATAACTGCACGTGGAACAAATAGTGTCAGCTGTTCCCTCCAGTACATGGCTCAATAGCTTTCCTGTCACCTTCAGCAGCCAAGAGAGAATCGAACCCTGTTGTCTCCACCTTTTTGACAAAAGTGTTTTGTAGTTTGAGATTTTTCTCGTCTTTCTTTTATGTAAGTTGCTCTCATCAAATGTTTCAACACTGAGCTATCCAGCAAGTTTCATTCATTAAAGATAGCAGCTAAATCAGTGTCGTTTGCCACCTTCTATTTTCTGTATCCAGGAACCACTAAATAAAGACAGCTTATGTCTTGATCATTAGTTTTGTAATGAACTCCTAAAAAACCTCAAATATAAAGGAAAGCTTGAGGAATCGGAGGAGACTTTCCTAATCCTGTCCAATACTTCTGATAAAGGAGATGGGAAGCGTTTTAACACAATGCTTGCAAAAAACACCCCCAAGCTGGCCAACAACCAAAAAGCCTTCCCGGACAAGGAAACCAAACGCATTTCTGATGCAGATCCCAAAGGGAACGAGAGCAAAATCTTGGTACTGCTTAATAGGTAAAAATGTGTTCACTGTGGCAAGGACGAAGTGGCTCCTTGCACTGAGATGCCCTTAGAGTGTCCAATGTCTAGACATGATGATAATGCTGGAGTTTAATTGCTGAGATCTGATGGTACTAATTCAGCCCCTACTGACCTATTTTTGAAGATTTTGTCTGAAAACAGGCAGGCAGACCCAGGAGTGTTGCTAAAAAATTACTTGGAGTGAGTTACATGCTAGAAATACCACAGCAATTAATGGCCAAAGCTGTCCGAGGGGTGATCTGTGTTCCCAAAACGTCTTGTTTTAGAACGGTGTAATTACCACAGTCCTAGGGCTGGGGTAGGATTATTTCCTCCCTGCTGTCAAACAGCTTACATTTGACTTAAATAGGCACCTGTTTGGGGGTTTTTTCCCTCCCCCCCATGAAGTTAACAGGTAACAGCTGTTAACTCAGCAAGTTGGTAGCTCAGCTTGTCCAACACATATGCAAGTATTTTTCCACTCCTAACAGGATCCATCTAATTTTCTCATTTCCCAAAATAATTTTTCTCCTCAAGCTGTGTGCCGTAATGAGAAAAACCCTAAAAAGCCCACCCCGAGTTCCCTGCACACCCGCCCCCTTCCCCTGAGGAATACTGGCTTTTGCTGCAGGGTGGCTTTATTGAACCGGGAAGCATTTTTAAAAGTTTTATTCGACATTATTGAAGTTAAGATAGAGATGGCAAATTTCTGCAAGGCCACAGCATTTCTTCTGTGAGACAACAACTGTTCACCTATGGAAAGGTGATGGGCCCTATGGTAGCATGATACCATTATTAGTCTGGATCAGAAATACGAAAGATTGCCTGGAGGCTTCTAAGAGCTGCTATATTATTCCTGTTAATTTCTCTAGGGTTTCTGCTTTTCAACAAGTATCACCTTAGCCTTTTGTTCTCAAGAGACTACTAAATCATTCTTAATGCACAGGAGAATGCTTAAGAAAATAAAAAGCTCAACCCTTTTATTTCTGAAAGCACACGACACATTCTAAAATTATGCCTACTTGCCAATGTAACTTTAAAAAGGGTGTTTAATATAGCACTATTTTAAAAAAAGACACATACAAACTTCCTTGAGGAAATTAGTTTTTCTTTTCAAACTGCGCCTGCTGAAAAGATCCAAGTTGCTGTTAGGGTGTATTTTTACATTAAGACAAGTTTTTCAATTTATGACAGAATAGGTATCCAGAACAACAAAGCTATAGCGAATGCCTATTAATGCTCACATGTCATTCCCTCTGCTCTGCCATTTCCATTGCATGTTCTGTACAGACAAAATCAAAGCTGGGGTGCTGTCAGGCAGGCGTTCTGCAGGCGAGCTGCCGGTGCCGTGTGCCTTGTGATAATGAGGCCCTGACTCCTCGTTTCCATGGATGTCGAATCTCAGTGAATTGAAGCTCTCACGCTAGTCATGATCAAATCCAGCCTTGGCCATCAGAACTACCTGCTAACTGTAAGGTATTGCTCACCCAGATACAATACTACATAAAAATTCAGCGGGACGAAAATGCATGCTCCCTTCTAAAATCTAACTTGCACAACTGACCTCCCATATAACAGTTGCAAGCAACAAGCCTGGTTTTTACTCTGGAAAAGCTGTCCCTTGGAGAGCCATAGCTACAGCACATCACCTGGCAGCTCTCAGCCCACAGAGGAATTAAAGAGAGATTTCATTGAAATTATTTGACCTGTGGGCAGTAAACATAAGGAAAAAGAAACTCTGCATGTTGAATTTTAACCGAACGACTTACAGAAAGTGCAAATTTGACATCAATAACAAAATTGTTGATCCATTTTTTATACTATGAGCATAAGGTGCAGAGTACTGGACTCTAGCTATTTCAACTCTCCTACTTTCATCCAGAAGTATAAGCTTCAGTGGCTGCGTGCAAAGAAAAAGAACTGCCCACACCCCGGTAGCAACACTGCACAACACACTTTTTCACAAATTTCTGTAGGTTTTGAATGACAAGAGCTAGTCTCTGACTTAGGAAGGCAACTGAAAAATACAGGAAGCCAGAAGAGTCAATATTCTAGATATATTGCTTTTGCAGAGCAAAGGATTCAACCAAGAGTACTAAGAAAATGTTTACTTCTCTATGTACGGCCTTCATTTTAAGGAAGCTTGCTATCAAAAAAACAGCCTTTAATCATGCAAATAATCATGCAAATATTCCCTTCTTCACTTCAGGGACAAAATTAAAGTTGGTGAGTTTCAAGTTACAAGTTTTGCAATGTTTCCTTTGATCAGATTTCAATAAAGCATACATTTTGCAGCGGCATTATAGCCAAATCTATTTGACGGTGGGGAGACAAACATACCCTAGAATACCCCACTTATTAATGCAAAAGCGAGCAGGAAGCAAAGGAACATAAAAAGATAGATGAAATGAGAAAGGAAATGGTAATGGAAGAAGAAAATGTGAAACAAAAGGCAGTTCATAGAAAGATTTTACATTTAGGCCAGGCTAGTGGAGCTGTAGCTGTGAGGGCGGGTTGGTGCTGGTAGGCCTGGACTCCACTGCCTGCTGCTGCTTCTGCCTCCCATTGCTCCTGCGCCTCTGAACAGGCTATGACTGCAGAAATAACTTCAAGGGCCTGAAAGGAGCCCAGGAAGATTTAAGAAGGAGGAATAGAATAGAAAAAATCTTAAAACAAAGGTATAAATATAATGTAACGCTGCTAGTGACGTGCTCCTTGTGCCAGTGTTGGGCAAAATAAAGGAATGGGAACTCATCACAAACATATGGAAGGGGCATCATAATAAATGATCTGAAGTAACAATGTGAGTAATAGCAGAGGCTATTAAGGTAAGGAGGCAGTGCAAGCCTGTCACGGTAGATGGTTTCAGTCACAGAGAGAGAGTTGCCATGGATTTCAGTAGGGAGCAGGCTTTCAAAGTTGCCTGCAGTCACATTAAAATGGAAAAAGTTTCCAAATGAGAGCATGCTCAAGATCATCTCCAGAAATGAAAGACTACTTCACTTATAGCGGTGGCAGAAAAAACAAAGAGCACAGCACAGCTGTGATAAGAAACAGAAAACGGAGACCAGCTCGATGTCCAGATGGAAATCAGTGACAAGTGGTGTCCCACAGGGGTCCATATTGGGACTAGTACTGTTTAATATCTTTAATATCTTTAATATCAATGACATAGACAGTGGGATCGAGTGCACCCTCAGCAAGTTTGCAGATGACACCAAGCTGAGTGGTGCGGTTCACACACCCGGGGGACGGGACAAACTCAAGAACTGGGCCAGCGTGAACCTCATGCGGTTCAATGAGGCCACCTGCAAGGTCCTGCACCTGAGTCGGGGCAACCCCCGGTATCAATACAGGCTGGGGGATGAAGGGACTGAGAGCAGCCCTGCCGAGAAGGACTTGGGGGTATGGGTGGATGAAAAGCTGGACATGAGCCAGCAATATGCGCTGACAGCCCAGAAGGCCAACTGTATCCTGGGCTGCATCTGAAGAAGGGTGGTCAGCAGGTCGAAGGAGGTGATTCTGCCCCTCTACTCTGCTCTGGTGAAACCCCACCTGCAGTGCTGCATCCAGCTCTGGAGCCCTCAGCACAGGAAAGACACGGACCTGTTGGAGCAGGTCCAGAGGAGGGCCACAAAAATATTCAGGGGGATGGAAGCCTCTCCTATGAAGAAAGGCTGAGAGAGCTGGGGTTGTTCAGGCTGGAGAATAGAAGGCTTTGGGGAGACCTTATTGCAGCCTTTCAGTACTTAAAGGGAGCTTATAAGAAAGATGGGGACAGTCTTTTTAGCAGGGCCTGTTGCGATAGGACAAGGGGTAATGTTTTTAAACTAGAAAAGGGTAGATTCAGACTAGATACAGGGAAGACATTTTGTACCATGAGTGTGATGAAACACTGGCACAGGTTGCCCAGAGAGGTGGTTGATGCCCCATCCCTGGAAACATTCAAGGTCAGGTTGGACGGGGCTCTGAGCAACCTGATCTAGTTGAAGATGTCCCTGTCCATGGCAGGGGAGTTGAACTAGGAGACCTTTAAAGGTCCCTTCCAACCCAAACTATTCTATGATTCTATGAAACCTGGCAGGTAATACTGCATTCATAAATAAATACTTTTACTATTTTTACTTTTTCTGATGTGCATTAGAAGCCTATAATTGTTTTCTAGCCCATGTATTGTTATTAGCTCTTCAAAATCCTGTACTACCAACCCCTGAACACCTCTTATGAACCTGATGCAACAGAAGGAAAAAAAGGCTCCAAACAAATGAACGTCCCCTGTCCAAAACCCCAAAGTCTTTGCTTTTGGGTTCTTATAGAAATCCTATTAGAACAACAATGTACGTGTGTTGCCAAAACAATAATTGCATAATTTTGTAGGTAATCTATTAAATTACTCTGATGTTTTCATTGATCTCCTATGAAGTGAATGAACAATAAACTCCAAATACTTAAAAGGTCTAGTTATGAAACCCAGATGCAGAAAACAGCATTGCTTGCCCAGCCCTGGCCAATATGATCATTGCATTAAGGAAACTGATTTATGGCAAGTGACGTCTGGCTCTTGCGTGTGCATCTTACGTATTAAGAATTGAGCTGGAGAATTAAATTAATTAAGGTGATTCACAATCAATAAAAAACAGCATTCCCTAAACATGTATGAAAACACTGTAGTTAAAGCTGTAGGGAAATAGATAACAGCTGGCTTTGCTATTAAAGCTTAAGTTTCGTTCCAATATTAATACCAGCAAAATGCAGAACTACCCCTCACACGTGGTTCTTGTATTATCACATAGTAACAAAAATCAAAGCTTTCACTCAAAATCACAGTGTGCATAACTTGTATTTTTTGGTATACTGCTCCTATATTAAGGAGCTATTCTAACATTCACTGTATTATGTGAGAAGTTAATCAAAGAACAGCAGGCTCTAATGTCCACTCAGAAAAGCATTTTGATTCCCATGGCTAAATATACATGTAAGGTGCAATAGAAGTTAATGCACAAAGTGATCCTTCTGAAGAATTTATGTGCCAGTTTATTTTAAGCTGTAAATTGTTTTTGGAGATGAAAGATTCTTTTCTGTTATTAACTATAACATAATGACACTTACTAATTCTGAAATAGTTTCAAAGCTAGGGACAGGAGTATGCTTATCTCGGTGCAACCCAGCACTTCTGAAAGAGTACAGTACTGAAATATTCACCTTTCAATCTCAGAAGAGAAATATGTGGACACAACAATAACAAAACCCTTACCATAATATCCATGCCATAACAAATTTGGTCTTCTGGATTTTTCATGGTCATTTTTACATAAGTGTAGCATTCATTAAGGCTCTTTGTCTAAAATGGTAGCGAAATGGTCATACCAAGAAACACCAGGAAATCAAACTTTCCATAGACAATACCAGGAAACCAGTGGAATTTAACCTACATGCATAAACTTGCATAAGTTAGAAGAAGAGGCAATTTTAAATTCTGTTTAGTTATCTCCTAGGCCTTGAGTCGTCCTGCCAATTTTCATGGGATTATTTGTTGACAAAGGTACTAGTTAAACAAAGTAATGTCATCTATAAACCTATGCAGTCAGACAATTACTACAATTTTTACCATATAAACTTCTTTCACTATCAAGATACAAGAAATATATTATCAACTGATATTAAGTTGCCTGAAGCGTGAAAACAGGAGTTTCAAGTATTCATTGCATGAATAACATCAAACAGCAATTTTGCAACATTACCTCATGAATGCAAAGTTTACATATATGTTCACTATACTCATCTTAGGTGAGTCACGACAAACTTGTACACGTGATGGACTCCAGTGGTTCCCCTGGTCCAACGGTAGTTGTGAAAGCTTATTCAGCTATGCTTAAAAGACACAGAAACTTAAGACAGAAAATAAGTAAGGAAACACAGAGCTAGGAGCAAAAAATAAAACAGCCACCAATATCAAGGAAATGTTTGCTAGTTTTGTTGTTTGCCAACGAGAGGCTTTGTTTAGGCTAAGAACAAAGAACAGAAATTTGGATCCAGTCTAACAAAAGCCTATGTTTGTTGATGTCAGCACTGAACCCAAATTCTCTGGGTAATTCTGCTCATTCTAGATTTTTTTCTAATTTCTTAGGGTTTGTTGCAAATCAAAACAGGGATATGTGTGTGCATGTATGTGTGTCTATGAGTGTATAAAAAGTATCAGCTTCACCCCCTTCCAAATATCCCCTGGTAGTTAATTAAAGAATGCACAATCTCCTATGGATATTTTCAGAAGATCCCAGGTGATTTAGGAACTAATAAATTACTTTCACAGAGATCAGAGAGATCTTTGCTTCTGACTCAAAATGCACACAGTAAAATCCCATCTTGCATTCCTGTGTTTGGAATTTTTTTAAAAAGTCATCATGTTTTTATTTGCTGCTGCTGCTGCTGCTTCTTTCCTTTTTATAAAATATAATTTACTGCATTGGCAAATGTCCATTTTTTCCCCAGAAGATGGCTCTGAAGGCTATATTGCAAGGTGCACATTTTTCTGTACTGCCGTGTAAAATCCTTTCTTGTGTGATAGATTGCAGGCAGCTGAGCCAGTGGAATTTGCAGCCAAGATGTAAATATTTCCTAGAGTACCATTATTTATTTTGCCCCAGTAGCCTTACTGCAAAAACTACAGTCAGTGAATCTTCGCATAACTTGTAGGTAACCTCCGTGGCAAGGGGAGCTCTGCTCACCCCAGAATCACTCACTTTTAGCTTGTCTTTCCACCGCTGTAACATGGAAAAGAGAGGAGTTCTCTCTCCCAAGTCAGCGCTAATCCTTAAAAATACTGTAAAGCCTCAGATTAATCTTGATGAGAGAAGGGATATGTTCCATCCAAAACTAGATTCTTTGTTAAATTAAGATCTTTTTATACCTCTCATCCGTGAACAATTAACAAAATGCAAATCCTATTACTTGCCTAAAGAAAAGTGGCAATAAGAAGGAGAAAAACTTAATTTACCTTTGCAAAACGGAATTTTCTCTCACCTCCAACCCACGCCCAAGAAGACAAAAATATGATCTCATGCTGTGATTGTCTCGAATTGAGTTGCTCCAAGAAAAGAGCTGGCACTGAGCAAGCTGAACCGCAATACTAGGTCAGAGAATACAGGAATTAAAGTAAAACAGCAACAGTTAACTCACTATTTCCAAAATTTTGCCTCAGATTTGTTGGTTTCTTAATGGGTCTGGGGTTTTCATTTTAATTTCCTGTTAATTTTAATTTTCCTAGGAACAACAATGGCAATTCTAGGATTTATTACCATTATAAAAATAGTTTTGAAAGACACTGTGTGATGGATTCATTCATTAAAACTGCTGCAGCTTTACTTTCTGTTGTGGAAGTCAGGGTGGTAATGTTTTGCATTACAAATGTATAAAGTAGCATGAAATTCCTTGAATATGAATTTGTACCTCACTGCACTGCAATAATAACAATAATAATAATAATAATAAAATTAATGACCATTTTGCATCTACGCTAATGATTAGACTATTCTGCAAGCAAATTAATATCATGCTGCTTCTGTTTGAGGAAGGAGCTCTTAGAACTCATCACAGACAAGTTCACCAACAAATTACGACTCTAAACCCCTCTTTGTTTTCTGTAAGTCATGTGGCAATGGGCTATTAGTTTCATGAGAAGGTTGGCATAGAACCAGATATACCTTCGGAGATTTTCCCTATTGTCTGTTGCAATGGGCATGTTACAGTGGTGCCTCTCCCTAGGCAGCTAGTGCCTGATTCAGTATAATACTGTCCCATTAGAGAGTAGGGACTGAAGCCTTCTCATAAGATTGAGATTGGGACCTGCTTACTGGAGCAGACTGGCTACCGCCATCCTCTACAGAAATTCAGCAATGCTTTTGTACAGTTAATGTCACCACCTCATAAAAATCATGTTTTCTTTCCACAAGACCAGTGTGATTAGCAGCAGGAGAATATTCCATCTTTTTGTCTGCTGTTGTCAACAGTCTCAGCTTGCTCCCCAAGCTGTCCTCAGCAGGAGGCAGACCTGGTTCACTGGTGGTCTGTGCAGGAAGATCATCACAAAATTTGGCACTTTTCACATGAGTTTCTTGACTGGTTCCACAAGGGTCTTTCTCCTGCTGGCTTCTGTTACACAGTACTTGTACTCTGTACTAGATATCAACTTGTAAGGACCCCGTAGCACCCTGGAAGCAGCACCAGAACAGAGAATTGAGTATTTTCCTCACTGATCCTTTACTTTTCCTGTCCCTCAGCTTTATTTTTGTAAGCTGAGTTATTAGTACTTCTTTATTTCCAAGGACCATTAAAGAAAATAGTTGCATTACAAGCAATTTTAGTTTTCCCTTGTTTCAAAACTTGGGAGGAATAGAGCCAGATTAATTTCAAATCCAGTCACTGGAATGTTAACCAAAAGCGTCCTTAGAAAGAAGTGTGAATTGCATACTAATTAATGTATCAAGATAGAGCTTGGTATGTGGTTTGTATTGCTGGATACATATCTTCATGACCCCTTCAAAACAGTGTAAGGCTGATGATGAATCACGTGACTAAATGCACAGAACTAACACTTACTCATAGTTTAGGCAGAATATTTTGGGGTTGATCTGATACCTAAACAAGATTTTAACTATTTTGCCATAAAAGTCTTGGCTTTGTCTTGTAAAGCCAGTTGGATATATAATCTCTTCATTTAATTACTGAAACGCGAAGTCTGGAAGATAAATGGAAAGGTTTGGAATTGCACTGTTCTCATAAAACGGGACAGGGTAATAAAAATGGCAATACTGAATAGTTTTATAGACTTTTTTCCAATGTTGCAAAATGAAAACTTACTTTTATGATAGTGGCGACTGTAAGTGATAAAAGAAAAGTAGATCATAAGTTCCCAGTAAATATTTAAAATGGGTATTGCCAACTAGAATTTGACTCAGAAGACAGCTGCTTCAAGGACTATCATTTTAAAGAAGCAGACACAAGGAGTTAGGCTTATGGGACACATCCACATCACAAAATGGTATATAGTGGTCAGTCTTCCGAGGTAGTTCCAGCCACAATGGTATACCTATATAATATGTGCTGAGCAGTACTGTTCAGAGATGCTATCTGGGGACTACAACACAGCAGGGCTACATCAGCATGATGCTGGGCTTGAGTTGGCAGGTCCTGCCTCTGAGCAAGACCAAACAGTGCCAACACAGCACTGTTTTGCCACGATTACCAGTGTCCTATCCTGAGCAATATCACACTCAATGCCTCACCCTTTTACTTCAATGACCTGAGTTAGGCAGGCACTTTTCAAGACTAACTCTTGTTAAAGAGTGAGTTGATGTCTTCTGAAACCAACTTTAAGATTTCTAGATGATTTTCTGAGCTACCTCAAATTAATAAAGCACTTCAAGATGTTCCATGACAAAAGATCGGCTGTAGTACGTTCAGAGAGGTTACCAGGACACAGCAGGCACAAAAAGTGTATTTGCAACCAGTGGAACCATCGAACTTCAGTTGTGGATATGGTAAAATGTCTCTGTCTTTCTCCCTTTCCTGCTAAAGGTGCCTAACAAGCCCAGAGAAGAGCCATAATGCGTTTAACTAGGCATGATGCTTGCAATAAGCAGGTAGCATCAGGGAAAGCACTCTCCTTTTCTGGAGGTGTGGAAGTGGTCTGAGGGAGATGACCTGTGGCTATTCTGTAAGCCTTCATATCAGGGAAATTGCATGCAAGCATCCAAAGCAATTTTTCACTTGAGAGGGATAAAGAAAGTCTGTCTTCATCCTTTCTGCCTGTTAAACTCCCCTTATAATTTTCTGTATCATAAACCTCCCTTCTTTTTAGAAAAGCAGAAGGAAAAAAGATCCATTTGGGGCACATTACTTTCAGCTAAGTATCTACCTTCATCTATTTCAGTTTGTATGAAACATTCTTGACTTACCTTGGTAATTTCAGGTTTTCACACACAAGTGCTTGCTAGACAAGTTCATCTTATACTCAGGCAAGTTTGTATTCAAAACACCCACACATTTTTACCAGACAATAATTCCCTAAGGTTGCACTAATTATCTCCTCTTTGCAGTCTGCACCATTATATGAGACAACTAAGCAATTCTTCCTTTTGCATCACACTTACATAGACAAGTAGGAGGTTAGTGCATTAAATTTAATGACACTAATTTTTGCTTGCTTGTTTTTCCATACACATTTACATGAGCAGATAAACGAATGATCACAAATATAACTTTCATACTTAGGTACGTATAAACAGCCAGCTGGATGGATTAGAACCAAGCTGTTTCCCAGGGTGATCAAAAAAAGGAATTATTCCCACCAACATACAACTGCAGGGGGTGAGACAGAGGAAAGGGCTGAAACATGTTGACACTGGCTTTGGTGAGTTTTGGGGTCTATTTTTACTCTCCTTACAGAAGAGAGAGAGGCAAAATAAACTATCCTGTTATTTGTGGTAGGCATTTGTGGGGGGCAGAAAAAATTAATTCATAGGACCCAAATCCATAAGAGATAAAAAAAATCTTTGGGTTTATTTTGCTCTGGCTTATAAATATAGTTAAGTTATATTCCATTATATCAATTTAATTCACCTTCCCCAATCACTTTCTAGATATAGTGAGACTCAATAGACTATTGTCCATTAGAAAAATTCGATGACAAACTGAAAAACACTTGGAAAAAAAATGAGCAGGTGTACAATGACTTTGAAACCTCCCACATGGATGTAGTGGTTGACACCAGGGTTTCAGTAAGCCTACTGAATTTTAGAAGTGCACACTGAAACACTTTGAGGCAATAGTGCTGCAATTCAGCAGATGCGTATTTGTGGCACTTAAACAATTGCAGACCATGCTTGGAAGCATATCCAGAACAAACAGCACATATTATCAAGGGAGAGAACAGAGCTGCACAAGACATTCACAGCAAAACAGAATTTGAGCACAAGCTCCTGAAATTCTGATTGTTATATATTTGAAGTCTTCAGCCTGGGCTTGTTGCAAATGTTTGTGAGCCTTTCTGATAAGCCTAACCTCAATTCAGAATGAAATTGGGTTGATAGGTAAGCCAGACCTAAAACAAAGCAAGAGAATGTGAACCTCATGAGGTTCAATAAGGCCAAGTGCAAGGTCTTGCCCCTGGGTTGGGGCAACCCCTGGTATCAGCACAGGCTGAGGGATGAAGGGACTGAGAGCAGCCCTGCCGAGAAGGACTTGGGGGTATGGGTGGATGAAAAGCTGGACATGAGCTGGCAATGTGCGCTCACAGCCCACAAGGCCAACTGTATCCTGGGCTGCATCAAAAGCATGGCCAGCAGGTCAAGGGAGGTGATTCTGCCCCTCTACTCTGAAACCCCACCCGGAGCACTGCGTCCAGCTCTGGAGCCCTCAGCACAAGAAAGACACGGACCTGTTGGAGCAGGTCCAGAGGAGGGCCACAAAAATGGTCAGGGGGATGGAATGCTTCTCCTATGAGGAAAGGCTGAGATAGTTGGGGTTATTCAGGCTGGAGAAGAGATGACTTTGGGAAGACCTTATTGCAGCCTTTCAGTACTTAAAGGGGGCTTATAAGAAAGATGGGGACAGACTTTTTAGCAGGGCCTGTTGCGACAGGACAAGGGGTAATGTTTTTAAACTAGAAAAGGGTAGATTCAGACTAGATATAAGGAAGACATTTTTTATGATGAGTTTGGTGAAACACCGGCACAGGTTGCCCAGAGAGGTGGTTGATGCCCCATCCCTGGAAATGTTCAAGGTCAGGTTGGACGGGGCTCTGAGCAACCTGATCTAGTTGAAGATGTCCCTGTCCATGGCAGGGGAGTTGGACTAGATGACCTTTAAAGGTCCCTTCCAACCCAAACTATTCTATGATTCTAAGAAAACAAACAAAAGGTATCTTTAGCCTGATTTCCTCAGGCAATGTGTCTTACACAATTGCATTGTCTGTTTCTCCTTTCCAAAAACTTTTTGATGCTCATGGCTGTTTGCAGCTCTACTTAAAAAGGGACAAATATCTCAGGAGATGGCAAGTTTTTGCATTGTGTGAGTATAGACAAAATCAGCCAACTTAATTCAGATACTGAGGATAGACTATCACTCTAGCTAACCTAGAAATACCCCAACAACCTGAAAACCTGTTTGGAACTGCCATTTTCTAATTGAACTAATACATGTCCAATGAGACACAAAGCCTCTGTTTAAGCTTTGCTGCTGAGAGAACCATTTGGTTTTCAAGATTACAGCAAAACCTCTGTAGTATCATGCACTCGTTTTTTATAAACTGGCAAAAATCCATGCAGACCAACAGGTTGATTGCAGTGGCAGTATTGTTGAAGATATTTCAAGCACATCAAGTCACATTAGCTGAATGAAAAAATTCTGTTTCAAGCAAAGTTAAACAAAAAACCAAAACACCACCTCCCCCATATACCCTTAAAAAATCCCAGTTTACCAACTGTGCCAGCAAATGTTTCTGCACAATCCAATGAGACTTGAACCACCCACCATTGTCTAATTTAAATATATATGAAATCACAGGGAAGAAGAAAAGATGACCACAGCTAATGTATTGACAAGACGTGGAGAGAGGGAGAAAGGAGTCAGAAATTTGCCACTTTGGGCAAAGCAGTTGGGCTGAGACACACCAAAGAAGATGCTCCACTGGGCTGGCAGATGTGAAACTGCAGAGCTGGAGAGAGCAGTTACAGCTCTTGCTCCTCCACTGAGCCTCTAAAACAGATCACAAGCGTTCTCTTGGTTTGTTTCAGTTGAAGTTGACTTTAAATCATTCTCTGCAATGATTTCAATTGCATTTTCATAGACACAGAGAACTAAAATATTCTGTTCTCCTATTCAGTGCATTTTTTTTCTCTGTCTTTTCCTAATCACCATTTCAGTATGCAGAGTTCTCCAAGTTTAAATTTTCAGGATGCGCTGTTAGACAAAAAAGATGTTTCAGTATCGAAATCTCTTTCTCATAACTTGGGCTCTAGATAGACAGGCTTCTATGTCAAATTCTGTTGTGCAACTCACTTCAACACTTCTTCTTACGTCAATTTTGTTGGATTCAGACACTTGTAATGATGATGAACCACTGAGTAATGGTTGAATCTGCAGTCTCCAGCTGTTAATTTCAGAAAAAATGCAGAAAATATAATGTCAAAAATACAGAAAAAGATCTGGAATGAGTGCTTGTTCTGTTCATTACTTGCACAAGACTCCTACACAATAATTTCTTGGTATGTGTGAAGAAGTCATCTTTAGCATATGTCATTCAGTAGTCTTTAAGAACTGCCTCATAATCAGTAACTGGAGAGGTTGAAAGCTAATGCCATCTACTTTAGCACAGCAACTGTCTAACAGCCTGACTTATGCTGAGACTACCAGTAACTGTCATACCCCAAGGAATCAGAGAGGACCAGACCAGCCTCACTAACCACAATTACAGTTGAGGAACAGTGACAGAGCACTATTCATCTCACCACACATGAATCCTGCAGGAGGTATGAAGGTATCCTTCCACTGTCAGTCCCTGCAGTGTAGTCAGTACAGAGAATGGCCAATGGAAATCAATAAAAAAAAACCCAAACAAACCTGAAGTTGATACCAAGGAAATACAGACAGAAGTAGCAGGCACTTTCAATCTGCACTGTGAGAAAGTTGGTGACACTCAGTCACTAACACCTGAGGCAACAGTTGGGGCACTTGACTTTTAAGTGTTCTAAATTTTTATGTTAACCTGCTTGTAATATTTTCAACGAGGATAATTTAATCTTTGGGAATCTTGTTTATTACTAAGATAAAATTGTAGGGATTATTTAAATCAAGTAAAATTGAATAGTGCTGTGGGAACAGGGGGGAATGAGAAAGGAAAAGGGGAATGTCATGAACCATGAACCTATAGACTTTGGTAAATGTGAATGACTATATTACTAAGTTTTCATTTAGATAAAAATATAATTTGTTTTCATATTTACAGAGATTTAGAGGGCCAGAAGAGCAACACAGGCTGAATAAAATTGGACTAAGTGTTGTGGAACACAAAAGGCAGAATTTAAGTCTCATGGATTAGCTAGACAGGAATATTTTTCTGCTCAGGAAAAAGATTTAGAATTTTTTTCCCAACATGCCAACTGACCTTTGATAATTCCTCTTGATGAATTGCATAAAGGTATTTAACTTAATCTCTGAAAAACAAGCCAGAGTCTCAATGCACCTTTTGTTAAGTAACTATCTAAAAGGAAGTGAACTGATGAAGATTACTATCCTGGGCCCTGCTCTTATAAACCTTATGCTGAGTATTCATTAACTCAATCAATTTCCTTTTCTCTGAGACTATGAGAGAGTGTGAGTCACTATTAATAATTCCTGATGTTAATTCTGTTCAAAACATCTTTGTTCCTGCAGAGAGTAAACTTGGTAGTCATATACAAGAGGATGTGTCCCAAAGGCCTTATACCTCTGATACGGAAAAAAAAATCCAGATTAAAATAAAATATTTTGAATTCAGGTTGCCTGGAGTTATGCACTGGAAAAAAAAAAAGTGGAAAGATATTTCAGATATTTTGTGAAGAGAACAAAATACATAGGCTCTTTGGAGCACAATAAAAGGGGATTTTGTTTATTGGTAAGCCTCATACAAAAGCAAGTCCTCAAGTTATTAAGGAGACGGGAGGTTGCCATGATGCTGACCTGCTCTCTTAAGTTCACCAGCTCCCCCCTACTCTGTAATCCATGGTCTTCATTTGTAATGTCTGAGGGTTTTGGTACACATAAGGTCTTGTTCCTTCTTCTGCTTCTCTGATTCTCTTCTTTTCAGCTACTGCTTCAATAACAAATTGCACTACATGAAAGTTCCTTAAGTGCCTTGCTGTTGTACCGGTCCATACCTAAGACTCATTAAGATCCAAATAGTAGGTGTTTTTGTGCTGGGGTATCAAATAGTATGTGTTCTCAGACTATGCATAATATTACAGAAAAGACAGGTAATATACACAGAAAACAGTACCGGCGGTCATATTTGGGATAGAAGCATCAATGTTCTGTGTAACAGCAGAGTGTAAGAAAGGAGGAATGCTACGTTCAGCCCCTACTCTCAGGCTGAGGAGTTCAAATCCAAATCCAGGAGAGAGCTTCCATGCTGAGGGAGAGAAGAGCTTTCTCCCTCTCTGTGGCTGAAGAAAAAGGAACCCAAGATCAAGCAACCACAACAGAGCAGAGGAGCAAATACATGAGGGAATGCAGTAAGATAGCAAGCATTTGTAATTGCAATGCTGGTCGGGAGAGGGGTCATCCAGGGTTCTTCTATCATCACTGCTTCCAGGACCTCTGTACAGGTCAGGTGCATACGCGGTCCTCACTGGTGTCTTCAGCCCTGCTCCATGAACATGCTCTGAGCAGCAAGAGGAGGGTCTCCGTGTTTCATCTTGCACATTCTGAAACACTCTGCCAGTGTGGGAATCTACAGTGACATAAGAGAGGTGGAGAATGGCTCACACTCAAAGCCTGGCAGTTCCATCCCTGTTCAAGGAGAAGGACAAGAGTCTGCTTCCCGCAGGCAGACCTAGAAAATTAACCTGTGCCTCCCAACCAGACGAAGCACTTGAGAAACTTTGTAAGAAATAATAAAAGAAGAAAACACCCCCTTCTGCTGTCCTTTCCTTGCCTCCATACACTCCCAGAAAGGTTTTTTAAGATAAGCAAGCATCCACTTATTTCTAGGAACAATTATTTCTAAGGACAGAGATCTCCCCCAAGACACCTGTATCTAGCACCTCAGTTCTGAGAAAGGAAGGCATTTCAGGAATCGCTGTGCTCATGTTTCCTGTTTTGAAGGCTCCAGAAGCTGAATGGTTTTTGCTATGCCACCTGGACCCTCACAAGTCTATGGGGCCGGATGGGATCCACCCGAGGGTACTGAGGGAGCTGGCAGAGGAGCTTGCCAAGCCACTCT